>QOCX01000236.1:229435-303944 GCA_005959815.1 Sarcophaga bullata
TAAAACATTAAAAATTTGCAACAACAACAAAAAAAAATCTTGTTTCGCTTGATAAAAATGGTTTACCAGGTTAGCGGTTTATCAGGTTAGCGGTTCGGGCCCGACCATATGGCCAGTGTAAGGTAAACCCCCTTGACAGGATCACATAATCAATGCAAGTTAAAGACTCACACTTACTGCGCATGTACGGCTTACTAGCATTACTTCAAACGAAACGAAATGAGCATCGACGACATGGTGAATTGTCCGACAAAAGCATCAAAAATCTTACAAAGTAATTTTAGGTGACGGCGAAGTGAAGTTGAACGGGGGAGGTAGCTGAGACTTTAAAGACATCAGATGAAGGTGACGTATTTGTCTTGAATGAATATTTCGGTATGTAAAAGCTCTGTTCAAAAACAGTAATGCATTGACGATAATGAGTATTGTTTGAAAGAAGAAAAAGATTAAAGAAAACTCTTGAATTCGGGCGTCGATATGCGCCAATGGATGGATGAAACATGGCTCCTTCATTTCAAACCATAATCAAAGTGCTTCTCATTTGAGTGAGATGTACTGTGGACTGAATGAACCGACAATATTTTGAGATGAGCATGGTTGCGATGAGCTAAACGTGAGGGTACGGTTCAAACCTCAGGTCAAATATCACCAACAAACCGACATATAAATAGGAAAATATTTCATTGTCGACTTCCTCTGGCAAAATCTCTGAGAGTAAAAACGAAATACCAAGCAAAAGTTACTTAATTCTGTCGTTGGGGACTCGACTTTAAACTGTAGGTCTCGCTATACATGGATAACGTTAACACACACAGCATAGTTGAGCCTAATAGACCCGATGAACATCTTATGCCAACATTAAAGTAGTCAATAATACCTCTTACATCTGATGAGTTATCATTGCTTAGGAGTCTCACAAGTAATTTCAATCTGACAGTAAATCCTGCATGGCGTGCCTTCTATTTAGAATCGTATGATCCCTACAGTTATCGCTTACGTTTGTCTTAAATGATCCACTTTCCTCCATCCATTGTTAACATCCGTTACAATTCAGCATGAGTTCTGTTCGAGATGGAAATTCGGTCCTTGATTACATTGAAAATTGAGTGTGTCAAGTCATCAGTGAAATTACATTCTTAATCCCTCGACATTTTAATATTCTTTTCAGTCTATGTACACTTCAACCAATAGCGCCAATTGACAAACAAAAAAATTAAGAAAAAAAAAAATAATAATAACAACAATAACAGTAACAGTAGCCACCAAAAATAATTTTTTTGAAAAAGTTGTCAGACTTCAATCCAGACATGTCATTAGCATATCGTACACAGACGTGAACCGTTTTTGTTTTTTTTATTGTGTTCAGAACACATTTTTTAAGAAAAGCGTTGCAACGAAACAACACAGAACCCTGTTTGCCATACATTATTGACAATAACAATTTTTAAACAAACAACAACAAAAAAAATTTGGCAAAAAAAAAATTTTTTTTTTTTTGTACTTTTTTCTACCAAAAAAAATTGCTGTCAATTGTAATTGCTTCGTAAACAAATATTCCAAAACTCTGTTGCATATTTTTTTCCCCCTTGACTGCAGTATTACGTTTTGAAACAACACAATAGAATTTTGACATTTTATTAACAAAAAACAATACAGACAAAATGGTGTTTTTCTTTTTGCTTTTTGACAGCAGCTGCAAATGTCGTTCCAGTTGTTGTTTTTATTCTTGAAGTGCTTGGGTGTATGCTCAAGTAGACCTTGTGTCATGGAGAGACAGTCACTCACTCATTCACGCACATCCAAGAAAGGATTTGCTTTCCCAAGGGGAACAACACAATTCGAATTTTAAATCGAGATAATGGGGTAACGCTTCAATCAGGAACTGTCATGATTTAATTCCATCACCGAATCTTTGTTATACAATCTTTAACACCGCACCCAAAGTATTTCTAACAATTTTGTCTTTTTCCCTGAGAAAATTTTATTTAGGATCACTGATATTCAATTCAGATTAACCATTGATTCAAGGTTTTTATCGATAACAGCTCTAATGGGAGTATTGCGAGAATGCTTTTATTGACATTAAGAGAACCTTGAATTGAATAAGAAAACTGTTCGATTGTAGGGTGAACACAAGGACATGGATGTTGGATCGTCGAAATTGTCAACACTTTTTGGTTCCCCTCTGTAACCAAGCTTGTTGCGATATTCACTGCACACGTCAAATCCGTCATTATCATTCAAAAACACAGAACCCTACATACAAGTCGCGTGATATGAACAAGTTTTCATGCCCAACGGTCTTTGTAGGATTCCGGGAATATTCTGACCGACAACCGTGATAAAAATGTTGAATAAAGCCCCATACCGATTAAGCTAAAAAAACGTATTAAGCGACAGATGGGAATCTGCAAGGGAATCGAAGGAAGAGACCAATTGAATATGAAAAAATGCAGAAAATATTAGAGAGAAGTGATGAGCAAAACAAAGAGAATTCTTGAAGCCTTCCCAAAAAGAACTTCCGAACTTTGACAGTCGATAACTGCCATCATGTAGAAGCTACATCTGTATTTAGTCTGTCTACTTAATGGGCTTCAGAGCAGTTGATAATTGGGCCCTAATTTTAATCGAAAAATTATCTTCAGCGATGTTGTTTGGATGGAATTGTCGAAATTAGATCGACACCAATCCAAATAAGATCCAAGAGCGCCCAATGCATAGCGACAAAGTCACAGTTTGGTATGCATTCTGGACTGAACACGTCACTGGTGCATATTTCTATGAAAACGATGTTGGCCAGGCCATCACTGTCAACGGCGACCATTATAGATCGATGATTGCAAACTTATTTTGGATGGTTTTTACAAGAAATGTGGTTTCAAATATCCTGCGTTACGAAGCCATACAGTTTATGCCATGCACACATACATAATTGGTCCTAACAACCCTGCAATCAGTCTATTACGACCTAGGTTCTTACAATCACTTATGTTGAGTGTATTAACACATGAGTGAGTGGTGAGACCTACAATTTAAACTCGACTCTGAAAGAATGATTCCTTGAGGAACTTTTCATGGCAGTTTTATTTTACTAAAGGAATTTATGCCAGAAATTTGCTAAGGGGCAGTCCCCGAAGAAATATTTTTTCATATTTCGTTTTGTTGGAAATGTTCGCCCTGGAGTTTGAACCGTGGTCTTACGTTTAGTATGCCAACATACTAGCTATTAGAATACGGTGATTACAACTTATGTCACATTGGATATTATGCCTGAGCGATTGAAGAGTATGGTCATCTCAAGTGACCACTGATATCGAGTGATTGGATCACAAATGTATGCGAATAAGTCTCAAACCATAGCGGTCCTCAAGGCCAACGTAGAAAATTTGATAGTTCAGATGCCTCTAACTAGAGAAACCGTGGCGGGCATTTGAAAAACTTAAATTTCATAAATAATGACACCAATAGGTCTCTCAAACGACTACAAAATTTGGATGATATCTCACAGACAGATTGAATAAATCAATTGAAGCTAGGAAGTGAGAAGATAAGGGATACAACAACAAACTTAAATTGAAAATAAATTGTAGAGTACTTTCAGAGTCGTTTAATATTTGAAATGAAATTAAGAATGATTTGTATTTGCATTGTTGCCGTTATGCTTGTCAAAAATTAAATGAAGTTGCAAGGGGGGACAACTGGTTGATGACTTATTTTATTAAGGGGCTCCTTTAAGACCAAATATATGCAAATAAAAGCTAAATAAATAACAAAAACAAACAACAATAATACAATAATAAAAAAAAGTGTCAATGACTTTATTTTATTAAATCAACAACAACAAAACATGCTGACGTCAAAAAGTTTATTTGATTCTTTCCCATCGAAGAAGTGTCAAAGTAAACAGACAAGAGTCTTCTCAACACCCTAAAAGGAGTTGAAGAATTGTTTCTCTTTTTGTTTTTGTTTGGCAACTTTTTCCAAAAATAACTGAAGTGTCCTTCCAAGATTGGGGAATATTTTCTTAGTCATTCTGATTGTGATACTGATTGATACGAATTTGAGATTTTTTTTTTTTTGTTTGGCATTGTTTTTATAACAAATTTGACATATTTATTGAAGTGTTTAAAAACGTTTTCATTCTGGTAACTCAGTTTTGTAACGAATATTTAAATTTATGCATTAAAATGAATGAATTGCATGCAAATTAAGCAAGTGTAGTGAGTCCATAAAGAAAGGGTTTCAATATTTTGGAATTCATTTGAAGACATCATGACATTTGATAGACAGCAGTAGGGGGGAGAGTGAGGCAATGAATTTACAGATTAATGGAAGATAATGAATGAAATCACACTCAACAAACTTCAAAGAATTCAAAACAAGTGTTTGAGATTAAACACAAACTTTTGCCATAGCCTGGGAATTGAAATCGATTACTTTGTAGGATTTTCAAAATGATTACGTATCTCTTAACATCAAAACAAAAGAGAATGCTTGCAGTAATCGCTTGTTATCTTCTTATTAAAAATTATTTCTTTACTTATTGAAAATTACCAACACAGTTGTAATTGATAACACCACTCTTGTCAATATTATTATACGCATAAAGATTACACTTCAAAAATATCGGACTGTAGGTCGCGCTTTTTTCTTTAACTCTGTGGCAACGTTACTCTACTTATAAAGTTAGTTGCAATTTATCTATTTGTACTTCATTTATTTTCGATTTGGCAACTTCTAGAACTTTGCTGTTGATTTGTTATTGTAATGGTTTTCTTTTTTATCTTGTATGACCTTTCTATGTAATTCTGTTTTTAATCCAAAGATTCAACCGGTTCTGTACAAGTAATAGGAGATTGAAAACGTACTCAAAATAATCTAACGAATCTTGGAATAGACACGAGAACTTTTGAGTCCATGAGAACACTCACAGGTATCTTCCAAGCGTAAATTAATGCCGTCGAAAGAAGTGCTCAATTCCACATGAATAGGAGGTAGGAAATACACGAATAGCGATACCATTTAACAGTGACGTCATTTGTCATTTGTGATTCGGTTCTTAAGAGATTAAATGCAAGATAGTATGGAACGGTTTGGAGAAGTTGAATTCACTAGGTAAGGAAATAAGGTTACCGACTGCAGAGTAATGTGAAAATTCTGACAATGAGTGTATAAATGAGCTTGTGGGAAAGGGAGTTTCAAATCCGCTAAGACCATTCTGTGGGTGGAAGAGAGTGCTTTCTCGAAAACGAAAGAGAAGTTCAAGAGAGGCAAAGATTCTTCTCAAATCAAGTGGATTTGCGCAAATGCAAACTTAGTTCCGAAACTACAATAAGAGCAGATTTGAGTCAGACATCAAACAAATCAGGAATCAGCTGAAGTTAGTAAATGGTCTGCTGACTGCGGTACATTTATTCAGAGTGGCGGTTGTCATGAATCATGGGAAAACATTCTTGGAAGCTATGGAGCATTATTGGAATCTGGTGTTAGGCACGAAATTGTCATTGTTCACACCGAGCAGCATTTCGCAACATATCAGGACAATAGGCTCGGGAGAAACATTATAGAGATTCCCTGTAAGCTTTGGGAGGGTCCGTGGATAGTATGGCCGCATTACTAAAACAACGCTCCACGACAATAGCACTGATAATAATAAGCAGGCGTCGTGCATCTTTGAAAAGAAAAGTAATTTTGACTGGCAGTAAGTTTGTAAAGGTGGTTCTAGTTCAAGTTCCAACGGAGTAGAAGGAAAACAATTTTTCCGGATTATTGCTTTAAATCGAGATGCCTGCTGAGCATCCATACGAAGATCATGGGAAAAAGAATGGTTGACTTAAAACACCCATTCACAGATTACCGAAAACGAACATTTTGTACAGCCCATACGCTGACCAATGTCTTCTCCCTTGGTTTGGAGAACTTGGTCAGTGCAGAGATTGTGTTCACCTGTGGCGCCACAACGGGCCGCTAGGCATGCTCAAGTGAGCGTTTACCATCAAGGCTACCACTCTGATCTAATCTAATCTAATCTAACCTAACATTTTGGAAAGCGAATAGTTCAGTCCAAGTAATAATAGGAAGATTAGAATTTGAAAAGAAAAATAATTCTCGCTGAACACTCATAAGAAGACCAGGCATAATATATTCTTCAATGAGCACGGTACCACACCACTACAGCGAATATAAAAACCCAATACAATGCAGTAAGAACTTTAATTGAATATGTCACTACAGACCCGGATTTGAAGATGAACCGGAATAAAATAACAAAGAAAACTGAAACAAAGCAAAGAATAAAGGTAGAAAGCTAATAAGAATCCTGTGCAATACAAAGAAACTAAAGAAACCTGAAGGAAAATTATAAAAAAAAATTACTTTTGAGGAGATTATTGCTTAACTATCGTCGAGGGAATCTGATACTTCTGCTGTGTAGTGAGCTAGTTATACAACTAAGATTCAAAACTTCCATCCAACTTTTCCAAGGTGATATTACGCTGAACTCAATCACCATTGTCATACTTATATTGATTTGTTTAGAAGTCTTCAGCTACTCGTGGATAGATTGAACATTTTCAAGGGAGATGACTATTATTTCCTGGAATTCTACAATAATATTTAGGGCATTAAACTATAATTGGCTATTTGGTTTGCATACATTGTATGTTGCTTACTCACAATCGTTGATTGTGTCATAATTTTGGCCACTTAAATCACACTTGAACTGACTAAGAGACACAATTTTTTTTTTTTTTGTTTATGGCACAGGAACAAACTTTTATTTTCTTATTTGCGCTCAAACATAATTTCTGTCATCATCACATATTTGATGGAGTAAAATAAACCAGAGTGCACTGCCGCAACACCAACACCGCATCGCGTAAGCAAATAAAATATTCAAAACAAATAAAATTTCAAATACAAATTCAACAAAATCTTTAAAAAAATTGTTATGATTTATTAGTTTGTCGGCCTTTCAAGGTTGTAACTTTGATGATGAGAGGTGAAATGCTTTAATTTTTTCGCCATTTTATTGTCATCGTTTCTCATTGATTTCAGTCATTCATTCATGCTTTGATTTATATTCACTTGGTGTGCCCTCATAGTATCCCGGCAAACTTAAACTGTGTGTGAGAAATCAAAGCTGGTTTCAGTGCCACAATTTTAACACACAAAAAAAGAAAACAAAAAAAATTAAAAAATAAGTTCAAGGTTTTCATTCCAGAGGCAGAGAGGTGGGTTTGAAGCGCAACAATAAAAATTGAAATTAAATAAAAAGGAAAAAATAAAATAAAATAAAACTGAAACAAATTAAAATAAATTTTAAGCAAAGTAGAGTAGTGACAGATAAAATAAATACCGCAAGCAAATGTTTATGTTTATGGGATAACAAACGATGAATTTATGTTTAAAAAGCTGTTGTATTTTGAAAAGTCAATTTGCCCAACTAAACTCTGTTCCCATAATCATTGAGCAAGATAAGTTCAAAAAAACTGAAACTGAGTTGTATTTAAAACTTGGTGTGTCTTTTTGGGGGTAATTATCGCAAAAGAATCTTAAGAATTTCCTGTCCATACAAAATTGCATGACTTAAGAATAATACTTTCGTGGAATACCGGATGCATTAGGATAACGAAGTCGATATCCGCGATCCCTACTTATGTCCAATCACAAATTTACAACTTCAGATTAAATCTTCTAACAAAACCCGATAAACAAGTTCAGTGGAAAATTAAACACTTCATACCGTTAAAATCGCCGTAGTCTAGTGGGTAGTCTGTTGGCTTATTAGACGAAAGGCCAGGGTTCAAATCCCCGGTCAGACATCAAAAACGAAATATGAATGAAAAAATATTTCTTCGACGGCTTCCTCTCAGCAGATTTCTGGCAAAAACTCTGAAAGTAAACTAAATTGCCATGTAAAGTTTTTCAAAAATCTGTCGTTCGGAGTCGACTTTAAACTGTAGGTCCTACCTCTCATGTATAAAATTAACACACACAACATAAGTGGTGTGAGAAGCTAGGTCGTAATCCTGACTCAAAGGTTGTAATGGCCAATTATGTCTGTCCCGTTCAAATCAATAAAAAAAACACATTCGGAGACGTAATACACAAGGCAAACAGCCTAGTAAAACAAGCTTTGCTGCCGTTACATTCTTTGTTTTACCCTATTGACACAAAAAGAACGGCGCCAAGGTCCTTAATCAGTCTTATTTCGGTGTTTAGTTTTACATAACGAAACACATGGACAGCCCCTTTTCAAGCAGTTATCTGACAGTTATTGCAGTCGAATTAGGAATCCATCTACCCAGTAGTACAGATAGGAATGCAGGTTTGTTATCTGAATTCACGTTGCACTCCTTTGTTGCCTTGAGTTCAGTATATTTGTGTTCTACTATTGTAGGAAGATATCCACGAAATTCCAAAATCTAATCTCTAATGGGCTTAATGCCCACAGAACTGTTAAGTGGATTGTTACGGAATTACTTTTCAACACTGGTTTTCGAGAAGAAATGATTTGACAAGCTTGGAAAGGTGAAGACTATGGAAGATTAGAAGTGGGCGCTAATGTGAGTTCCAGTACAATAAGTTTTTAACTGTTGTAACCAGTTCTGCTAGGTTGTTTAAAGTGGGTACCGCAGAAGAATGCCAATATTTTATTCTTAAGCCCCGGTCTGTAAATCTTTGGAGATACAAATCGAATATCGGGTTAAACTAGACTTTTTAATACTTTTCTTTTTTTCTAGAAGGCTGCTAAGAGGAAGTTGCCAAAAGAAATATTTTTTTTACTTCGTTTAGTTCGAGCTGGGATTTGAACCGTAGGCTCTGGAATAATAAGACAATAGACTACCTACTTGATTACAGCGACTTTATTGGTTAACAATATTGGACAATGGGAAGAGATTTGCCTACTATGATGGCGCATCATCTGTGCTTGATAGCTATTCGAACAGGACCATTAAGGGATACTGGCCCATAGATATATAACACATCCAAAGATAGAAAATATCCTACAACGACTTCTACAGAAGTTGTAACGATTCACATTAAGAGGAGACCACATTTTATTTGTCTCTGACTGGTAATCGAAGATTTGAGGAAAAAAATATGCTTAGGCAGCCAGAAATAAGCACCAAAACTGGTCTGAATTACGTAGGATATTTCCATATCTTTATTAAATTGACCCAATGGCTGATAATGGCTAGAACTTATACGACAACTGATACATTAGCGAAATAGTATCAGTATCAGACACTTTTTAGGCCTCAAACAATCTGCTTTTAAGGCTATTTACAGCCACCTAACCTAAAATAAAATCAATGTGTTAATATTTCTACGATAATTTTTTACTAAATCGCCCATTGTGCACATTATTTTATCCAAGGCAAACGTGTAATTCTTAAATATTTTGTTGTGTATCGCTTGTTTTCTTTTCTTTTTTTTTTTTTCTTCAAATACAATTTGATTTCTTTACGTCGCTCTATAGATTTCTAAGAAAAATTGTCACTTAATTTGATTAAGAAGTGGAAGTGGAAGTGGACACATTTTTTTTTCTCTTTTGGCGAAATATTCATGCTCATCACTTATCATTATTTCGGGTACATTTCTAAATTGGAGCCCCTTTTTTTTTCTATAAAAATCTTAATAAAAAAAAAAGAAGAACAAAAAATTCTATCAGCGGAATACAGTGCTTATTAATAGGGAATTTATTTCCCTATTCAAGAATTCAACCAAAGTCTGTCTGTCCATGTATTTAAGCTTCTTCCTATACAAGTACTATGTGCCTGGGCCTATAGAGACGGTAAAATGATTCGTTTTTTTTTTTTTTTGTTTTGCTCTCTCTTTGTTTGCTAGAAACAAAATTTTCAGTTGGTTGCATTTCTTATGGTTGCCTAGTTTTTAGTGGCTGGTTCGTTTTAAAATTTCATTTTCGAGCATTTTTTTTTCTTTTTCTTCGTAATTTTAAAGTAACTTTTTTTTGTTCATTTTATCATGAAAATACGTGGAGAGAGAGCGAATATAAAAAAAACGCTAAAAAAATATTGTGTTTAATGCCTTGAAAGCGGTGTTGATTTATGACTACATTTTTTTCATTTCGTTTCGTTTTATATCAAATTTAATCCGCTTCCAATTAAAAAAATTTTTTTTTTCAAATTCGAACTCAACTTAGACGGAATTCTACTTGAATTTTTGGTAAAATTTGCAAGCAATAATTTGGCTTGATCGATATGCTTTGAACTATAAATATATACCCGACCTTATAACTAACTTATCCAATCATTTGTTACGTAGAATTTATTGAACCCAAAAAGGTTTTGAATGCTCCTTAAAGATCGTGTCGAAATAACATACAACTTCGTCCTGCGAGAGTTCTCCTGCTAGAAAAGTTTATCATGAAAACAACGTCAAATTTAATAAAAGATTTGCCCATGTAGACGAATGGTGACTGATATCTTTGCGTATTGTCTTGCAACCATTAAGGCTGTGAATTTCGATGCCCTCTTGCGCTTGCACTGCCTTCATCATTTTCCACCACTCCAAGTGTTCTCTGGTGTACATATAAAGCGGCGGATTGATCCGTATGTACACTCATTAGCGTGCTCAGATCGCCCTTCTTTAGTCTTTTACCATAAGAATCCCAAATGCGTACCCAATTGCAGTTGGTTATCGCTTAGGTAGTTACGTAGGTGGAAATAGAGCAACTCTAGTATTTTGGTGAGGGTATTAAAGTACTTCAACTATGCGATCTGCTGTACAGTTCTAGACCTGTTTCGGTTTTCTTTAAAGATGTCTCAACCAAACTCGTAGCGATGAGGAACATAAGAATGCTGGTTGATGCCTAGTGTTTTTTTTCCTAAAATCTATTAAAGCTTGAAGAGAATGCTAAACATATAGTTTGACGGTTTAGTTGCCTTCTCACAGAATCTGCATTTTATACTTGAAATCCAACATGTATAACACCACCCGGTCAGCAGGCCTCTCTCAAGCTAAACTACTCTCATGCAATAAAAAAAAAATTAATTCACTTCCTGCAATAGTTGCATAGCAAGAGGTTAGATTGTGTTAAACCCGCAAAGCTTGAGATGATTCTTAATCCTGCTTTATCACTAAGCATAACCTTTCAATCACTCCATTTCACAGAGCAGTTGCGGTTACATAAGTAGCGAAACAATCGTTTGTTCATTTATTTGAATACCTACAGGACAAGAACAGTTCCAGTTAAATATCAGATGTTTACTGTCTGAAATGATTGTGCGCACTTTTCGATTAAATAAAACTGGGATTGAAAAATAATTGCTAGTTTCTCGCGGATTCGAAATACATTATTCTGGGGGCCGAATATGAAAACTCTTGCAGAGATACCGGCATTTGATTCTGTCCTTCCCTCATCTCGTGATTCTCTGAGGAATCTCGTATTTGTTTTGTCTTTCACAACTCTAATCATACTTCTGATCTTCACTGCCTTATCCAAAGGACGTTTCTCCTGTTTTAATTCAGACCAAAAACTCAGGGGATGTCCCCTACTTTTGCAGGAAAAGAACAAAAGCTTAACAAATTGGAGTGGAATTATTAATATTATGACATATGCATAGCAATCTCTGTATTGTACATCTACCTGTCTATACAACTGTGGTTCAAACCCACAATATTAAACAACTTTCTTCTGTTGACTTTCGCTCAGCAGTCTATTGACAAAAAAGTCTGAGAGTAAATAAAATTACCATGAAATATTTCTCACAAGTCTGTTCCACCCGTGGATATAACTAGATAGGTTGAAAGAGAGTTGCCTAACCAAGGGTATCATTCCAAATGATACGCACCTAAGCCTTCAAGTAGGTTTGTTGTGCGCTAACCATTTGGAATGTCACCTTAGCCTCTATAAGAAGCCTGTACATTGAAAAAACTTTTTTTCACTTCTTCCAATTCATTGCTCTGAGATGAGTTATGTTTGATTAGGTGTCATCCCCAAAAGATTGGGATCTCAATCTTACGATAGTTGGGCAATGACATAAAAAGTGCTGCATCGTTTCGATGTGTTCTTTCGCATGCCCTGCATTCATCATTTCCCACCACGCCAATGCGGTTCTGGTGTACATGTAAAGCGGCGGATTGATCCGTAAGTACGCTCATTAGCGTGCTCAAATCGCCTTTGTTTAGTTTTAAAATACTCATGGCTCTCTACTCGTTGGGATCGCCTCAAAATATTTTTGTTATTCTCCCTTCTGAAGGCAGAATATTCGCTTCCTTATCACTCCCTGAGGACTAGGACCCCATGTATTACCACACACAACCTGAGTGATGTGAGAAGCGAAGTTGTAAACCTGATTGAAGGATTGTGATGATCATTTAAGTAAGTAAGTGATGGTTTCTCGAACAGACCAATGAGTAATAAATTTGTAGCAAGGGTGACTGACCTTTTGCAGTATATCATATCATAAGACACAC
Organism: Sarcophaga bullata; assembly: GCA_005959815.1. NCBI lineage: Eukaryota > Metazoa > Arthropoda > Insecta > Diptera > Sarcophagidae > Sarcophaga > Sarcophaga bullata. Next base: position 241,880 of record QOCX01000236.1, read on the forward strand.
AATGAATATGTCAAAAGTGGAGATGTTTTAAAATAATATAAATCGTAGTGGAAATTGTTTAATATTTAAACATAGTTTAAGACGTTCATAAATTTCTAGCTTCGTTTACTTTTTAGTGGTTTTTGATTGGGAATTTATAACAAGACTACTCTACACAGCACATGATCTATTTGCAGTAGGTACGTGCCGTCTATTAATAACGAATTTTCGTTTCTAAATTTAGACTTTTCTTTGTTGGATGGATGGAGTGTACAACAATAACAACAACAACAACAACAACAACAACAACAATAACAATAACAACAGCATAGAGAAGAAGAAGAAGAAGTAATTAATATTTAGAACTCGTATTTTATTGTAATTTTAATTTAAAGTTGCAATTTTTATTTTCATTTTTGTTATTGTTATTGTTATGGTTTTTTGTGTTTAGTATTTAATTGTCTGACCCTTTATGCTGTGATCCCCTACAATATTTTTATAATTTTTTTTTTTTTTTTCGGAACCAGACATTAATTGAAGACATGGCTACCTCTGTAGCAACAATTGTTCTTTTTTCTTTTCTTTTTTTGTTCTATGTTTTCTTCAAAGCTTGCAAGCAAAACTGTTGATATTGGGCGATGGTGCTGGTGATAATCAGTCGTGCAAAAAGTTCTGACACGCTAAGCTCGGTTTTTGCCCGATTTCAACTACCATTTCAACTTGGTTTGCAGACAGGAAAGTACGAAAAAAAAAAGAAAAACGAAGAAGGAAAAATTGCAAAGAAATAGAAGCAACAAACATTTCAGTTCAATTTCTTTCGTGTGTTGTTGCCTCCTTTGATTAAAATATTTTTGCACACATAAAATATTAATTTCTGTTCTTCATTTCAGTTTTTTTTTTTCTTCTTATTTTTTTTTTTTTTGTTCTTGTGTAATTGAATGAATTTATTTTTGTAAAATTTATAATTCTTATCTATTCGAATTGTTACAGAACAGGAAATAGAAGCATAATGCCCAGATACATTGGTTTTGATTACAATTTTATCACCCCACCTCTCTCAGTCTAGTGCTTCTCCATCACCATCATCATCATCATGCCAACCATTCATAATTTTAGCCCATAATAGAATTATAATTACAAGTGATCATTTGATCTTGATTAAGTGACCAATTTTATTATAAAAAGGTAGGCTTCAACTTTTGTTTTTTGTGTTTTCTCTTTTTGACTTGCAGGCCTATTTATATTTATTAAAAATTCCTAAGAATTGTATTTATTTTCATGATCTCCCCCTTCCCTTATGCCCTTAAATCTTTTATTTACAACGTATGCATATATTCAATCAGGAGCTTTGATTTAAAGTATCAAATAATGCCATGAAAATGCTGTTAAGAATGAGTTATCAACGAGCGTTACTCAATGAAATGAAAATGTGGCCAATTACTGTTGATTTAAGGTGCACTTCATTGTTAGTCACAGGGCGAGAGCCCTTAATGCATATGTTAATAAGTCCTGTTCCTAGAGTCGAAGTGCGCACTGCTAGACAATTCGACTTTAAGCAGAATCTGGCCGGTACAAAAACCATCTTACAGACACACATAGTTGACCGCAATTAATCTAGAAAGTATTTTCAAATTGTTTGCGCATAATTTCAAAGCATCAACAGCTCCCCTAACCAAGTAATAGAGGAAATTTTTGAAATGAGCGAAGACAATTGTGTCCTTTCCTCACGAGGTAGTAGCCGAAGTCTAATAGACAGTATCTTGGTTTATTAGATGTAAGGCCGCGGTTCAAACCCTGGACAGACATTTCCAACAAAACGAAATATGAAAAATATTTCTTCAACGACTGCCTCTTAGCAGATTTCTAACACAACTCTCAGAGCAAGCGAAAATTGCCATGAAAAAAAAATCCGCCGTTCGGAGTCTTACGTATAAAATTAACACACGCGACATAAGTGGTAGTGAGAAGCTAGGTCGGAATCCTAACTAAATGGTTGTAATGATCAATTATACATGCATGTCGAAGTTTAAAAAATAGGGTCAGTATTGTGAAAGACCTCTCATCCTCCGATCTAACGTAAATGCACGCTTTCTTTATTTTGGCATTTATACAAAAGAAATTTCGTTGTAAGTGGCTAGGTTGTTTAGTGCCGAGACGTGACAGGAAAATATTGAAGCTGTGGCTGACAGAGTGCGTGCGGAGAATCCAACAATATCAATTCGTCTTCTTCCTTAAGAATAGAACATATTAATTTAATTATCGGTATGACGTCTTGATTCAAGAGTTAAATCCGCTTCGTTTTCGCTTCACTAGATGGGCCAACGAGAACCTGCGATTTACTAAACAAATTATCTCTTTGGATGAAGCTCATTTTCATATTGGGTAGGTACGTTAATAAGCAAAATTACCGCATTTGGGACTCAGAAAACCCACAAGTGGCCCTACAGAAGGCAATGCAGCTGTTACGAATTACTGTTTGGTTTGGCTTATGAAGCGCAAGAATCATTGGCCCATATTTCTTTAAAAAGGAAGACGGCACAACCATTACGGTCAATGGCACCATGATAACCGATGCACTATGATAACAGATTTATTCGTACCCGCTCTTCACGGCATTCATGTAATCGATGGATGTTTGGTTTCAACAGGATGGTGTGAAATCTACTTATTGCATTCAATGTTTAATGGCCGTTTAATTAGCCGAAATGGTGATATCAATTGACCGCGAAGAAGCTTCGATTTGACATCGTTGGAATATTTTCTGTAGGGAGCCGTTAATGAAAAGTGTTATGCCGGCAAACCAGAGACATTTGAGCATTTAAAATCTAAGTACCGAGATACGACCCCAATCACACGAAAATACATCCGATCGAATGAGTTACAGTGAGGCCAGTAATGAGAAAGTATTCCCCGTTGCTAAGCGAAAAAAAGTAAATTTGGCAAAATTTCAAATATTTTGTGTTTTTATTACATTTTTAAATTTAAACTTTTAAATGGCCCACCCTTTAGATTTAATAGACGTTCCATGAAATGGAAAATGCCAAAAAGGACAGGTATATGACAGTATTTTTTGGAATTATTAGGGATATTATATGACAGTATGTATGTGAGAATGTGTGACGTTTAATGATAATGATGTAAACAGAAGTTGTTTTCAGAGTATTAAAGAACAAATTCTGTACGATTTACTAGATCTAAAGCAAAGCAGAATGGAATCGCAAATGTAGAGTAAATTTGAACCTGATAGTGGATATCAGAAATATTGTCCGTCTACACTTTTATCATGGATTACAAAACGAAGGAAAAGGGAGGCAACATTTTAGAAGTTTTCTTTAAAATATGAAGGGCTACCCTTACCTTACCAACTAATTTTGTTTTTATTTTTGTTTTTGTTTTTAAATAAAAAACGAATGTACACTCACCTCATAATTTTACGTTTGTTGTTCGGATGTATGCGATTGGCTGTTTCTGGATCAATTTGCTTTAAATGATTGTGCAACAATTCCGATGACATTGTTAACAATGTTTCAGTCGATATTAATGAAGGCTAAAAAAAAGATCAAAATCAGAGCAAAAAAAGAAAAAAATAAAACATTTTAAAGTAAATTCCAGGCAAAATAATACGAAAAACACGAACAACATGAAAAGAATGTATTTTAAAAGCAAAACAACATTTCAACATACATTTTCTAAATTCCCAGACACTGTGGCAGGAGTGTTATCACTTGTGGCTTTTTTACACACAGCATTTGCAGCAACAACATCAGCAAAGCCATTATCATTAACATCATCAGCGGCATGTTTAAAGTCATCATCAGTTTCAGTGAGACTACGACTGCTGCTGGGACTTACTAAGATATCCCATAGCAAGGATTCTATATAGTAATTGGTGCCACCCACTACTATAGGCGATTGCGATTGGGCTAAAAGATTTTCAATCTAAACACGAAAAACGTAAACTAAGTTAAGGTTTCTTAACCATATTTAGTGGCAATTTATTAGGTACATACTATAGGTAGTACGTATACCTTATAAAAAAAAAAAAAGAAAAAGAAAAAATATTTTAAAAATATTTTAAAAATATGTTCACAAGCCGTTCGTTGTATGTGATTAACAAGTCTTGCCACGTTTCTAAAGGTTGTAATGGAACACAGGAAGTTTTGTATACATATTGACCACTTTTGTGTGTTTAACGATGGATAGATAGGAGAGGGAGAGGTATGGTTGGCTTTTTTTTTTTATTGAAATTTATGACACGTTTTTAGACATAAATTTGAGCCCCTATTAATATATATTCTTTGTTTTTTGTTGTTGTTATAGGTGTGTTGAACATGTAAAACATTATTAATATTGGTTAAAACACCAACAACAAAACAGTACAAATTAATATTAATTACGTGTAAAAAAAGAAATTGCATTCAAGTCAAGTGGTTTAAGGCAGTTAAAAAAATTATTCAAAAAGTGCCTTCCAAATTGATGGAAAATCTGTAAAGAAATAGAGAAGAAAAATTTTTTTATTAAAAAGAGCTCATGAAGTATTAAATTAGAATTAAAATTTAAACAACAAACTAAAATCAGTCTAAATAGTTCATTCCATATTCCCACAATATCTTGTTTATCGCGGGTTTACAATCTCTACGTATCGATAAATTTGAGAGTGACTTTATGTGAACATTACCCACCCTCAACTGCGTAATTCGTCCACGTATTTCAATTTTGGCACACTTTTCTTATCATTTCGGCAGGTATCTTACTGATACATACGTAATTGGTCTTTACAACCCTTCCGTCAGGAGTACGACCCAACTTCTCATACCATAATTTTATACATGAGTTGCGGGAAGGCAATTTAAAGTCGACTCTGAATGACAGATTTTTGAAAAAATTTTCATGGCAATTTATTTTGTCAAAGAGTGTTCGCTAGAACTCATCAAAGAGATATCCTTGTAAATGCTGCATGCAGCTGTGCATTGGTAGTTCACTAAGAGCTGCAATTTTGTCGAATTTTTTCTAACATTTCGGCCAGTATTTCACTGATGGCAGCTGTAATACTGTATTCTAGTGCAGGAGTTGTGTCTCTGGCTACATACATCTCTACAAATTGTCTAATAAAGTAAAAGAGCATTATATTGGCGTGTAAGTAAAAGTCTTCTCGAAAACATGAGATTATTTAATCACCAAACTCGACTCTCAACAGGTTAATGGTGTCGTGTAGAGTGTGACATGTGACGCCATATGTCTCTTAAGACCGATTCTTTCAGATTACATAAGAAAAAGTCAGTAATCCTTGCAAGGTCTCTTGCTATATTGTATGTAACGTTGAGAACTTCGTCCTTACTATCGGGACACTGTGCATTTCATTAGCAGCTTCTGTCTAGGACTGGGTTTCATACCATTAAATTGACGAACTCTTTTAGTTGAAAATCCAGTAGAAACACATTTATCGTTTTCTAGAGGACTTTCGGAACCCAGCAGTTCCCAGTTTTGCTTACGAGCTATGTTACAAAGATTATATGGATTGATGTAAACGACAACAAAACTTCTACCGTCACCGGTCAGGACACTTTGGGAAAAAGAAAGAGTGTCTTCAATTTAGAAGAAAGGCATCATTGTAGAGTTACTGAAAAGTGGCAACTTGAAAGCCTATGAAATTTGGAACGAGTACCTATTCTGCTTACTATCATATACAAGACACTGGAAGGCAGAAATACAATCTAACTGAGGAACAGGCAAGTTTCTCTTCAAATAGAAACTGCTTAGATCAGGCCAATTTAATCTATGAAATGGAGCACTTACTTGAATCCAATTTTTATGCACTTCAAAACAGCTGTTTTAACAAATACATGAGGAACGATAGGAACTCTTCAAAACTGCAGCATAAATCAAATCGTTTCATATCAAAGCCGGAAAGAAGCAAGAATATAGGACACCATCTCTACTGTCCACTGTTCTGATATATGACATGAGAATTACATGGAAACTTTCACACCAATTCCAGGATTTGAAGAAAATTGTAATTAAATTGAACATAAACAGGCATTATAAACAGACCTACGGATGTTGAAGTAGAAATATGTTCACATAGCAGTAGGTTCAACAAAGCGAGAACGGAATTCGGGCGATTGCATTCTATATCCAGGGGGTATATAAAAAAGTATGAGTAAGGTCCTCTTTAGCGCGTGAATGGAAAGCCGAACTATTAGGGATTAAAATGGCGTAAAAACTACAATTATTTATCAACAAATACCTCAGAAAAATTAAGAAAAAGTTTTGGACCAATAGGTTCGTGCTGTTTCTGTAAGACAAATGGTTTAAGACAAAGGTCTCTTTGTATAGAAGACACAGATAACAATACTCAATTTTATTTGTGTGTTTCAGATGGTCATCTGAAACAATTCGTCTGACAGAAGCAGTGTACAAGCCACTTCATACAATCGTGATTCTTAAGACAGGAATTAAGACCCCAAGAATTTGTATTTGAATGATATGTATACCCTCATTTCCCCCCATTATAGGTGTATACCAACACACTTAATTAATTGCTAATTGGATCCCCCCTTCAAAATATTCTTTCGTTGCTTTGAAAATCAACACCAGTTTTGCCATAAATGGCTCAATTTAATGAAGTTCTCGTGTTTTTTTAATGAAAACGAAATTATGTTGAGCACCACAAAATTATAATTATACCCAGCCCATGTGACCAGGGCAACAAACAGAGAATTTGTTCAGCACATCATAAATAATTTATCAATCAAATCAAATCAAATCAAATCGAATCGAAAAAAGAAAGAAAGAAAAAAAAAGCGAAATGAAGTCACCATGAAATTAAATATTTCAACCAGGTTTTATGCCAAACCTGACTAATGAAAATACGTAAAAAAAACCCTTCAAATCTGAGGCTCCAAGCAATTTAAACTCAGTCAACATTTTTAAAACAAAGCAAATGCGTACACGCACTTTTTCAAATACAATTTTAGCATAATTTTCCATATTTAATCATACCATTCCACCATTCCGCCATTCCATCATTCTACATGCGGGGAGAGGATCAGGTAACTAAAATATTGAAACCTATTTAAGTGTCTCTGTTTATAAATTTCTTAATTAAAGAGTTTTTTTATTTCTTTAATTTATTTACACAAAAATCCATTTGAACAATTAACTTCACATATAATACAACAAACAAATGTTGGACGGCGACAACTATACACAATCACAATCTCAATCGTTTAGTTAAGCGAACGTTTTACATTTTAACTAATAATGTACAGTCGGTGAAAACTAATTAGCACTAGCCAACATCGAAGTAATTAAAAATATGGAAATTGTGATAAAGAAACTTTTTGAATGTTTTGATCATTCACAAAGTGTCGGAAAGTTGCCGTAATCTAGTACGTAGTATGTTGCCTTGTTAGACGTAAGGCCCCAGGTCAAACATCTGCTACAAAACAAAATAGAAATAAAATTTCTTCGGCGAGTTCCTCTCAGCAGATTTCTGATAAAAACTCTCAGAGTAAATAAAATTCCAAAGAAAAATTTCTCTAAAATCTGTCCTTCGGAGCCGGAGTAAACTTTAGGACCCGTTACTCTGTATAAAATTAACACACACAACATAAGTGGTGTGAGAAACTAGGTCGTAGTTCTAACTGAAGGGTTATAATGACCAAGTATGTATGTTCAGTATGTATGTTATGTACAGTGTTGAGATAATGTACAGGGTATTTCGTTAAGCGCTTTCTATGTTTAAGTAAAAATAAAACAAAGTGCGTGTGAGACATATTCGAAATTTTTTAATCGTTTGGAAGACCTATTGATGCCATTATTTATGGAATATAACATCGTTCAAATGGCCTACACGGCTTCTCTTAGTGGAGCTTAACCAAAATGTTGAATTTTCCATGATTATAGCCCATAAAATAGTTCAAATTTGACTTTGAGGACCACTGTGGCTGTTTGTGTCTTATTCGTATACATCGACGACTTAAGAGAATCCCACAATAAAAATAATAACGGCTTCAAATCGTACATTATCAGTGGCCAGTTCACATTACCTTCACATGCGATGGCCTTATCCTCAATGTGGCATGAGCTATGAGGCACGAAGCACCGTTTTACTGAAATCTGATGTCGTTTGTATTCAGGTCTACCAATTCAAGCCAACAGAAGTTGGTCTTCATTAACCGACAGTGGCTACTCTTAACAGCAATAACCTAGCCAGTGGAAGGCATATGAATCGAATACGTTGCCAGTACATAATCCAAACCAAAAAACGACTTACATTCAAAATTTCGAAAGTCTTCAACTATACATATCCAATACAACAATACAACAATACAACAATACAACAATACAACAATATCCTAGTATCATCATCGTACACAGTTTTGACAGAATGGATTTGAAGAACTTCTCTAAGAGTTCTGAATTCCTGAATGCTGCTCCAAATATCGACAAATCGCCCTGCTGGATGGCACTTCTCGTGTATATGTTTTCGAAGGACCGTATGTATGCCACGATTAATGAATTAGTGCCTCAGTTTTTTCGGGACAAACCCCGGATTCTACTTATTTCCAGATTACCTCAGAAGTACCAGTACATGAAAAACTTACTTAAAGTTCATGTAAAGTGATGTTCGCCATTCTTTTGAGTTTTAGAAACATAACAGGATACCGATGAGCTAAGAGTGGTCAACAATTTGAACGCAGCAACCAGTGTCGTTCTTAAATAAAAGTGCTGTTCCTAGCAATGATGCATCCACAAGGGGAGGAGTACCAAGTGAACTGCTATTTTAAATATTGCTGCTTAGAATTCCTAACTAAGTGCACTATAATGATCACAGAATTTCGCTAACCCTAGTTTTTTAATCAAAAATGTAAGCAATGACTTTACCTATACTGATCTAGCTATGTCCCAGAAATAACGTTTCTTTTTAGCTAATAAAAGCTTTACCTAATTAAGTCTCATGTAGTATGTCAATAATATCTTTAAAATCAATTTAAACTCCATATCTTGTAAAGTTTTGATTTTGATTTATATTTGACATATTTGACTATGTTTGTATTTGTGTATTTCTTATAATGTGACAGCAATTATGACATTTACAAGCTGTCTTTAACAAAAAAACAAAAATATTTTTGTTGTAGTTGCCATGTTGGCTATCAATTTAATATGCAATATGGTCGGTTAAGTTATTCAGTTTGATTTTTTGGTAATTATTTTCATGTTAACTTAAATGTTGTAGCAAATAGCTGTTGTTGTTTATACCTAAAGTAACAGAAACCTGTCACTTTAAGCCTAAACTATTTATTATAAACGTGACGAAATCTTAGTTTAATAATTTATTACATACAATAGAAATTCATAAAGTTTAATGTGTTATAATAGCGCTCTAAAAGAGGATTTAAAAAAAATAGCAATTAAAAGTTGTTGTTTTAAAGTTTCTCTTATAATTTAGATTGAGAATAGCAAATAGTACAGTGATACTCTACATGGGTTTAAACATTAGAAGTGACATGTATTTTGTACGGAGGATTACAATTTTGGTATCATTCTATATAAGAAACGCAATAGCGAAATACTATAAAGCTTTACGAAAATTGAGACTTGCATGGAACTGAAGTTTTCAGCCCCTCTTTATCATATTCGGTTCTTAACTTTATGCTATTTAACATGAAAATAACTATTCTTTATTTATTGCTATTTGATATGATATTCTATGCTATTTTATAACAAAACTCATGCTATTAAATATGAAACTCCCAATTGTTTGCTATTTTATATGGGAATCAAAATCTCTACACTCCCATGTAAAAATTGTGTCTCCTCTGTTTGTGATCTAAATTATTTGATCTTTTGATACTCTGTATGGAATTTTAGCTCTTAACTTTATGCTATTTAACATGAGAATAAAAATTCTTTATTTCTTGCTATTGGATATGATATACTATGCTATTCTATAAGAAATCTGCACATTGAACATTTTGTGCTACTCCATATATTAATTCTAAATCTTATGGTATTTAATATGAAATTCCCAATTTTCTGATATTCTAAATAGGAATTAAAATCTCAACACTTCCATTTAAAATACAACAAAAATTGTGTCTCCTGTTTGTGGTCCAAAATTCTTTATCTTATGCTACTTTGTATGTGACTGAAGCCAGGCTTTTATTATGCTATTTAAAATAGCATTTCTATATAAAAACTCTCCTTTCCAAATTCACTATTATGCTACAAGAATCATAATGAAACATCTAATGGAATTCTATTCTTAATGGAATGCTATTGTGTAATAAAAATCCGTTAGCAAACGTATGCTATTTTTAATATGGCATCTTTGATTCCTAGTCAAAATTACAGTCGTCTGTCTCATGCAGATATGCATGTGAATTACAGTTCCTAATCTCAAGCTATTCCAAGTAAATATAGCAACTTCTGTATTACTTTATTAGGTAATTTGTGTAGCCAACTTTATGACCGCTTCTGAAGAGTTTTCTTATGCTATTCTAACTCAAAATTATAAGCGTTCGGTTTCTATTGGGAATAACTAACTATTACACTCAACCTTTATGGGAATATACATTTTATGCTATTCTTATAAGGAAATTCATAATCTATTCAAATCCTATGCTATTGTATGTAAACACTACATGTCTTATATGGAAACTTAAATTTATCAAGTTGGAGCAGCAACAGAACCCGCAAATCGTCTTCTGTTCTTTATTGCCAAATAAGTCATCATGATAAAATCCCTTGTAACCCTTAGTTTATACGCCACGTTTGTCTATTTTTGCATTGATGCTATTTTAAATAGGAGTAGGGAATTATCGCTAATATTTTACAGAAGATACCGTTTTTCATAGTTTTGATTTTGTATTACGCGGGAGTAGCTATTCTCCATCCCATGCTACTCTAAATGTAAACGTACACAGTAAAATGGTTTTGCAAATTTTAATGCAATTTTTTATGGAGTTTGCTATTTTTAGCTATTGACTATAGTAGCATACAAAGCTTTATACATTTTTCCAAATTAAATGATTAAACTTCTTTATTAAACTCAACGTGTTCAACAGTTGACAGATTTGGTAATTTTAATGCTACTTCTTAAGGGAATTGCTAATATTAGCAATTAACTACACTAAATGAAATTTTATTAATTTGTCTTCTGTATTAGTTTTTGAACTAAGTTTCAAACTCTTTAGCTTGCTGCACCACCCCCAGCCTTTATTGCTGCTGGTAAAAATCCAAAAACTGCTGCATAGCCCGCAAGCATTGTATTTTCACCTGTTCCTGGTAGAAGATACTCCATTAGCAGTGAACCAGAATACCCAATAAAAGCAGAGAGAGCCATTAAAGCAGCTGGAGTATTGCTTTCGTTTATCGCCAAAAACAGCAGAGACACGATATTGCCCAAAACGGTTAAATCAATTAAAATTGCTGTAGATTCACCCTCTTCACCTTCGCCCGCAAACACTTTCAAACTCATATCGAATGCCAGTGGTATTATAAATAAGCCATGGCCCAAAGCTAAAGCATTGCTCTGCTGGGAATTTTTATAGAGGTCCATATTTATAAGGGGCACGGTAATGATCTCAACACAGCTGGTTGTTAAACGTTTCAAACGATTCGTGCATTTACCATCATCGGTACAATTACTGTCCAGAAAGCGGGTGTATAAACCAATACAGCCATGCCAAAATCCTACTACACACGCACTAAAGGCGAACGGTTGCTCGGCTGGATTAACCATATACATGGCATAGCCGGAGGTGCCCAACATTAGGCCATTGAATATTGTGTCCAATATAGTGTTCAACATGATGCCGATAGTTTGGTAAACAACAAATTTTCAAACAGGAATTTTGATAAGATGGAAAAAACGGCCAAAAACTTTAGAATGAGTCTAGAAAACTTTTCTACTTTTTTGTTTTTAAAACAATTTTTTTTTTTAAATTTTTTATTTCAATTTTTTTTTTGTTTTTTTTTTCTTGTTTAAACTTTTGAAATATAAATCCCCGACTAATTTGCTTAACAAAATAAATTTTTTTTTTTGGCTTTACCAAGTTGAAATTTATTTCTCCAACGCGAGTGTAGAGGCAAAGTAAAAACCACTGTGAAACACGAGATAGGCGAACTCAAACCATATCGCAGCACATTTACCACCAATCAGCATAGTCGAATGAGCAGCCAAACAAGACAAGGCTACAGCAGCGTACATATAGTTCTCCTTGTCGTAGCACAGATAAAGCAAAGACGATACACCGGCCAAAATAGTGATGTATTTCAGAGTTTGTGTAGCTTGATCGTCGTCTTCATCTTCGCCAAAAAGTTTGGCAATCAGATCCAACAGCAAAGGTATAACAAACAGAGCATGTACCATGGCATAGCTTTCACCCGCTGCTTTGAAAATTTCTATGTTCATGAGACCGAGCGGTGCAAAATCCAAAAAGTCTTCTACCACACCCTTTACTATACCCATTTCCGACTCAAAACCACCTACGACACCAAAGATTCCATAAATAATGCCTATACCGCAGGCTCCAAAGGCATATGGAGTATTATCCGGCTGCAGACAATAAGCGGCATAAGATGCCACCGCTGCCAGAACGAAAAATAAAAAAAATCTCACATAGCACAACAGCATCATTTTTTGTGGTAACTTTTTTTTTTTTTTGGTTTTGCACTACAAATTTAGATTCAAATTTAAACGAAATAATTGAAAATATAAATTTTTTTAAATTTTTTTTACGGGAAAATAAATTTTTAATGGAAAGTTTTTGTCGAAAATTTTAATTTTGAAGAATGTTTCTCATGATAAGTTTAACAAAGTTTTCAAATGACACATGTGCCCTACATTATGTCAAGACAATATTTGCTAGGCTTCAAATTGCAATTGGAATTGTATTCTTAATAGTCTTCCTATTAATTTACTACTTATTAACATTGCTATTTTATAGTAAATACAGATGTTAAAATATCAATGGCATGCTATTTTGTAGGATAACGCTCTTTAACAGTATATTGTGCAGGACATAAGTCCTTTTATTCCAAAGGAGCCAAGGTTTTATTCAAGTCTTTGCAATCCAGAGTCTTATCGTAGGATCTACCTACTACATATTAGTGATGCTATCGGTATTAAAATTTTAATATCATATTATTTAAATAGGGAGCAGGTTTCTATAGGAAGTGAGCTTTTATGAGCATGCTACACCCTAGGCACTTCATTGCGATTATCATGCTGGTATTTATAAAGGAACCAAGTACTGAATGATATGCTATTATACATAAACAGAGATTTTAATAATGAAATGCTATTTTATGGTAATGCGTTCTAGGAAACATCCTACTCTGTATACATTACAAGAAACTGTATGCTATCAAACAGACACCGATATTGTAATAATATGCTATTTTATGGAAAAAGGATTCTTAAAAACATGCTACTCTATGCAACCTAAATTCTATAAAATTAGAGTTTAGTAGCATGCAGAATGCTATTTAATAGCAAGTGACGTCATAGTAGGAATTAAATTTCTATAACTATGCTATACTAATGAACTGATTTCTTAGGGTAATTCGCCCATGTTGTTCAGAACAATATTTTTTTATACCTAGTCTGATAGCTATCTTCTTGAGAGAGAGAAAATATTTTTTACGAACAAGACTTAACTCGATTTAGTTGATTTCTATAATATTTTTCCAGACACACGTGAACACAGCTGCCAATAGAATATATTTCACATACATAGTTGAAGTAGTTTGCCTAGAGAAATCAAGTAAAATTTGAGTGTGCTTTAAAAGTACCGTCGGGCAGCTTTGATTTACCGGAAAACTGATTTTAAAATGAATGAATCTTGCTGGGCTCAAATTCTCAGTAAAAAATAATTCTGTTCAGTCAACATGGGTGAATCTAACATTAATATCAGGATATTAAAACATCCTTTCAGCAGATTTCTAGCAAAAACTCTAAGAGTAAAACAAATTGTACTGAAAAGTTTCTCAAAAAATTGTCGTTCATCACCGACTTTAAACTGTTGGTTCCGCATTCCTCAAGAGTATAGTGGCTGATAATGAAGTGAGTTATTCCGCTGAAAGGTTTAGCTGTATGTTCCAGAAGTACAAAGCCAGACCAACTGCTCTAACATTGTAAAAAAAAACCGATTGTCCTTGATTCCTAAAGGAGAGTTTATTCTTAAGAAAGGAATACATTTTTCTTTACTACGTGTTAAATAATAAACCATTCACCAGTCGTATATAATCCACTGAAAATATTTGACAAGCCTGTTCAATGTCACACAATTGACAGTCAAAAAATCTCGTAAATCCATTATGACAGTAAAAATAAATTAATTTTTTTTTATTATCAAAAATATATTTGAAAACAACATAATTTTTTTTTTTTAATATGGAATTCTTAAAATTTCTTCAAACCGTTTTATTTTTTATAACTTTCGCGGCCACCACTTATACGCCCGTGGACAAGTGTAGCTATGGATTTTTTGCATTCGCCATTGGTTTTATCTACACTCTGCTGAATCTTACAATGTCACGACGACCGCAAAGAATTAGTAAAATTTACAACGAAACAGAAAAACTAGAGAAGCAATTACAATATCGACGTAGACGAAGTAAGTTCCTTTCTGCTTTAGAATCAGCTCACGATTACATACCGATTGGCTTTATAAACATGGAAGTGCATCATATGTCTGAGCAAGCATCCCAACTGTCGTTTTGGTTCTGTATACCCTTCGGTTTGGATATTCTATCGCGTCTTTTCGACGATGGCATCACGTATGTTGCAGATGAGAATGTATTGGTGTTTCTGAAAAATTTCAATATTCTGTTGCATTCCTTGTCCATACTTTCGCTGGCAGCTTATCAGTATAACATTTGGTTTCTGGGCATCTGGTTTAGTGCAATGATCGTTATGTGGGGCGTCTATGCCGAAATCGCTTATTCGAGTGGTTGGAAGAATTTAAAATTATTCGGCTATATTTCCTTTTACGTGTTTGCATTTATTGGTATTTACGATGTGGACTTCCTAAAACGTTTGGAATGGTTTAACATACAAGTAGACTCGTTGAATTAGTGGCGAAAGAAAAAAAATTCATTTTCAACATTATAATGCCCAATAAAAAAATTCAAACTGAACTGCTGGAGTTGTTTTATTGGGGCTCTACCCATTTCTTTACTATGCTACTAACGACAGATTAAAAATTTAGCAGAAATAAAATGTTTCCAAGGAAAATAGCCTAAAAACTAAGCGGTATATAGCATGTTAAATAAATCGCTTCATAAACAATTCAATAAAAAAGTAGCATAAGAGACAAACTTGATAGCAAATTTAAAATAGCACGAGTAATAAAGCACACTTCAAATAAAATAGCATGAACACTAACGTGGGTGGTATAGACAACAAACATATATTTAAAGCAATAGCATGGGAAATGACTATTTTATTTACTATTTTAATTGAAAAAAACCTTAAGATATAAACTGTTTTCGAAAGAAGGGACCAGTTGAAATAGCATAGCATTTGTTAAGAAATAGCATCAGCTGCATTACATTAATACTATGCTATTATTACAATCACTATTACTGCTTAGCAAAATACGACAACCCTTTACACTTTCGCACATAGCGCTGTTTTAAAGAACGACACATGGCAATCTTATCATTCTAAAAATTGCCACAATAGACCAGTAACCTGTTTAGCTGTGAAAAAAACTTTACTATTTGGTTCCTGGCAAAGAAAAACTACTCAGACAAAAGGGTTAGGTTTTACAATAGAAATTAAGCGTCGCTGTTCCTTGAGTTGTTACAAACGTCTAGGAACTTTTGATATAACGTTCAGATACAAGATGCTGCTTTTCTATTTCCAACTCACACTGAGATATTGTCCTGCTCCTTAATATAAGAGATGTAGACTGAGAAACATTAGCTGACACACACCAATGCTAAACCCAAAGGATTTAGCCGTTTTTTGTTAGCCGTTAAGGCAGGTTTTATGATACTTCACAAGTGAGTGATTGCAAGGAGTGATTACTCACATAAAATTAGATGGCAGTGAACTGCTTATTTAAAACAAAATGTAACGTCCTTCGACAAATACTTGAACTCCTTCTCTTTGCCTTCATTCTTATCAGATCTTATCAAATAAGCGTTTCCTATATTTGAATTTTTAAAAAATAATTTATGTGTACGATAACACCCAAAATTATTTGCTCATTTGAAAGACTTATTCATGCAATTAACCATTTAAATGCCTGCCACTGTTTCTTTGGATAGAGCGGATTCTTAATATTTAAATGCCTATGATTCTGGCATATTAAATAGATTAAATTTAATTGATGACACGGGTTAAGACCACTATGGTTAACGTTTTATTAGCCTACACTTCAGAGAACACTACAAGAAGTCGTCTTACGGGGTCAAAACACATGGTCTTAATGGCCAGTTCATATTACCTACAAGTAGAATAAACATGCAAAATCTCCGCTGTTGAATGAGATGTGTGGCAGGCCGTTGGTATCCAGAATTATCCACTTTAGATACTGGTCGATAGTAATCCACCCATAGTGCTCGCCTGGTCAAATTTGTTCTCAAAGAAATATGAACCAATGACGCAGCCAGCTCAAAATCCACACTAAAGATTAAGTTTTTCCGGATGCACTGAATACGTTTGCATCTCATAAGAATTGGTATCGTCTTAATACCGAAATTTTTGGTTTGTTAGCATTCATCCAGAAATAGGCCTCCTTTCTGAAGATGATTTTTTGATGAATGGCACGTGAACACAAATTTTGATTAAATAATTTTATTATTTGCACGTATTGTTGAATACTCCGTCCGTTCAAGATGATTTGGCCAAACAGGCAACTAATTTGACAGATGTAGCGTCAACAAGATGACCGTTACAAATTTATCAATGTTCGGAAGTGTTTGCCACTCCAATCGTTATGCCGTATCAATTTACCACTTCGCATATAAAACAGCACCATCATGATCTGACTTTTTTGAAGGCACTGTAAGATTGTTAAAAAGCGCAGTTCATTGTCTTAAGCCACAGTTGAAGGACCTTAAGGTCAGTAAACTTGAAAAAATCTTAACCGAAATCATTAGAAATATGGCAGCATTAAAATAAATGATAACATCACAGTGACAGCTTCATAAATGTGCTCATTTTTCAAAGCGCCTTCTCTCTTTACAATGAAACAAAGGATCAACAGCATAAGAATTTCGAGGAGAAAACAGAAACATTATCATTAGCAAAGTAAAATTACCCAAATGGTCGGAGATATTAAATTTAAAATAAAAAAGAAAAAAAACAAGGGTTGAGAAACATCGAAATGGAATGACATGGCAGCATCAAAACATATCAACAATTAGTCTGATTAGGGTATCTAAAGGATAAACCACAACGTCATCAGCATCGTTTTCATCATTAAGGTCATACGAAATGTAAAACGCAACGAAATATTTAATAGGGTCCCCATAAGATGATGATCTTAATGTGTTTCAGTGAGCCTTTGGATAACTTTTCGTGTATTATTGGTAAGAGGGATTATGGGATTGTTGCAAAATGGTTTTTAAAGATTTTATTTTTAATTTTTATTAATTACCAGAAACCGTATTTCCATAAAACATAACATTTTATATTGTTTTGTAAGCCTTTGAGCTGTTAAAGTCCAACATTTTATGAGTTTTAGACTGTTTTGCCATAAAATGCAATGATTTGTTGAGCATTTCTGGTTGTATGCTCTTGCTCAACCAAAACTCAACTTCATTTATGGTGAAATGAGGTTTCGAAATGTTAATTTCCTTTTTGATTCCCGTTTACAGTAAAGGAAGTTTACTGTAAGTCTGGCTGAGAGGGTAGGTTAGGGGAATTTGTTTATTTAGTTGTTGCTATCGTCATCAGTATGGCATTATCGGGGTTTATAAGACGACAGGCAAAAAAAAAAAAAAAAAAAAAAAAAAAATTTCCAACAAAAACAACAAAAAAATTAACAATAAACACAGGGTATCAAAAGCTCATTTCGCTCATGCTGACAGTATGTGCATGTGTATCGCCTTCTCAAGTTATTGACCGTTTTTTTTTTTTTTTTTTGTTTTATTTGAAAAGCCAATGAATTCTTCTTTTCTTATAATGAAATCCAAGGTTAAGCGGGAGTTTAAACTCCGATAAATAAACAAAAATATTTTTAAAAATGAAATGAAAATATTTCTTGTGTTTTTATTTTCGAGAAATTCATGAGTCATTCATACCACAATCTGTTTGGTATGCCAACGGGCACGCTCATATTCCTTGATACTCTTTGTTGAGCCGGAGCGCACTGTTGCACTGTTGATCGATGGTTGTCCCACCAGACGCTTTTTTCTGCTTCTTTTTTTTCTCAACATCATGCATTTTAATTGCACGTTATGGATTTCTAGATAAATTAAGAGCTTAAGAACTTAAAGATCAAACTCTTGCGTGGATGATTAAGCATTATTGAGGCCTTTTAGAATACTAAAGAGATTCTTTTGTTTGAAGACAGTTTAAGCCATTTGTTAGCGGTATTTTGGCTCATTTTCTATTTCTTTTAAAAAAGATAGGCGTTGCACAAAGTGGTCTTTAAGATATTCTTTAGCAAGGTTATTAATTTCGCCTTCTCTCATCAATTCAGGCAGATTTTCAGTAGCAATTTTTAAAATACTTTTCTTTGGGAAAATTGGTTAAATTTTGTCTTTGGCCTGAAGAATTCAAACTTTTCTTTTTCTCTTATTACCCTATTAACGACCAAGAAAAAAATATTTAATTCGATGTGGAACATAAATTTCTATTCACCAGCCTGACGTCTTGAGCTACAACAGGTCTATGAGCACACCGAAGTTAACGCGGTTAAGCAAATTACTTGTACGCTTAGTAGCCTACTATAAATGAACATGTCATGAAGAACCCGTGAAACTAGACATGAGAAGGGCCCTTTTAAAACGTAATGTTCAATCCACGAATTTCTCGTGTCATGGAGTACACGTGAAACTACACAAGAAATATTTCAGTGAAAAGGGCCCTTTTAAATCGTAATGTCCTATCAACTATCAATATACACCTAACGCAACTGAACATAGTTGTAAGTTACATATCTGTACGACAATCCAGATCATGTAAAAGACATACACAAAGCTGCCTAAGTCTAACACACACAATGAAGAGAGCGACTGTTTTAAGAAAAATTTTGCAAAAATTTATCGTCTTTCTTTTTGTGACAGCTTCTCGAATATACTTCTCATTGGTATCACATACATTTAGCCAAACGTGCTAAATTCCAGTTTTTACAATTAATGTCCCTTAAAAGAATTATCGATTTCTTACCAAAGTTCAAGAGAATTTTAGTTTAGTTTAGTGAAGTTAGCTGTAACCTGTGTTCTATCTTCTTCAAGGCTCAATAATCTAACAAATTCGACAACGTAACTAAAGGGGCATGGATGTCGTTTACACCAGCAATATTATCTGCCGGAGTGATCAAATGGTAACCGATTTGTGTGACATGATGTTGCTCAAGCTAGACCAGAGAACAAAGGCAACGGGGAAGACCCTACTTTGTAGTTGATTTTGAAGTTAATTGTTTGATGATTACTTGCCTAGAAGTTATGAATTCAGGTTATTCCTGCATAAGCTTGATGCATGACCTACATTTCAATTAATTGTCATTTCCCCAGTTTCGTTCCCAAATTACTTCGCCAAACATCTGCTTCCTCTCTACAGAAGAGTTCGGAACTCGGCAGCGGCAAGGAAGTTTCCCACCTAGCACGCCCGTCTGTTTGAACATTGCCGGGAATTTCCACATAAAATTTGATCCAACTGAGGGTAACCTTAGTTTCTCTACCTCGTTGATATAGCTTCTCCGACAGTCTCGTATTATCTTTGAATTAACCTCATAAGCGTGAATGAATGGCAGCCTGTGCTGCAATATTTTGTATTTTGTATCTTTCGATGTCATAGAGCATAACCATGGGGCTATAATATTTCATTCTGAGACCAAAAACTCTTGCTCCTATCCTCAGATCAGTTCTTGATCTTTTTTCTTTACCTTTTTAAAGGAATATGTAGCCTCTCGATGAAGTCTAGTAGAAAATATATTGGCTTATTAAATATGAGGCATCGGTTCAATCCCCAGGTCTGAGAGTAAAGAAAATTGCAGTTCGGAATCGACGGCAGTAGATACCGCCATTCATATATTAACACACACAACAACTGTGGTGTGAGAAGCTAGGTCATAATCCAGACTGAAGGGTTGTAATGTATGTATGCATGTAGCATCTCGGTTGCTCCATTACTAAGTCTCGGTGCGAAGCATTTGCCCAAAATCATACACTCAACTGATTCTATTCAGAGGACAGACCAGACAAGGAATTGATTGTCTGACAACTGCTTGCCTATCTAAAGGAACTCAATCAGTAGAAAGCTATTGATTCTTGTTCCATTTTCAATACTAATTTAGGGGAAGCAAATATAACGCTCAAGTTTAGAAACTTGCACTAGTGGAAATGATGCCTAAACTTTGCAAATGTCACTCGACAGCGGAGATCAACAAGGTCAATAAGTTTATTGGCAACAGTTTTTGACGAACTAGCAATTACTAAACCGGTAATTAGCCAGTATTAAATGTGAACGTTCCATCAATATTGTAAATAAAACACGCATTATTGAATATACCCACAGATAGGTACGTTCACCAAACATTTGGCAGAACTAGTGACGAGAGTCTACAACTTAAGATAAAACTAAAATGATCTCCTAATATGGTAGACCCTCCAGTGTAATTTTTAATATATGTAAACTTCGAATAAGATTTATGCGCTTACTAAAGCTGTGACTCATGAAATATTGCGCACTTTTTAAAAGTCCACATGGAACATATCAAAGTCTACATTTTCCATAAACTCTGTAATTCTTTTTTTCTGTTTGGCTTTCTGTCCCTGAACTTGACTGCCTCTGTTAATCGGTTTGATTAACTCATTAAAAGCATTTTAAAAAAAATTGTGTGTGTGTGTGTGTGTGTGTGTTTTATGAACAAGTGCAGACAGTTTCAATAAAACAAAATCCATTCCCCATTCAAACATTGTTTCACAACATTCTGCATTAATTTTTTTGTTACTTGTTGTTGTCGATGTTGTTGTTGTTGTTTGAATTTCTTTTAATATTATGTGTGGGCAAACACTTTTGGTCAATGATCTCCATCGGATGTGTTTGTTAGACAGACAGATACCAGACCCTCTTAAATAATTAATCTTGTATTGTGTTAAATAGGAAGACAATTATTGTTCCATAACGTACCATAACGAGCCATAATAACTTGAACAGTTTAATGCAACAAAAAAAAAAAAAAAACAAAAATACAACAACAGCACCAGCAATAATAATAATAATTCATAAATAAATAAGAAATAAAATTAAAAGCAAAACGCCAAAGAAGAAAACATAACCAAAGAAAAGCAAAAAAAAAAGCGAAAAAAAACATTAAAATTGCATGTTCAAGATCATTCAGAAGAAAGATTTTCTTCTTCTTATTAATCTTCTTCTTCTTCATACTTTAGATTTACAACAACAGAAATACATACAAAATGTAAACAAACAAATAAAAACAAATGATGAAAGAAAAAGAAATAGGAAAACAAAAGAAAAAAAAGAGAGGAAGGAAACAACGACAATAACGGAAGGAGGAGATTAAAAAAGTTGAGGTTAAGTTATCTTGAATAGAAATAAAAATTTCGGTTTGTAAACTAGAAATTTGAAAATGGAATGAAAAAGTCATAAGTTTCCTTTCTGCCAGAGTCTTGAAGGCAAGAGAAATGTGTTACAAATCCTAGGATTATGACCATCATGCTAAGAAAGAATGAACATTTTTTGTGACTTGATGTCGCAATATCTTAAAGGGGTTGTTGACTTGACTAAAAAGTGTGGTTAAGACAAAACTATAAAAAACTATAAAAATAAAAATCCTTTTTAAAAACTACCGAAGTTCAACGGAAAGAGTCACGAACTTATGTGAAAGTCAACAAAATTCGGGATTATTTTGGAGTGAAGGAAAAATGCGTAAAGCAGCGGCTCAATATCACATTACTCATGGAGTAACTTAGTAACATTCATTTCAACATATGAATGCACCGTTTGGTGGAAGGCTCTAGATAGGAAACAAATTATAAAGACGATAACTAAGCACAGAGAACTGCTGTATACATATATAGGAACAACATGGGGCTTACTTTGAAAATGTCTTGATGGGTGCCATCGTTAATGGGTTACTTCACTTGCTGTCTATGGACTTATAAGTTCTTTTAGCTTTCTTCTCTAAAACTTGCGGAAGCGTGATCATATGTAGCAGATTATAAAGGCAGATCTCTCAGTAGTTGTCAAAGGTGGTACAAAACAAGGCGATTGAATACTAAATCAATGAATTAACCTTCTGCACTGATGGCTCTTGAACGGAGATATGTTCAATGGAAAATGCTGAGGAGAAGCAATAAATATCATGATATTTACCGGACAAATTAAGATATCCTGGTGTTGGCTTCTAGGCCACAGTAGTGGGGAAAGAAATAAGTAATCCGACGTATTGGACCAGAGTGTATTGCCCAATTCTACGAGATATATTCAAATGCCCTTATACAAATTAGCCTACGGCACACATTCTATCAAAAGCCAACAAGCAGATTTAATCCCTTGTTCTGTGAAGAGGTAAACTTTACTGTAGATTGCCAAGAACAAGAGTGAAAAGAAACAATCAAGGAAAATTATGTCTAAAGCAGTGGCACTTCGCACTGGCCACCAGATTTTACCAGAACTGTGTGGGAAATAGCAGTAAGGAATCGGTGGTGCATATATTATGCTAGTATTCAGTGCTGAGATCCATTTCTGGGTGCTTGAAACAAGTAATTATTAGATTTGGGACGAGAGCAATCCACATGAGATCTCGAAAAAGTTACTCGTTGGTGTTGATCTTGAGTCATCGGTCCATATTGAGTTGGAAACAATAACGTCAACGGCTATAAGTTGATGATTACCAACTTCTAAAAGCATATGATCAAGCCGCACTCGGTATACTGCCTTAGCAATTTGTGGACATGATCATCTCACATACCATAGTGAGATTCGGCTCCGCTTGATTTTATCTTTGGGGTTGCCTTATGCCTTGGATGTATGCTAAATATAGCGGTCCTCAAAACCAACACAACACAGTGAAATTCAGCCAGAGTTATGGAAATATTGGACATTTCGGATACCCTGCACACAGAAAAACCGTGGCGGATATTTGAACGATATTGTCTTCCACACACACATTGACATCAATAGGCCTTTCAAACTTCCTAAAACGCTCTTAAAAGAGACCCTATATTACCTCCAGAAGAAAAATATTTTCGTGCTTAGGACAATCACAAACGAAGGACCGTCTAACTTGATTGGCATCACCACTCCTACTCTATTTCTAATAAATTACTTGATACGTTCTCCACTAACAACAATAATAAGAAAGTAAGAGGAAAAAGAAAATCATGCACGCGATCTGATGACCAAAACAAAACAAGAAAAAAAAACACGAACAACAACATTAATGGCATAGTAAAATAATAGCAACAACAATAACAATAATAACAAAATTAATATGAAAACATAGAAACAACAACAATAATAAGAAGTACAAATGAGATGCATAAAGTATAAGTGTGACGTAAGAAATGTTGGTTTTAACAACAATGCATGGTTGAATGTCTGCAGCGTCGACAAAAAGAAGAAAAAAAAAAGAAGAAAACGCAGACTGTTGTTAATACAAATAAGCAAACAAAACCATAACCAGTCAGTCAGTCAGTTGAAAGAGTTTTTGTTTTTGTGTTTTTAAGCAAAACCCAGACGTGCATACAACAAACAAACATTTGCTCATTAAACCAACAAAAAAAACTGCCTGCAAAGACTCAACTCAACAGTAAGGCAGACAGATCGTTTTAATTATTAGTAATGGGCAAAAGTCATTTCTATATATCGATGGAACATATGATTATGGTTTTAGGATATGCAATCGTTTATCGATTTTAATTTATTGTTTATGCATAAGAAGGAGCCACATTGACATTTTGTTGTGTGTGTTCCCCTCGATATAAAATCTCGTAGGGATATTCACCGTTTAAGAAGTGATGTCAGGATGTTATGCGTAATATTACCGAAGAGAATGAATCTGAGCTAGTTTTGTAGGAGAGCGGAAGATGTTTAAAACATAGCATTGTTCATTGGAATACAGACATCACTGAACGTGAGGACAGAATGGAAAACGTGGGCGTTTGTATCGCTGAACCAATTGATTTAACCTTCCATTTTTTTTTTTTTAATATAAGAAAATACTTATGCTCCGTTCCAATAATTTACAAAAGTTTTCAGTTTGCATTAAAATGTATCAGCTTTATACCCTACAAGCGTATAACGGAAGTTTAAACGATTAAAATTACCGTTTTCTGGAGAATGTGCTGAAAATTAGTTCAACAAGAACGTCTAGGCTAAATAGGTAAGCCTCGGAGAATGAGGGCAATAAGGAAGTTAGGCTTTGCAGAAAATACAGATGAAATACGTTCTTAGATTAGTTTAGACAGTAGAAAGCATAGCGGCAATCGAGTTCTGTGTGCTATACTCCAGTGCCAAGGATCAGTTATACGACCAGACGGGCATAAACTGATACCAGCAGTTCGTATAATGGCAACATGCAAACGGTAGAATGGGAAATACTTGCTTGAGTGATCATAACTGGTTATACCAACCCATTAGTCAAGGTATTAACCTAGTTTCTCACACCACCACATAAAGATGTTGGGAGTGTTAATTTTATCAACGAGTGGAGCGAACTACAGCTTAACGTCAACTCAATACTCAGGTTTATCGAAAGAAGATTACACAGAGGAAGTTGCCTCGAGCAATATTTTTTTTCATTTCTCAGTTTATTCGAGACGTGTGTACATATGAGAGCTCACTATGAAATCGTGCTGTCAATTAAACTAAAGGAATATCTGGCATATTATCATAGCCTTTGTAGCTAACCTAAGCTAAGGAGAGTAGGGTATTCAAGTATTAACCTTGACCGTATGTATTTATTTTCTTACTTATTACCCGTTGATGAAAACATTATTATTGTTCTTGTTATTGCTTTTGATTATTTTGTATCGTATGGGTGGTTGTTTATAAACGAAAACACAATGCCGGCGAAAATTGCAAGTAAAACAAAAACACATCAACACCATAACGCCATTCAGATAGTATTGGCGGCTATCGTTAGTGCACCAACACCAACACAACCCCATACAAGTTCAACAAACCGGTGAATCGACATTTAAAGAAGACCAAGCAATAGCAACAACTACAACTACAACAACAACTACTACTTAAGTACTTATTGGTATTGGTATGAGCACTAGTCAAGCTTACCAGACACATACAAGACTCTGATAGAATCCATGCCTTTGCATTGACGTCGATGGTGATGTTTGCACATGTTGTTGTTGCAGTACTTGCCATTGCGCTTTTTTTGTTTTGTTTTTTTTTTTTGTTGTGCATAATGATCACAATGATATTTTGGCGGGTAAAACCAATAATAACAACAAGAGCAGCAACAGCAGTTGGTAAATAAACTGATCGTCTGCCGGTACAGACACAATTAAAAACAAAAACAATTTCAACTAACGCAGCATGTGAGCAATCAAAAGCAGGCAAACAAAACAAAAAATAATAACAGACAGTAAGTATACAACAACAAAAACGTTGTATACGTTGAAATGTGTGACACTTTTTTCTTTTTTTTTGATGCGCAACGCATTTTTACCGCAGAATCATTGGCGGGACAAATACGCTTCTTTTTCCAATTCATTTCCATGAGAATATTTACGAAATTTTGTTGAAATTTAAATTCATTTCGCTATGTTGTTCGCGAAACCAATAGACTTATTGCGTTAATCTTTTAAAATTCATAGTTGTTTACAGGAACCAAGATTCTACTACTGTTAGATCCAATAAGGGACAAAACCATTTGTCCATTCCGATCTCAATTAATATTCTTCTAGCTGAGCAGATTGGGGTAGGTAAAAGTAACACATTCTGCCGTTTTCTATAAATAACGTCCTCTTTGAAAATGTATTGGGTTTTTATATGAAGGAATTGAATTCTGCACTTTCACAAAAGGCGGCAACACTGTGTCCTTCTTCCTAAACTATCTACATGAATTACTTGGAGCTACTTTTTTTTCAGCATCTCATTATCTCACGGACCCCAAACTACCATTTACTCCAACTTCATTCATTCCGTACTGTAACGGCTAAATAGTGCCCCCGTTTTTAATCCACTGTTAGCAGCTACCTAACGACCAAATCCTTAATTCGAACCTCTATTGTCAAAACTTTCACTGTCCGATGAAAATATTCGCCATTAGGTGGTTAAGGGACAATATATTATGCTCCACTAGGACACCGACAAGCCATTATACCAACAACTGAGGGTCGTCGTTTTGGTTGAGAATATGTTGTGTTGTGGTTTCGGGTTTTAGATTTTATTCTGTATTGGTTTTTCATAGCAATTTTGACTTGTCATTTAAAGTATTTTGCATTGGAAGCAACGCTTTTTTCCATCTTTTTGCAAATTTATGGATTCCGTTCCAACAAAACGACTCGTCTTTGAGGGCACGTAAGAATCGAGCTAATTTTTTTGAAAGCATCGTTCGAAACAAATGTTAGTCAAAAGGAACTAGGTCTGAGCTATATTGCGGCTTCCCATTAAAATGATTGAAAATTATTGCCTCATATCTGGTCGGTTGCATATTCAGAGCGTTCTTTAACCAATGCTCGTTTCAAACGATTTCATTGTTGCCTTTTAAGCTCACCAGTAAGAACGTGGCTCGGTTTGAGCAGCTTCTAATGAATCACACTCATTTGATCTTATCAAATACAAAGAATTACCTTGGAGTAACGAACATTCTGCTTGGTCATCGATATTGCTTGTTGCCTATTCATATGCTATTTGGACTTGGTGTTGTCATAAAGCAAATCAAACAGCATTTCAAAAATGCGTGGTACATGGTCTTCCGACGTCTCTCGGCTTCGGTTCCCAATTGACTGATTGAATCCTGCTCTCCTTCGGGCGTCTGACAAGCAGAATGGTTCAGAATGTTTGCAATTCATGGTCTTCAAACTGTCCCGGAAGATATTTGTCTTTGCAAAAAAAAAGTTACTCAATTTACTCAAGTGTTCACTACAACTGTTCAGTCAGGATAACAATCAAGTGGTACAAGTAATCGCAACGTTAGAGGGCTGGCTAGCGGGCGATCAACAATTCATAAGTAAAGTTTTGAAATCGAAACGAGTGAAGCAAACGGCCAACATGTTTATTCAACTTTGTTGTGCAATTAATCGAAACGTATTATAAATGCTTTGCTTAGATTAATTGGATTTTAAATTTAATAGGAAACTCCAGGAATTTAAGGTATTATCATATTGTCTTAAAGAGTTCTTTCTACAACAACTATACGTCTAAAATACAAACGAATACCACTGTGGACATGAGCAACACTTTCGATTTTAGAACAATTCTTTAAAAGTCTCTTTTTAAACTCTTTATTTAAACATTAACGACAGAAAAAAAGTTAAAAAAAAAAGGAAGTCAAACAAAAAAACTGTTCGAAACAAAATAAGAACCCGTTAAAAATGAATCTTTATGGCTGAAAATCGTTTATCGTTGACTGACACGATCACCTTTAAAGCTTTGATTACTTCCCGAAATATTGACTCACCGACTTTTTCAATGCCTTTTGTCTCATTGTGGTTATATGGTGGCAAACAAACTTTTAAAATTTTGCCGCATTTAAGACCATCATACGTGCATTTAATATTTCAATAACAGTCTCCCAAAAACGACTTCAAAGAAGAAAGAAAGCAATCAACAGCAATAAAATCATTATTTATGCCACAGCCTGTCAGGAAGTCAATTAGTGTAGCGGCAATTTTAAAGTCATTTCTTGTGAAATTCTGATGCTGTGCATGAATTTTGTGTAAAGAAATTTCAAAAGGAACTACAGTTTTTGCTTTACTTGAGACTGTGATCATTATTTCTTGAATTCAACGTGTTTGTTGAATAAATCAAGGCATTCTGATGGACATGTATGGATATGTATGTGGTAACGAATTACTTTTTGTTACGGAAGTAGTCAGCATGAGGAAGGGGTGAAATCGGTACAACACTATACTTCTAGTTGCCGCACACTATAGGAACTCTTTCATGATCTGGATTGTCGCCAAATTATTCACAATTATTGTTAAAAAATAATATCTTCGTCAACCCTATGCCCACAGTAACAACGCGCAGATTCCAAGTATGTATATTGGACTGCCTATACAGTGGACTTGAAACGTTTCCTATTCTAAACAAATGTTCTAGAAGTCTACAATGAAACGCCTAGATAGCGGTTAATATTCTCAGGCCACTCCTGGTCCATACAATTCTTTAGACAAGATTACAATCTAGCTTCGTACACCATCCAAGTGTGTAATTTTATCTAGAAGTTGTCGGCACCGAAAAACAGAATTTTTAAAAAACTTTTCATGGCAATTTTATTTATTCTCAGAGTTAATGTCAGAAAGCTACTTTGAGAGAAACGGCGTAAAAGATATTTTCTTCAAATTTCGTTTTCTCCGAGATATCTGAAATGGGCTCTAGTTTAATAAGCCAACACACTATCTACTAGACTGCGGCAACTTCAATTTCGGACAATATAGAGGGTCAATATTCACGTTAGCCTCAGGAGTATGTCTTTGCAAAGTCGGGTAATTTTTTAAAATGAAACGATTAGATCCGGCAAAGGCTAGGTTAGGTTAGATTAGCGGGTAGTTAGCAGCAAAGACTATGTGAATTTTATTTTTCTCTTTTAGATTTTCACGAAGGGAAAATGGAGAAAATTGTGATATCAAACGATTTCACTGCTTGCAGAACCAAAGCTCTCTTGGAAGCAAGAATGTTGGGTGTTTACGAGTGGAACTATTGAAAAGTCCGTTAGAATCTATCAATAAACATTTCCAGCAAAACAAAATATGAAAAAATATATCTTAGGCGACTTCCGCTCAGTAGATTTCTGGCAAAAATTGTGAAGGTAAATAAAAAATGCCTGGAAAAGATTCTCAGAAATTTCTCTTTCGGAGTTGACCTTAAACTGTAGATCCTGCATATAATAGTTTTTCAGTTGACGAAAAAGAGTATACATAGGGTCATAGGGCCCTAAGCAACCGAACATAAATCAAATAACAACTTTATTGTACATAGGCTGGGAATTTATTACATGTAAGGTATGTGAAGAAGTCGTCGTAGTCAGACATCTCGAACAAAATGAATTATGAATAGAATATTTCTGCGGCGACTTCCTTTCAGCAGTCTTCTGGTAAAAAACACTGTGAGTAAATAAAAACTGCCATGAAAAGTTGCTTAAAAATCTGTCGTTCAGAATCGAGTTTAAACTGTAGGTACCACCAATCACAGCATAACTGGTATGAGCATTTATGTTTAAGTATGTAAGATATTTGAATGAAGAATACTATTTTTTATATCATAACTGTTCTTTCAAAGATGAAGAATTCGTTAAAAATTTCTTTGTATTTAACAAAAAAAAAAATTTGCGCGAAAAGACAAAAAAAAGTAAAAAAAAAAGTGAAAAATAAACACAATTTAATCTCTGCAATATTTAAACACATTGATTTAAGCTTAAAAGTCAATATTTAAGCTGTGATTTAAAAAAACACAAACTGAGTCAAAATCAATAATCGTTTCTCATTCCTTTTTTTCAATTCACTTAAAAAAAACTTGCGTTACAAAGTGTCAAAAACATTAAAGGCGTGAAAAAAAATCAATAAAGCGGCTATATTAAGAAGAAGAAAACAACCGGGAAAAAAAAAGTAAAAAACAATATTTATAAGCTACAGAAACAGCAAATTGTATGGACTGGCATGATTAAAAAAAAAAACCAATTATTATGGGCCGCAGTAATAAAGGAAATGAGTTAAAAATATGACACTGGTTAACCAGAAAACTTTAATTCTTTTGTCATTTTTGGTTTTTCTTCGCCTCTAGAAATCCTATTTACGTTGTGTCTTTCCCATGGCGATTAGCAACAATGTAGTCAAATTGTAACAATTTTTTTTCTCTGCATTTTCAAAACCACAAATTTCCATACTCGAGCAGTCTTTTATAATTTTGTTCTGAGTATGTGTGTGTGTGTGTGTGTGTTAATAATTCCAATCATTACCAATCATTATTAAGTTTTTACTGAAATAATTGATAATCGTAGATAGGAGGACAAAAAAAAAATGAGGTACTACCCTACCATGGCTTATAAAACAAATTGTCAACATTGCCTGACTGATAACATTACTTGCATACTGATAATGTTTTTCATTGAATTTTAGTTTCCCTTCATGTCATGTTTCTTTGGAAACATTTTTTTTTATGATTATTTATACGTTTCGATATGTAAATATTTGCACACAAACAAATTCAGGAAAAAAAAGGTACCAAGTACACACTTTATGGGGTACCAAGAAATAAACGCGAAGAACATAAAACGGTTAAAGGTGAACAGTGGTTTAGCAAAGTGTTTTGCTTACTTACTTCCTTACTTACTTAATTGGTCATTACTACCTATTTAGTTAGGATTACAACCTAGTCTCTTACATCACCCATATTTAGTGCTTTAATTTTATCCATAAGTGGCAGGACCCACAGTTTCAAATCGACTCCGAATAGCAGATTTGAGAAACTTTTCATGGGAATTTTATTTGCTCTTAGAATTTTTGCCAGAAGACTACTTCGAGCTAGGATTTGAACCACGAACTTTCGTCATATAAACCAACACACAACCGACTAGAGACTGAGGCGAAATCACTTTTGCAACTTTATTTCATTTAAATAATGCAAGAGGCTACATTGTAAGTGAGTTCTGTCATATGGAATTGAGGTTATGTTGTCCCTGTATACGACAAACTTTACGTATCCCCACGAAAAATAGTCTATCGGGATTAAATTTCATAAAACTTAACTTCAAAGCATGGAGTGCCTTATGGCACCATTGCTGAATGTAATTTTGTGCAGTGGAAACGCATTCCTCTGCACAGATAATGTTAATAAAATTCAATGATTTGCAGGCTTTGTTCGTTTGTTAGTTTACTTATGATGAGTTGGCAAACCTTACAGATTATATCACGAAACTTTTTCAAAAACCATCCTTTATTTTGACAGGATCAAAACTAGTACGGAGACGGAATGAAAAGACCTCGTACTCTCATACATTCCGATGGCCACATACAGTGACTGCTAGACCACTGTGCCTTTTACAGGTAAAGAAAGTCATGAAAAAAGCTCATTTAGTTGAGTCTTCCGTTTGCTAGTTGAGAGAACTCAAATATTCAGTTTATGAATGAATTTTATTTTTTATCTCTTCTTATTAATTTTTTTTTATTAAGAGCTTATAAAGCCTATTATCAGACGTAGTCACTTTTCATTGCTTACTTGCCTAACCACAAAGTGACCACCTTAAGACAATTGCATTATATTAAAAGGATAGCTCCCTAGTTTTATCTACTCGGGAAAAGCTCTCATTTAACAACCATTGAACATGAAAATATATGCGCTAACATTGCACATAACTTGGCATATTCTGCTGTCATCAACTCTGTTATTGATGTATATCAACTCGAATACTTGGGATACATTCCCACCAAATAGCAGGAATATTTATTGTTATTTTTGTATTTGTAGTAGTTGTTGTTTATTATTTCCATATGTCAATCAATTCGTTTATGTTTCATACGAACTGTTTGTAAATGGACGGATAGAGAGACGGACAGAACGACACTTAGATGCATGGGTAAGCTTGTACGAAGGTTGTTAAGACAGTTAAAGTTATAAAGGATTTTTAAAGAAGGTTTAATTACCAGATTAGCTATAAATATAGCAAGAGTTAGTGCTGAAATAACCCTCAAATGCTAAAGGATTGGCAAAAAGGAACGTTTCCCAGGTCAACATTTATTAGAAGCAACCTCAAAAAAAAAAAAAAAAAAGCGGAAGAGTGGCGGAGTGGTGTAACAGAGATGAAATAGAAGTGGTGAAATGGAGAAACACAGTTCACTGTAATGGAATTGGACTAAGCAACTACGCACAGCTCTAAGCTTTCTGTCGGTATGCTTTAGAAGATTACGAAGTGTCTTTCAACAGGGCCTTCCCTACTTCGGACCAGCCTATAATGGTTATCTTGAAAGAAGCTTCATCAGTGAAAAATTTCGGTTTCTATTCAGTATGACTTGTAAACTCACTCCTGACAACCAATGAAATGTGCTTTGACTCTAATTTTCATCGAAAATACATCTTCTCAATGAGGCCCCTTTCTGGACCAAATGGGTATGTGAACATACAGAATTGTCGAATTACTGATGATTATTAATCCACAATGTGATCCAAAAGCATTCAATGGATTTCGAAAAAGTCAAAAGCCTGCGGTCCATATAGCTTTTAAGAACGGCGTTAGGTCAAGGTCATCACTGTCAAGAGCGAGCACTGTAGGTCCAATGGCTACCAACTTCGTTTTGTCTTGTTGTTTCAACAGTAAAGCGCTATGTGCCCACATAGCTCATGTAACATTGGATATTTGCAAAATCAATTTGGAGGGGATGCTCATCTCACTTGGTGATGATGTAACTGACCACCAAGATTGTGTGATTTGTCCCGATCAGACTATTTTCTGGTGGGTTTTCTTAAAATCGGAGGTGTATGCGAATAGACCACATGCCACAGTAATTTTCAAAGTCAACATAACCCAATGCCATCTGTTAAATTCAGTAAGTGTTTTGCAACAGAGTGTAGAAAAAAGGACATTTCGTATGTGCCACCACAGAGAATCGATGATGATGATCCTAACAATTTGAGAACCGTATACCACGAAACAGGCACCTTGTGATTGCTGTTCCCAAATCTCCCGACTTTCTCGTACTCATAAGATCACCACGTCTTATTTATTTGGCGACAGAGTTACATAAATAACTCAGTCTAGTAGGTAGTGTGTTGCTTTTAAACGAAAGGCCAGGGTTCGAATCCCCGGTCAGACATCAAAACGAAATATCAGAGGCGGCTTCCTCTTACAGATTTCTGGCAAAAACTCTGAGAGTAAATAAATTTGCCATGAAAAGTTTCTCAAAAATCTGTCATTCGGAGTCGACTTTTAAGTGTAGGTCCCGCCACTCATGTATAAAATTAACACACACAACATGAGTGGTGTGAGAAGCTAGGCCGTAATCCTGACTGAAGGGTTGTAATGGCCAATTATGTTTGCATGCTACCTAAAGTGAAGATTACGGTTGGGAAACTTGTATATTTGATACGTATGTATATCTGGTAAAAGCAATCAAAATTTTCCATTGTTTAATAGTGGGTTAACCCACTAAGAGACCAGTAGCTAAACGTTGGCATATTCGTTTACTACATAATATGTTTGATGTTTGCCACAAAACTTATCAAACAACCCCCATTAGCAAGGCATAATCACATTTTATGATTTCGATATATTTTTCGTTGTGCATTTTTTTGCTTCGTATTTTTTTCGCATGATTTCTGTGATAATTTATGAATTTATGAGAATTATGAGTGGTAAATAAATAAATAAAATGTCATATGGAGCAAAAAAAGACGACAACAAAAAAAAAAGGCAAAAAAAAAACATGACACACTCTCCACCAGCACATCCACCACACAACTTTGTATGTGTGACCACAAAGGGACGAATGCATAAAACGAATACATGAATGGAATGAATAAATGAATGAATGAACGGATGGATCAGTTTGTCGAGGGAGTGAGTGTTTGAATTTTAATTGTTAATGGAGAGGAATGGGGAGGGGGCGAAAAGGAATTGCATGTATGAATGACTACCACCATCAACCTCCCCAACATGTACTCACCACCCTAAGTAAACCGCTTGTCAATCAAACAATTTCCGTTAAAGGAAGTCAAAACGTCACTGTGTACAAATATTATGCGATAATGAAAGTCAACAATTTGTTGTTGTTGTTGTTGTTGTTTTTTTTTTTTTAAATAATTTTTGGTTTCATTATTATTCATTGAATACGAATTCAAAAGATTTCATTGAGCATTTAAAACCATGTTTAAAATATCTGGCGATAAGAGAGCAAAAACACAATGACAGTGACGCGGTCAGGATATTATGCTGAAGAGGGGCAATTTAAGTTAAAAAAACTGAATAATAGAAGCCGGTCAATCTGACATTGCAAATTACTACAACCAAACATGATTTGTCACATTTTTTTTTTCTTTTATTTTTAAAAGGAAAAATTATTTCCTAAGCTTGAGTTAGTTAGGATGGTTAGTTAGGCCATAACAATACGATATTTAAAGCAAACCCTGCAAAAGAACATCACTCAGAAGTTAGGATCTCAGTGCCTCAGACGAAATTTGTTTTTTTTTTTTTTGTCACACTTTTTCATTGGGACAGTCTGTAAAATATTGACAAAAGTTCTTTTATCATCTGCATTTCACCCTTGAATGCTTAGAATAACTTCGCCAAGGGTTTTTAAATTTGATTAACCACTGACTTAGTGGAAAAAAGTGATTTTGCAGTTTTGAGACCGAGTGTTAGGGTGCAATGTTGTGGTCGTTGTTTAATATTGGCAGTCAGTATTCTATTCCACAGACTACAAAATTTTCTGCTTACACTTTGGATTAAGCATACACCGTATAAATCCGTATGGTAGGTCATATCTATCTAACAAAAAAGGAGATTATTTAGACATGGAGAGAACGAGCAAAATATTTGCCTCAGTTTGAGGGATGGTTGGAATATATGCTAACAGAAGTACTTAAAGTGGTTCCTAAAAAACATCCAAGCAGGTTGTCTTTACGATATTATCGGGTTAAAGGAAATATCGTGGAATTCTAAGTGAAATAACGAACCATTTTACATTGAGGGTCATAGAGAGCTCCAACAATATACATATAATGACATACATGGGTTGTCTTAGTTTAGAGAGATTGAATTAGTTTTCTTCCTTGCGGTTTGTTGTACTGTTTTACCCTTTGCTACATTTTTTTTCTCTTGAATTTTACTCAGACAATGTTATGGTATCCAGTGAAAACTAAAGTTTATAAAGGAACGTTAAATGCCTAGCATTCCGTTTAAATATGGAAGCATATTGGACTTGAAATGGCATAGACGACCTCGCTGTGATCACGGATTAGTTCACACATAAAATATTTTTTGATGAAACAAATAACGTACACTTGCCCTGTTAGGACGAATTAATTATGAATTTTGTTTTTGGGAATAAGACAATCATAATCTCTGGTTATTATAGACCTACAGATATACATTGGAGTGGCAAGTAGTCACAGCAAGACTGGGAAAAAAAGAGTTATTTTATCACAAAAAAAAAACCCTACAGAATTGTAAACAAAATCACAACAGGGCAATGAAATTCCTGAATCTTAGACAAATAAGACATTCTTGCAAAGCGATCGGGCATATGCTACTCAATCTTGATTATGATCCCAAGAGGCGGTTTAACTAGACTCACGACACTCTCCTGCAGATTATTCAATTTGCCCTATTTCCACATGATGTATAAACGATGGTAAGAGTAAGCAGAAGAACAGAAAAGGGAGTCAGAAAACATAAAGTTCAAAACGTAGTACGCTAAAAATTCTATGACACAGGAAATACATAGAAAAAAAAAAAGACCAAGAAACATAGAAAAAGAGCCTTAGAACAATCCAGTCGAGGCCATAGTGGTCTGAAGATTCAAAATTTTTTCTATTTTCTATACCCGAAGTTTCCCATTAAAGAGTGACAGCATCTGCTATATGATTCGCCGACTTCGAAGAAACTTATACGAAAATCCTTGAGAGATAATTTCTCACTAAATATTGAAATCAACAGATGGTACGCACACCGCTAGAATAAAAGTAAATTTTAATGCATTACTTAGAATCCTGTAAAGTAACCCAGAGAACATTTACCTGGACATTTCATAGGAAACACAGAAATATGTTGACATCGCAGGTAGTAGAGAACAGAAGAGTAGAGCAATTACAGATATTCTGATGACATACGAGAGCTACTAATCATAAATAAAACAGACGTATCCTTAAAAGCCTTCCTCTATTATTTCTGAATACGAGCTTACTACAATCTAAGCGTAGACTACGAGTGGCGATCACTCAAGATAATTTGTCCAATGCTACTGGCGACTGATCTTATTTATTCTACTCAAAAACAGTGCAATACATTGCAATTCAGAGTACTTTATAGTCCTTTGAGAAACCAACTAATGATTTAAATACAGATTTTTAAAAGACTTTCGTATAAAATTATCATTCTATCGTGATACGAGACAAAGTAGCTATTTTGGCAAGGCTATTGCAGACCTTAGACTGTAATCTTTAAGAAAAATATCAAAAGCTTAATAATTTTTAATAAAAATATGGCCACGATTTACTTGAAAACGCATTCAAGAGCAAATAATTTCAATTTAAACACTTCATGACTTATTCCTACTGTCGTTTTCAAATTTCAATACTTTTATGAGGAATAAATATTATCCTTCATGACAAGAACTACTACACAACTGACTACAAAATTAATTTAAAATATTAGAAATTCAAAATCTACTTACCCTGTAATCCACTACAACCTTCTTCTTCATTTCTTGCAATATGACGAACGAACGGAATGCTTTAATTGAGAGTTATTTTTTTATGAAGTAGAAGAAAAAAAAAAGGATACAATTGGCAATGCTTTATTGCGAAAGTGCACCACCGTAAAAGGCTCATTTGGTGTTGCTACATCTAAAAGATGATGTTTGGCACGTGATTGTTCTTCTCTGGTCGCTTTGGCAGTAGCAATATCTAAATTGGCGTAGACCTGTAAATAAAACAAAACAAAAAAAATTATAAAAGTAAAGCACATGACAAGTCATAAGAAAATTAGCCAAAACACAACAACAAACCTAGTTGGTATGAATAAATTTACATTAACCACGAGTGCTAATTTGTTTAGTATAGAAAAAGGAATGTGAACAAAAAAAAAATTTAGAAATACTTCTAGACTTGTATAGAAGTACGTTTACATTAATTTTAGTTTTCATAAAGTAATCGACATGCCAAAATTTATTCTTTAGCATTCCTTACAAAGAGATTTTTTTTTTGCATACATACATACATACAACTACGTTTACATTAATTTTAGTTTTCATAAAGTAATCGACATGCCAAAATTTATTCTTTAGCACTCCTCACAAAGAGATTTTTTTTTAGCTATGTCGGTATTCAACAGAATAGTTAGCTCATGTCTGATATTGTTTGTAATTTATTGTTTGAAATTATAACCTAAGATTTGTTAAAACTATCTCTTGTTGTTATTGTTGTTGTTCTTCTTCTTTTTTTCTTTTAGTAAATTCTTAGCATCTTAGCATTGTTAATTACATAGATTTATAATAATTTAATTAACATATTCTATTATACTAAATTTAGCAGGCAAACAGCCTCAGCTAGCCAGCGCCTAGCTTTATAGTCTTATCTGTTAACAACATTTACAAATACATAGGCAAACGCAAATATATTGTAAAACTAAAATATTCATTTTCATAATTTCTATTCACAAAAGTTCAGTGACTTTCAAAGATGAATTTGAAATTCAAAAAAGATTTTTGTTTCTATAATAGCGAGTGATATTTGTTGGTTGGTTGGTTGGTCGGTTTTTGACGATTCTAAAGAACAGGTTGATTTCATTTTAAGAAAGAGTTTTTTTTTTGTCGATGGTTCGTTCGTTCGTAAATAAATAAATAAAAACAATAAATTTTTCATTAAATATTAAAATTTATATTAAGTTGCTCTTTTTTAAATTCTTTTTTTTTTTTTGTTTTTTTGACTGTAATAAAAATTAAAATATCTTTCTTATCGAATATAATTGGAATAATCAAATGAACGATGGTAATATCGAATTATTGATACCCTACGACCACTTAATTGCTAACAACAGTTTCGTTCCAATTCTGCATTAAGTGTACTGCCATTACAAATTTTTATTGATTTTTAACTTCCACTAGATCAGTACTACTATACGTATGTACATCCTCGAAAAGATAAGATACCAATGACCTTCATGAAGTTTCAGTGGGTACATCACCGCATAAATGGATGTAAAAAAAACAAATATGACAACCTGAAGAGCACCATAATAATACTCTCGATAATTTCTTAAGTTTACTCTATGAAAAGTATAATATGAGGGTGCTTAATTATAATTCTACTGGATCAGTACTACTATAAGTATGTACATTCTCGAAAATATAAGATACCAATGACATTCATGAAGTTTTAGGGGGTAGAGCACCAGATCCTACATTGGCTTTGATCCATAAATGCATGTAGCAAAGCAAATATGGTATACTGATGAATAATACTCTCGATAATTTCTTAAGTTTACTCCCTGAAAAGTATAATATGAGGCTCTTTAATTATAATTCGACCAATTGCATTGCTTTTGCTCTTTTACGGCATTCAATTTTATTTACGCAATGTTTCGTGGTAATCTATTCAATGAAATTTACACAATTTATGTCAAGCTATATTCGCAGGCGTTAAAAACAAAATGTAATTAAGCTCTATCAGGGTTCCACTGTGCCTCTGGTACCACATGTTGAATTTATATTGCAGGGAAGTTATTCTTAAGATTTTCTATCAATTTTATAAGGGCATGGATTTTTATCAAAATTACCTCTGACTGAGATTCTCTTAATTTTTAATTGATTAAAGAGTATCATTAAGAGCTACGGGCACGTTATGATCAGTTTTTTTAAAATGTATTCCAGGCAGATTTAAAACAAATTGCGAAATCTGAATATTCAAAGTCTTTTTGGTCACTTTAATGAAACTCAACTTTCCCATACCTCTTCATAGAATGGAAGATTCGACTCGAGAAAGAAGGTTAGGATCGGTAGATAGCGAATATGCATCTAGCTATAGCCATTCAAGCTGTAGCTGGACAAATTGCTTTAAGGTTTTACCACGACACGCTATGACAGATGATAAGGAGGTATATTGGAGGTATATCTACTAAATTAGTTGTCATGTATTAAGTCAACTTTGCCAAATCACCATGGACGACCATAGACCATGAGCTAAGTGCACTAAATAAGCACTGGAGCAGTTGACATCTACCCTGATTTAATTGAAAAATCATCTTTAGCAATTCTTGGATATGTAAAAACAAATTTGGGACAATAACACTCCGTATGAGATCCAACAGTGTCCAATGAATGCATTCAGAAAAAGTCAGTGTTTTGTGTGGGTTTTTGGGCGAAAGGTTCCATCGCTTCATTATTATTTAAGAAAAACGTTAGTCAGGCCGATACTGTCAACTGTGAACACGCCATGCCTCCGAGATCATAAGTTTTGATACGCTTAGACTTTTGCTGGGTGGGTTTTCTTAAATCTCTAATGAGCCACAAGGTACAACAGTCTTTTAAGCCAACATAACCCATGCTATTGATCAAATTCAGTCTGATTTATGAGCCAAACAAACAATAAATTGGATGGACCAGCATAATAGCCCCAATAGGCCTTTTCAAACAGAATAAAAATTTCTATGATAGCTTGCACACTTATTGTTCCATTTAAATTTAAAGATAGTAAGTGCTTCAAAAGGGCCTCTTTTATAGGACCTATACTTTCTATGTTCCAGTAAAATGTAGAAACTAATGGGGCATGTACTTTAACAATTTCAAAAATGTTCTAGGAAAGATTTTCGTTTTCTTTTTGGAAATTCTTGCAACACTCTTGATATTCAATTAAAAAATATTAATTGCAGGCCTTAAACTTGGGCCTAGCCGTCTAATATAATTTAATTTTATTGGTTTAATTTACCTTAATGTAGACTTTCTTATTAATAATGTTGATTGCAATTGATTATTTCGTCTGAAATATTTAAAATTCATACAATTCAAGTGAATTGCGTTTTCTTTTGAATTGAATATTTCGTGGAATCAATATTCATTTTGATCTCTTTACGTATTCTAATAAAGTTATTATTTAAAGCTTATTTCAACCAGTTTTTTTTTAATATTCCGAAATAGAAATGCGCGTGCTAATTAATAAAATTTTATTGCAATTATTCGATGCATAAAAATGATGTCGGCAGACAAAATGACTTCAAAATAACAACAAAAAAACAAAAAAAATCAAATTCTTGAAACTGAAGCTGAACATGTAGTTCCGGAAAGAATAGAAATATTAAAACTGGCATCTGCCATAAAATGCAGCTCGAAAAAGGAAGAGCAATTTCTAAGCTTGTCTTTCTTCATTTTTTTTTTTTCATGAAAGTCGTTTAATGGCATTTTTTATGGCATGGAGGTGATCATCAACAACAAAACACATGTTAAGGCCAGTCTGAGCGCTATTTAGTCTTAAATGTTTAATAGATGCGCTCCACAGTTGTATTATAAATTTGCCAACACAGCGAGTGGTTTAATTAAAAAAAAATTGTTGTTGAAAAAAATCGATAAAAAATTAGAAATAAATTAAAAATAAAATACAAAAATATTTATGAGCGCAGCCATTAAAGAGAAAAAGAATGTTTTTAAACAATTTTTTTAAAATATTTCTTTATTCTTCTGGTGACATAAAACATCTTTTAAGATTTAATTTAATTCGTTTTAAATTAATATCAGTTGTTGACTGGCTATTCATAGCGTCAATACGGCAAATGTTTCAAATTAAACATCATCTTAGAGCAGGAAGTCGATTTAAAGAACAAATATTGATTTGTTAACTTGACTTGAGTTTAATGTTTGCAGAAAAGAAATCTCCAATGAAGTGTTTTAACAATTTAACGATTTAGTCGCTTCATAAATTATTTAAAGCAAATGACATTTAAATTCAATACAGTTATTATATCAAAGAGATCATTAGCAAAAGATAAGAAATCTTATTAAAAATTAAAAAGAAAAAAAAAAAACAAAAAATTTCAATAAATTTTATCTCATAGGTAATCTGATCTGGTTTGTTCAGATAATCGATTTTGTTTGAAATCAATCAATCAATATTAATGGAAACTCTTGATCTATTATTAATTAAGTTAATGGGGAATTCCGCTATGAATTGGAATGAGCGAAGAGTAATTCCAATGAAGGGGAAAGTTATCTTATAATATCAAACTTCCAGTGGTAATGCAGCAACTACCAAAATTAATTTTGAAAAATATTTGCAACTGACCGATATTTGGCATAAAGCAAACCATATTGTCATCGAATGTACTCTTGAAAAAGTTCCAATAGAGAGTCTATCTATGCATCAACGAAAACAAGTCGAGTTTTTCCTTCGACTCGTTATAATTATCTTTGCTGCGTAGAGGTGCCATAGTACTGTGATTGTACAATTTATTGGAGCGGCCTCAATCGAGATTATCCCTAAAATGTCTCATTACCACCAATCATTATCAACACTTATTATACACAAATTTTTTTCTTCTAAAGAGCCCTAAAACCACATAGATTCGATGATTAATTCTCATTATCATAGAATCTGTTTAGAGACAAATGATGAGGACATTTTGAAGAAATGTTTTTAGACTGGACTGTCGTTTCAAAAGTTCTGTTAGGAACCTCAAATTATTTCGGGTTAGTCTGATGCATAATTCAAATCGTCTAAGTACTGTGTTAGTTTGCCTGAAACTCATTTGGTTTGTTAAGAGCCTCCGCTTCTCTATCTATCTTCGCTTTTGCTAAGTATGCCCCATTAAACATCTGCTCCTACTCCCGGAAATATTCGGCTTAATACCGCGAATTTCTACATGGTTTGGGACTTAGTTGAAAGCCTTAGCATAGTCTCCAAGGACTTGGTATTCACTACTATAGTCTGATCACATACCACACATGTTGTGTGTGTTGTTTTTAGTTGGGACCCCTAGAGTTTAAGGTCGACTTCAAACGACAGATTTCTTGAGGAACTATTCATGCCAATTTTTTATTATTTAGACTCACATACACCAATATCTCGGTTATATGTTGTTAGAAACTATTAATCCATATTTAGAAAAATCTTTATCAGAAATTTCAATTCCCCTTACTAACTCTCTCCTATTTTGGTGAAATCATTTTAAAGCAAAAACTTACAACTTAATTAGTAATAAAATTCACAAAACGAAAGGGTTTATAAATAAGAATTGAATTTTAAAGAGGTGTTTACTATTCCAAAAGGCAAGATCATTGCTAATATGCCAAACAAACATTGGCATATTAAATCAGTACAACAATATGCCCTTGATTTCAAATGATCATGTCGTCGATGTCGATGTCTATGTCGTTGTCGTTGTCGGCAAAATTTCAATTTCAATCACAATGAATTTATAACAATTAGATCAATACCTTTGAACATTTCAAATTTTAATTTATGACAACAGAAAAAAAAAAATAGAAATATAAACTGGAAAGCACCTGTTAACACTTTTTTTTTCTTCAAATAAATACTTTATTTATAACAAAATTATAACAAAATGAAATTTAAATTATTTTACAAAAAAAAAAAAAAAAAAAAAAAAAAAAAAAAAAAAAAAAAAAAAAAAAAAAAAAAAAAAAAAAAAAAAAAAAAACCGAAAGAGCCTATTTAGATTTACATAAATTCCTAATTCATAATACAATAAAAAAAAAACAAAGAAAAAACCAATTTTAATATTTCTTCTTCGTTTTTTTTTTTTAATTTGAATATTGAATATTAAACAAAAGCCAGGCTCGTACATTTGTATGTACATTGATAGG
The DNA here is from genome assembly GCA_005959815.1 of Sarcophaga bullata. Lineage (NCBI taxonomy): Eukaryota > Metazoa > Arthropoda > Insecta > Diptera > Sarcophagidae > Sarcophaga > Sarcophaga bullata. The sequence goes on from QOCX01000236.1 coordinate 284,723, forward strand.
CATAAGTATTATCGTACGAAATATTGAAAGAACCTGTCATTTTTAAGCGGCTGTATAAATAAGTTTGTTTCCAGAGGTTTTGTTTGAAACACAAAAAAAAAAAAAAACCTTAAACGTTTGAGATCAAGTTCAATAATTTCTTTCTTCTTTATTGAAGGAAAAATACCAGAAATATTTTACATCAAATAAAATATTGAAAGTTATGATTTGCGCTACGTAGTAACAAATCCGACTGTCTGGTAGGCACCCTGCAACATATCGTTATTGCTAAATTTACTGCTTAGCTTTTTAATGAGTTCCTATTGCTATATCTACTAAGGATAATCATAATAAAAACTCACTTTAAAAGCTGAGTACTATAGAGATGTCGACCATCAAATTTTATGGCGACGTTTTGATATAGGCATTCCATCATCCTTTAACGAAAATAAATTTCGCATTAACATTGAAAATGATCAAACATTTGGCTGGATACGTGACTTTTAATCACACTGTAGCTTTGATCTTGAGTAAGCAATGCCGGAAAATAAGCGGTTGAAGTGATAGTCTATTAGGTAGCAGTTTGGCTTATTAGACATGAGCCCGTGGTTCAAACTCTGGGTCAAATATCTCAGGCTAAACGACAACATAAGTCCTCTGACAAAAACTGTGAGGCTAAAGTAAAATTGCCAAAGCAAAATTTCTGGTGGTCAGCGGCGACATTAAACTGTAAGCCCCGCCACCCATGAATAAAATTAACACATACATTAGAGGGTTGTAATGCCCACTTAGATAAGTAATATATTTAAAGTGTAAAGAGATTAGGGTATAATATGTTGGAGTTAGATGTACAGCCCTCCATATGTTTGTATATTCCTTAATTTTCAAAATTTTCATCCCCTAATCCAAATAGATCAATTGAAGTTTGAGACCTATTTAAGGTATTTCACTCAGCAATCCAAACATAGTCTACCTTTTCCGCATCTCACATTGAAGTGTAGAGTATAACAAACATAAGCCATGAAAGTTAAACAATACCTTGTGTTCTGAAATCAAATCGGTATTATAATTTATGAAAATCAATTTTTTTTATTATCTTGAGAAACTTGTATGATGGCATTTAAAAAAAAAAAAAAAAAAAAAAAAAAAAAAAACAATTTAAATAAAATGTTGATTTTGTTTTTTTATTTTTGAATATTTTCAGACGAGCCTCTTTAATTAGCTCATAATTATAATCACTTTTCAATCATCTCGTTTACTGAATTAAAAAAAAAGAATGCTTAAATTATTAAGTGTATGACAACTTTTTTGGGTTTTCCCCAAAAGAATATTATCATTATCGATTACTGCTATTAAACACTGTATTCCGGAATAATATGCAAGCTTTACTATTAAATATATGTGAAGATGATAAATTCAACTTTTAAATAACTAAGCCACATATTTGGCGCTGACGAAGTAAAATTTGGCTTTCACTGACTTCATTGTTAACAGTTAACACCGTTGAATAAATTTAGGAGCTAATTGTGGATGGGAGTATCATTCTACATTCAAAAGAAAGTTCCGAAGACTAAAATAATACTTCAACATTCCGACATTGTTAACGTAGTGAATTACACTTTAAGATTTTGAGAATTCGAAAAACATTTGGACTGTAACACTACTGGGCTTTAACTCTAATACTCTAATAGAGTCCCATACAGGTTAAAATTAGTAACTTTCTCGTAGTAGTAGAGTTCCTTTAAAGGCTTATAGAATATATTGGCATTCAATTTGATTGAAGGCTGACATTAAAATTCCAATGATATCCTTCCAAATCTATTGTCTAATTAGTAGGAATTTCTATTGGACACCACAATTTCTAATTGGATAATTTGTGTTTTAAACTAATGTGGTATTTTAACAGGACACTGACCACTCTGAGTACAAGTATTCATAATTAGAGCTGTCTCGAGCTTTACACAATTTTTTAGAAGAGCTTGGAATGTGTTCCATTCATCGTGCTCAGACGATTCATCCTGGATGACATTCCAAGCTCTTATAAAACAACAAAATAAAATAATATCTACCAAAATGTACCTGAATCAAATGCGACTATACGTATTCTCCGGTTCTTTTTATTGGTATAACAACTGCTGGGCAAAAATTAGATGGTGTTGGCCATATCAGAACATAGATCAGAATTTGTCTGATTTGAACTACAGCTAGCTGTTGGACGATTGTTCCCCAAATAGCACATTACAACAAATTTGATTGAGAAACGTCCAGTGAACTTGTGCAAACAAGAACGATGCGCTAGTTGGTGACCATTTCGGAACATAGAGCGTAACTTGTTATCATACGATTTGATTTATAGGTGTTGGATGATTTTTCCTCGAGTAGTATACTACAACAAATTTAATTCGGAAGCGTCCAGCGAACTTATGCAATAAAATCCAGATCATTCTATAAACACAAACGTTGCACTAGGTGGTGACCATATCAGAAAATAGAGCGGAACTTGTTATCATATGATCTGATCTACAGGTGGTGGATGTTTGTTCCTCGAACACATACCACAACTTTGATTCAGAAACATCCAGAGAATTTGTGCAAGAAAATCTAGATTATTCTATCGACAAAAACGACGCGACACTTGAAATGCGCGCATATTCTTTCTATTTTTACTCACTGCAATCAAAGGATTAGTGCTGTTAATACATGGTTTTAAAAACGCGTTAAAAAATAGAAATATTAAAAACGCGTTCTAGTAACCATATTATTTGACATTGCCGTCGTAAAAACAATTAAACAGCATAGTGCTAAGGCTTCAATTAGTGCTAAGAAACACTTGATACGTTCAATGGAATTACAGCAATAGTTTCCAAAATAAAAAACTGCTTTCTTTGTCACGTCCATGGTAATAGTTGTAAGAATATTCAAAATTGTTTGAAAATCAATAAAAGAAGACACATTATATATGGTGGCAAATTTTTATCGCTTAGTTCTAATATTTAATATTTATTTAAACGCTCTCAATATTTCAAAATTAATTAATAGCCATGTTTAAACCAAATGAATATTGTTAAACAAGCTTCTATTGAAATAAAAATCATCATTTCTACGGCAAAATCAGTCAAATAATCAACACTGTCAATTTTTTCTGCTCAATTTTACTCTCATTTTTGTAGTTTAACAAACCAACAAACACACAGTCTACCACATGTTCTCTCTCTGTAGTTCTGTTCTTTGTATGCTTCTTCTTTTTACTTACTTGCATTGAATCGGCGCTAATAATTTCACCACCAAAACGCTCGGCCAATTCTAATGATAATTTTGTTTTACCCGTACCCGTTGAACCAAGTATTACAATTAAGGGCACTTTACGTAGCATTTCTTTTAACACTTTGTTAATATTTTAAAACACTTTAATTTAAATTATTTAATAAAACTTTCATAAAAATTATTATAATTTTCTATCTAAGCACACGCGTTTAACTATAAGAAAACAAAGCAATGCGTTTCGTTGATACACGAGAGACACAAGAGAACTAAAGAAAACTACACGCAAAGAGAATGTAAATAGAAACAGCTGTTGAAATAAGCGATTTCAATGAGAGTTTAAGATTAGAGAGGCCAGATGTGCTTAGTATATGAAATATATGAGTTATGAATGTTAAGAAATATTTTGTAATTTAGCTGCTGATGAACATAATTATTATAGGTCAGCCATTTTTCCCTGTGTTTTGTTGTATTAATTGTTTCTTCATCCTTTAAGTCAGCAATATTATACTTTTGTAATATTTTCTATTGTAATATTTATTTTAGCTTTGGTCACCCTTATTATAACTGTAGCATAAGAAAGAAACATTACAGTTGATTTGCAGCCATATTAAATTCTTTTGTAAAGTTCGTGTTTCATTAAATATTAAAATTAATTGATTTTGTGAGTTATTAGAGGATAAAGTAGAAATTGTATTATAAAGTGTGTATAGTTAATAAAAATTTTAAAATAAAGTGCGTGTACGGTATTTGTTAAAGAAATGGACTACAGTGCCAAGAAAAATAGGTGAGTCAGTGAAGATCGCAATATCTTAAAACTTTTACTAAATCTGGGGACACTTAGGCTTGTTTTTTAAAGTCTAATATTTTCTAGAAAAATGCCGGATTTGTTTCTCCGGCCTGCAAGTCTTCAGCAGTATTTTGGCAAAATATTGGAGCACCATCCGCCATGTTGTGAAATGTTAATAAAAAGTAGACAGTAGTGTTGCCTAAAATAAGCCAACATACACTACATTTTATAGGGAGCCATTTTGTCGTTCCGTATCAATACAAAATTAAATTATTCGTCTAGTTTGCTGTGTTACCCGTAATATTGCCAAGAGTTTTGCTGTTTGAATTATAAACAAATTAAGATGTCGGCTTTATGTTAACATACATGCCTATAAACTGCCCGAGCTAGTTTTAACCAGAAATATGGTTCCCTAATATGTCAAATATTCTGTCCAAGCAATACGTAACAGTGTTTTGCTTCAGAATTTTATTCTTTTCAATAAGCCAAAGCCATTACTGGACAATTTTATTTATTTGAAAACTTAATACATCTCGGCATACTGGTCACTAGCGGCTTTGATTCCTGTTATATTGTGCTTCCGATTGGCCAAATTTCTGGGTCTAACAATTTTAATATGTTGCCGGACATTATTCCGTAGCTCTTTTATGTAATTAACTAATACAGTGGAGTCATTATTCATGAAGAGCGTGTATTTTTGCAATCCAAGTGGCATTCTTTCTTTCTTTGCCTATAGATCGGCGATAAATTGTTATTTTTTAAGTGCTCCAACCTCCAGCCACTACAAAAAATGTATAAGTCTTATCGTACGATCTTGGTACGACGTCTGCTTTTTGAAATTTTTCTTTAATTAAAATACAAACCGTTAGTGTTGTCTATTACGTGGCTTCGTTCTATTGAAACCATATATCTTCCTTCTAGTTCATATTGGTCTATTGCACATCATACAGCCATAACTCTAAATGGACGATAACGATTCTTCCAGAGTCGTCTTTGAAACAAATATGATCTTGAGACAAGACATACCAAAAGCAATGGCTTTTTCACAATCACTTCTGGTATGTTGAGTACAAAATTGGCTCCATAGTTGAACAAAAATTTATTAAAAATATCAGCATTGAGGGCTTATTGCGTTGTTTTAATTGTGACAGTGCACAATATTGATGAGTCACTAGCCATTATAGTGACGCCATTTTCATTTTATATTATTCCTTTTTCTCCGATTTCTTTGTGTACGCTTCAAAATTGTGTACCTATTTTAAAACTAAGCAAATGTTAGTTTTTTTTTTACTTCAGACATACTATTATTGTACATTAATTTCAATATTAAGTTAACCTTTTGTTCATTAAACAATCCAAATTTGTACTCTTTTTTTTTATATAATAATATAGGTGTGGTATTTTATTGGCCCCATGTGCGTTTTTCACTGACACTCACTGTATATTAAAATATTCGGCGTTTTACTCATGAAAAAAATTAAAAAAAGTGAATAGAAAGTGCGTTTCGTGTAATACAAGCAATTGAGAATTTGAATTTTGAACTTTGGCCTGATATCTTCAGGTGCCGTTATAGTCGTCGGGTGCGGTTTACAAAACGAAAAAAAGAGTATAAAAGTGATACGCATATAATAGAAGTGCGTGTATATGTAAGTATATATAATTTTATTATTTTTCTTTTATTCTTTTTGTATATTCTTTTTTTTTAACACAAATAAAACACCCCTTGCAAGGGGTGAAGAAATTAAATTGATCCATTTTTAAGTAGACAGTTTGTAAAACAAAAAAAAGGGTCTTCAGTTACTCTTCAGTTTTTTTTTTTTTTTTTTTGTACTTTCTGCTTATCATGCATGTTTGAACATGTCTTTTTCTGTTTTATTTAAATTTTTATTGTCACTGTTGTTGTTGCCTTATACTGACAAAGGAAGCGATTTCTTATGTTCATTGAAATTTAAAATATGTACTCATAACAGTTGTAAAATAACATATTTTTTATTGTTGTTGCAGAAATGCTAAAAACGCATTTTGAATTTTTATTCGCATTTGTCATAAGAGGGGAGCAGTCCTGCTTTGCAGAAGAACTTGATGATTCATGGGGAATTATTTTCTCATAAGAAGTTTTGAAAAGAAAAAAACAATATGTGTCCAAAGAGTTCCTTTTAAGATTTATTGCCGGAAAATAGTCATATTTTAATGAATCTAATGTAGTTACGGGAAAAATTTAATAATTTTATAATAATTTCAAATGGGTTGCTTAAAGAATTTGTGTTCTTTTTTGTGTTTTGAAATATGAAGTTTTAAATTGAATTTAACAAGTTCTATTGACTTCTGTACGTCTTCTAAAGGCATGTACATAGCTAGGCTAACCCTTGATTAACCATTGGGTCACTATTTATTTGAAGTTGGCATTTAATTACCGTTGCCTATCAAGCAGTACTTATCTGACGTATTTGCAGCTAATCTTTACATCAAAAGGCTGTTTATTATCCGCAATATGTAATCCTTCTAATCGCTTACAGTAGCTAGCAAAACCATAAATAAAACTTATTTAGAATATATTCGAATTTTAAAAAATAAGAGCCTTCCGGTCTTCTTTCAAACAATCCATCGAGAAGCCGGCTGATTTCTAGAGAGCATAAGATAGACGACAAACATCGTGAACATTTCCACCTCTTGGGTATATGCAGTAGGAATCAATGACCAAAGTTGTTAAGTAGAAGAAGATGGCAAAACATTTTAAATTTCTCGATCAATTACTGGAACAACGCTCTTAGTAACAGAGTACCGCTTTGAAACTTTAATTAAATTATCTTACTTTTGGTGTCAGAAGCTAGGTCGTAATCCAAACTAAAGGTTTGTAATGACCAGTTAAGTAAGTAAGTTAAGTAGGTACTAGGGTTCTAAAATATTTGTATATTTTGACTAAATTCGAATGAAACCTCTTGATTTCAAAAATTCATATGCCTTTCAAAATATTTTTCCCATTACTACGCTTTACAATTCAAATAGTCTCTAGAGTTTGAAAGAAGGATCTCAACAATTTAATTTAAATTAGAATTGATACTTTTCTTTAATTTTCCCAAGCTTTTTATGGTCGTTTACTTTCTTTTTCTTGGAAGTTTTTCCATTGACACGGCTTTGATTACATTGTTATCATTGTAAAGAATTTTTGTTTGTCAATTTATTTTATTATATGTTGTTCAAATATTGTTCATTATTATCATGTTAATGAGATCTACAAACCATTCAAATAAATCTAACAATGAAACCAGAATACATAATAAAAGCTGATGTATATCCTGCCCTTCCTTTATAATCAGCATGTAAGTGGTTATTGGAGTTGAATATTGCGCGTTGAAAATAGATTATCAATAGAGTTGCCAACTTTAATCAATATTAGGAATTATAGGGAATTGTAAAACTATTATTATTTCATTTTATTTAATTTGTTGTGATAAATCAGTGTCAACAAAGGCTTCACTCGATGGTTATTTGTAAATCTCACATGATCGCCTGCACATTTTCCGCTTTAAGCAATGAAATGTATTATGGCCTCCTAAAAAAGGAATATTAAGATTAGAGAACGATCTGCATATCAGAGTTGATAATTATGATAACTCGTATGAGTAAAAAAATGTATACACGCCATGAGAAAGCTATAAGAAATTCCGTATGCTTCTATGGGGAGATTTCAAAGGTTTTCTTAAAGTGTAAAAAACCAGATACGGAAGGGGGCTCTCTACTTAACTCATTATTCTAATATGATCTGTACTTTTGAAAAACTAACTTTTTCACTTCGTTGAACCGCAGTGAGTTCGGTTGAGAGTCTCCTGTATATAGTTTGTATATTGTTTTGCTCATTGTATTGGGGACTGTGTTAACACGCTAGTTCTTGCAAATCCCTTTTTTTGAGAACTTAACTAATTTCGATTCCGAAATACAGATATTGTAACAACTCTTCAAATAGTATTATTTACTCTCTAGAGTTTTTGCCAGAAATCTTCTGAGAGGAAGTCGCTGAAGAAATATTTTAAGCCATCACACTACCAAATCCTTCGAAAATTTTATGAGTGCTAGTTTAGGTTTTTACTCTCAGCAATTTAGAGGAGTGTTCACAATACCCTTCTACTGAATTTTAACAATTAATTTTGTGGATATTGAAAATTCTAATAAGTTTACTTGGTAACTCTATAGTAAGTAAAAAAAATTCTATAAACTATTAAAAAAAAAACATTGTTTTTTCATCAAAATCATCCCTTTGTTTCGATATCTAAAAAAAAACCTTTAAAATATTCAACAAGATCTCCATGGAAACTGTAACACTTTTAAGCAAACAGAAACAGAAACTTAATAAAGAAGATCATGAATAGAAATGAAAAATTAAAATTTAAGAAGATAATTGAAAAAAAGACATCCTTTTTAAAGAAAAAGAAACAAAAATGTCAGTCTTATTACCCCTTTTTGATTTGTGTAGGAAAAGAAATTTTTTTTTTGTATTCCTCTCGGCTAGAAGGCTCAAAAGGGATCTTTGAAATGAACTCTTATGCTCTCTGTATACAAATAAATTAATACAAAAAGGATGTATAATATACACGCATATAAACACATGCAATCCGTGTAAAGGATAGATTTACAAACACTATGCCGCGATCTAATTAAATGCCATTCAAATATAAATTAACAGGACCTTTTTTTTCCTATCGTATTTCGTCATTATTGAAAGAACCAAAAAAAAAAAAAGACAACGTAAATATATTTCTATTTAATGCGTTATAAGTTTTTATTAATTCTTTGCTTTTACTACCATAGAAATACGAAAATATTTCAAAGAATTGTATAACTTTGTTAGATACAGAGAAGGGATCTATAAATGAATGAATAAAAATATCCTTTGAACACACAGTCACACCTGCTAATTTTTGTCTTTTTGGTTTGGGACTACCCCTTTGAAATGTTTCTAAGTATCGTGGTATTTTAAATTCTTTATTTATTTTTATGATTATCCATGTGATAATTTACTGTTTATACTTTAATTATATTCTAATAAAAATTTAAAGATTTTTATCTTTACTTTCCTCTTTTGTTTGTACATGAATGGTGTTAAAATCAGTAGGACTTATAACGACTTATTATTGATGATATTTGCTCACTTTGGAGGACTTTTTTAAGTTGAATAGTAGTTTGTATAGAAAAAAAAATTGTCTTCCTTTCCAACAAAACTAAACAAATTAATCCTGAAGACGAATTATTTTTGAACGTGGAGAAATATTATTTGGTTTCAAACAGATTCAAAATAACAAAAAAAAATTGAAGTACGGAATGAACGAATAGAATAATAAAGTACCAGGAAAGTAATCCTGCCAGAAGCCACTGTTAACAAACAAGATCTAGGGATTCATTATAATAAGCTTCCAAATAAAGGCATGTAATGTAACAGAATTCCTGTTTTCGATAACTTATTTGAAGGCACAATCAAGTGACAGCTTAGTCTAACTACAGCGGACTTAAAGACTTTGCTCCCACAAAGACCAATTTCGTTGAATTCTTAATTCTATTAAGTGAAATCAGTTTATTTAAAATTTTTTTTTGTTTGAGATTTGGAAACTTTTGAAATGACAACCTACACAATTATGCCAGTAAGCATGCAGTTTCTAAGCACTTTGTTTCTGTGGATTTTTGGAAGTCCTTGCAATGGCCAATAGCCATGACCAATAAGGAACACATTTACTCCTTGTTTTGTTCTTTAACATTCTGGCTTTTGTACCTACAAATTGAGTTCAATTAAAGTGTGTTCAAGTTTTCAAACCTGCAAAGAAGAACAAAACATTCTCATGTTGCTTTTCAGGTGGACACGGTGAATTATATTTCGATAAAAGGGGAACTGCGAAACTGTTTAGATTCTATTTTAAATATTCCAATAACATGAATTTCCATGTCTACAATGCTTGGGTAGAAACCCATTCTATAGTTTTCTAATCTGCAATTTTTCGGATTAATCGGATGCTGTAGACTCTCTGAAAGTTAATGTGCTAGTCTTCTTGTTAAAATTTACATTTAGGGTGTTTGAAGAATCTAGAATCAGCTATAAAATGATATATTTGTGTAACAGAAGCTGAGATAAGTCCGAAAATCGTTAAAAGGTATACAAAAGCAAAACTCTGGTCGTAAGTAGATTTCCTTATTTGTGGAAACCAAGCTTCAGAAAGTATAAACAGGACTTATTACGAAAAAATCTTGCAGGTAGTCACACTATTCGCATTATCATAGAGCAATTCACTAAATATTGAATCTTTTTAAGCACTTTCTATCTTTAGATTTAAATAAAACGTAGTATGTGTGAGAGATAATATTGAGATTTTTTATTTTTATTATGACATTATTTAAATGTCCGCCAAGGTTTTTCTGTGACCATACCTCCATTACTCTGGCTGAATTTGTTGGATGTCATGGTTTACTTTGATTTTGAGGGCAGTTGTGATTTGCAGGTTATTCGCATGTATCTATTGCTAGAGAAAATTCCGCAAAAAAAGTCGAATCGTAAGATCTCAGTCTCCAGTTTAAATCACCTTCACATGAGATATCTAATCTGGCGTGAGCTGTATGGCTCGTAATGCCATCCCGTTGAATTCATCACATATCGTTTGGGTCCAAATCAACCAATTCAGGCGAAGATAAAAATTGTTAATTATTGACCTACATATAGTGCTCGCCGTTGATAGCGATGGTCGGGCTAAGTTTTTGGATCATATGTGGATTGGTATTGTCTCAAATGCAACAATTTTGTTTGTTCACGTGCATATTCATTCTGTTATAGGCCTCATTACGTTTAAGATGATTTTTCGGCGAAAATTGTGATCAATTGCCAACTGACCTCAGGCGCATTTAACGTACACAGGTACTTGTCTCTGATGCTTCGTGGCACTGCAGCACTCACTATACGTCATTCGATGGATTGTGACAAAATTCCATTCGATATCGCATATGCAGTTGTCACTTGTCTCTCCGCACTTCAATTTAGAATTGAAATTCTTAAATTCGACTTCAAAATGATGGCAAAGAACACTGCCTAAACGATAATTTAAAAATTTATTATTATAATATATTTATATACATACGTATATCAATTATAAATACTTTTGATTACATATTTGAAATATTTTCCATAATCTTTATTTTTCGACCTTCAAAACCTTTTATTTTTTAGATTTTAAAGAAAGCCTTTGAAAATCGGTATTTAGAACAATGATTTATTTTCTCTATTCAAATAATGTTGAACAAAACGTACGTTGAGTCGCTATAACAATTACGCAATTTCAATGGAACGATTTATAGGCCATGTTAAATGTAAAAAAAAAAAACGAAACGAAAAATATTCAAACATTCTTGAGTGATGGAGTCTTGGAACACACCCAAAAAAAATTAGTCACAGACAGATAGACAGACAAATAATTTTGATCAAATCCAAGTTAAACAATATAAAAATTACGTGAAAACTTTCAAAGCAGAACATTCAAAGAATTTTAAGTTTTAAATCGTTTCAACTAAGCTCCCATTTATCGAATTGTAAGGCTTTGCTAAGACCAATTTATTTCATCAATTAATCCAGCTTATCGAATTAACAATTTTAAAAATGTTATCTAACCAATGAATAAACTACTGAGAGGACGTATTGTATCCTACAAGTTTATGGCTTCCAAAGTGCAAGTACAATTGAAGCCAAAAACAAAATTGTTCACTGCTCTCCAAATAACCCATTCAGTACCGTTGTAAAGGCCTATGTTAACTAGTTTTTAGATAAAAAATACAAAGTTAAACTCTTTGTAAATGGAACGAAAGAATTCTTTTAAGGCTCTGTCAATGTAAAATACATTATAAAACTCCCTTTGTGGTATCGATGTTCACTTGTACTTGCCAAGTTACACAATATCACAGTCACGAAAACTATCACCAGAAAGAAAATTCGTGAAACACTTAAGAAAGTTAAGTGAACGTTTGAACAAAATAACGTGATAACGGCAACGCACCGCACCAAGCAACTTCAATTAGGCATTACTGCGCTTGCTTACCAACAAATTTTTTTCTTTTCTTTTCTTTTCAATTCATTTCATTTCTTTTAGAATCGTTTTTATGGGTTCGTTTTAAGGAATTTGTAATTGCGTAGGCAAAAAACTAAAATTAAGACACGAACATTTTACAATAATAATGCGTAACGTAGCGTAAATACACTTGTTAATCTTGTTGGTGTTGGTGTTGTTGTTGCTATTGCCATTGCCATTGCTATTGCTATGGAATTTAACTTGTTCTGACAAAATTATGCGTAATCCGCCATGGTGAAGGAGAATGTTGGTAAGAGTTAAGTTAAGAGAGTTGGTGAATGTAACGTTGTTGTTGTCGTCCATATCGTGGTTCCATTCTAATAAAATTGTAAAAAAAAAGAGTTTTTTTTTTGTTTTTGTTAATGTTTTAACCAATACGTGCATAAAATATTTGATGAAAATGTTTTAATTTTTATTTTTCCATTTCATTATCGTTGTTATTGTTATTATGATTTTGTTGTTGTTGTTATTGTTTGTTGTTGCTGGTATTTAATTTTCAATTCACTTGTGTTTCAACAAATGGTTGCTAAATAGTTGTGGCACCTCCTTTTGAAATCTTCTTTATTTTTTGCTTTGAATTTTGAATTCTTTTCCAATCTAAAATTCTGTGATGGGCCTGATGTTGTAGTTGGTTTTGTTCTTGTTTGTTTCAATTTTTTTTTTGTTTTTAATTAAAAACAATTTAAATGATGGTGACTACAATAAAAAAAAAGAATCCCAGAAGCATTTTAAAATAGAAAAACTGAAATTGAATTGTTTGGTTCGTTGCCTTCTCGTTAACATTTTTTTTAAAATTTTTTTTATTTGATACGCATACTAATCGTGTATTGGATTTGCACCCTTTGTTAATGTAATGTGACCAAAAAAAATGGTAATAGACAGTAGATATCATTCTCATGATACCCTATACTACAACAAATGCATTGTGCATACCACAAGTCAAGCGACAACGTACAGATTGTGCAATAAAAGAAAGACGAGTATTACTATGTGAATTGTTTAAGCAGCCTTGTATATCTTAATCAAGTTTCAAAATCATTGGAGCTAGTACTTGATGTTTGGGTGACTTTATTCTTTGCTGATCTATCACTAGCGTTGTGGTGCTTGTGATGGGTTTGCGATTACTTCTTCACATACTCAGGCAAGGTATTGTGTTGGCTGTGAAAAAGTGTATAGTAGAGTAGAGTGGTATGCATCCCCTGGCTACATACCTTAGCAATCGATTTTCGAACCTGTTAGAACAGGTGGTTTACGAATACCCATCAATCTGAGAATATCCCTTAATTTTGACCCTTAAAGAGAAAGAGTCAGTCTTCGTGGGCAAGTCCTCATCTTATCAAAAATGCAATATGTTTTCTTTAAAACGTTTCTTCTAAGTTAGGATAACGACCTGGTTGCTCACATCATGCATGTTGAGTGTGTTAATTTTATCCAAGAGATGGGATCCCTCTCTCTGCATGTTAGATTTATTTGATAACCTCTTAATGGCAATTCTGTTTACTATATAGGTCAGATGGCAACCCTATTATCCCAGAACCTACTCACTTCTTTCTGAGTTTTGGTAGTAGCGCCTTACATACATACATAGTTGGTTATTTCAAACCTTTAGTCATGCGTTAATCTTTATACATGAGTGGCGATTAAAAACGACAGATTTTTAAGAAACTTTTCATGGCAATTTTTTATTTGCTCTCACAGTTTTTTGCCAGAAACCTGATGTTAGAAGTCGCCGAAGAAATGTTACTTCGTAATTCGTTTTGTTGAAGACCTGGTCTGACCTGGGGTTCGAATCGTGGCCTCATGTCTAAAAAGCCAATACACTACCTACTAGACTACGGTGACTTCAACAATGCAATACATTTTCTTTAAGGTGTTGTTTTTAAGTAGGGCTAAATACTTACTTCATTACAACTAGCTTCTCACACCGCCAGTATTGTATGTTTTAACTTTATCCATAGGTGGTGAGACCTACAATTTATTCTCAACTCCTCGCTACAGATTTTCTTGAGGAAGTTTTAATGTCAATTTTATTTATTATTATAAGCCTACTACACTACGGTCACTTTTATTAAGAATAGATGGCAACCCTATTATACCAGAATCTGTTTTTTTTTTCTTCCTGAACACTGACAGTATGGCTAAACATTTGAATATCCGTCCATATATTACTTCGATATCTGGTCCATCAGTGGATATGTTTTTATTTTCATTGCATATATGACAACTGCACATAAAAGTATGAATTCTTAAAAATTATGACACTTTTTGAGTTGTTTTTTCCTTGATGTCACAAGCTATCCTTTATCGTAATTATGGGTGATTCCCTGCTAGCATATCTTCCTAGTGGAAAAATAAAAAAACAACGCTTAATGTGTCACGGCGTTACAAACAGCAACTTTTGTACAATGTGGACTAGTGTAGGGTATAAAATAAATTAAAAGTAATATGAAGTAAAAGTGCTTCCAAATTTTATATTTCGTTTATATATGAAACCAACACCCACCGTGCGCACCTTTCAATGCGTTTAAAGAAAATTAAATGAACGCCTCTTTAAAAACAGTCATAAAAAATCCATTTGATCACTCAAGTGTTACGGCATGTGAATGCCATTTAATCTTAAAATGTTTTTCTTTTTTCTATTTCTGTTTCTACTGTTTTGAGTTTTCTTTCTTTCTTTTAACATTTTCGTGCTTTTAATGCATTCACACATTTAGGTGAGGGTGCGTGGTTAACATATAACAAAACAATTATAAATTTTCAATTAATTTATGTTTCTCTAAGGTGAGCTTTTAATTTAATTAAAAATAATTTTTTTTTTGTGATGGCTTTTGTAGAAAACTAAACATTTGATGGCGTTTTGATGGCTCATAAAATATAATTTTGCAAAGAGGAAATCTATCATAGATAGAAAGGTGCACTAACTAGATTTTTTTCTTTGTTACAACTGGTTACTCGTGCAGTATATGTAATTACGGTTGTTCGCTACCGTTAAGAAGGAATTGTTATCTCTCATGCCCATAAACATAGTTCGCCTGTCTTTCAGATTTCTCTGTTTTTAGCGTTCATAAGGTTTTCGGTGTTAAAAATTACAGTGAAATTTATTTTTCTAACCTGGTATAGGTTAGGTCTCTTTGGAAATAATGCCATTATTTACGCATAGGCATAAGGCTCTATGTAAGTCTCTAGTAGGATAATACTTGTCAGCCAACCGCTCTTGATTAATTGTGCTGAAAAATGAACTGATGTAGCTTGGCTTGGTTCAAGAAAAACTTCACTTCTCTTATTCTCATCTGTTCCTATGGATGATTAAACACAGGTCTTGTTAATGGTCTGATGAAAGAGGCATAGGGGCTGATTTTGTCAAACAAAATGGAGGTAATGAAACATATTGTATTTATTAATGCGAAAATGAATAAGAAGAAGAAAACAATTAGCTTCGGCGCCTATATCTCTGGTCTTAAGTAATACCCAGCTTTGACGGCATCTGTTTTGGAGCCCTTTATACCATGACTATTATTGATCAGTTCGTGAATACCAATCTTGGCATACTTCTTTTAATATTTTGCCTGATATCACACATCATTAGTGTTTCTAATGTTAACTTTAAGGATTGCAATTGTTACTGTTTTGATTCCACATAAGATCGGCCTTGTTACGAAGTAAATAATGTTGTGGCGTTACATCGCATCATTTAAAGAGTTTCATTCCAATGTCCCCTTACGCAAACTCTGTCAGGTGACCGCATAAGAGAAACGAAATTGTTTACAACGGTTATGCAATCTGACTTTGTGATCTACATTGATGCTAGCCGATAACGTCATTGTATTCGGACCAATTGAAACCATCTAGTTATAGTTCGATATTCATTCACGACAGCTTAAATAATGTGCATGGCGGGTCGATTATTCGTTCGTTTGTTAGTCCATTTGTTATGGAATTTAACATTGTTCTGAGCATATTTTTTTTTTTTTTTTTTGTTATTTACACACGTCATGAATAATTTTTCAAGATGAACGAATTTACGCTAGAACATCAAATGGAAAATAAATCAGCCGTTACAAGAAAAGAAAGGGGCTTGCTATCGATACCTCTTTCTGGTATATCACATGCGTTTGTGATCGCTTAACCAGTTAATTGCAAAATACATTACAAAGCAAATTTATTCGCTCTGTTAATCAATTCACTGCCTAAAAAAGAATCAATACCTGGGATGATATAAAAATATTGAAGCTTAACGGTGCGGTATTATTATCCTTAAATGTTGTAGCGGCCGCTTGTAAAAGCCATCGGGCTATTTACAATTCAATTAAAAATACTTTTTTAGTTAATTATTCTTCCCTCAATTTTTTTCGAATTGAAGTAAGGAAGAGAACCCTTTTTTTAGAAACCCCTTGTCTTCTTTTGGGAAAATGAAAATTCTGAAATCAAACAAATCAGAGATTGTATATGAGTCCCTTGTAAACAGGATGAAAATAGAAAAAGAACTGTCTGTCTGTCTGTCTGCCTGTCAATCATTAAAATCAAATATTTTTTAGGTTGTATATTCTACTCATTGTATTATATACATACATACACATAAACATACCTATTATTATTATTTATTTCATTCTATCCTTTTTACTGTTATTATGTTATATTCATACATATTTAATCAATAGTGAAATGGTCACTCTTGATTATGTAAAGAAGTTCCCGTATTTGTTGCCTAATTTTTTTCCCTTATTTTTATTGATTGACATTGTCGAATCGTTTTCAGTCATAGTTATTGACATTTTCGCTGTGATATTTTTAGATTACTTTTAAAAAGAATTTTTCAATTTTCCTTGGCGTCGTCTGATGAACCTCTACACAACAGTACTCGAAATTAAAAAAAAAATATTTGTCTTGGAACCTCTTAGCCTGTGTAGTGATAATTGGCCGTTAAAGATGTGATTGTAATACTTTTAGTTTTTCTTGCTATTGTTAATATTTCGATTTTCTTTTGGTGTCCTTCATTTGTTTTCCATGAATATGATGATATGATTGGATTCATTTAAAAGTAATCTGATAATTTTAAACGTTGGAAATACATTTTTTTACAACTTTTTTTTTTGTCTTTTACATGAAATTTAATAAGAATTTGTTAGCCTTAGACAGTGTATAATTTTATTGGTTAGTCGGGTTGGACTAGATTGCTTATTAGATCATTGTAATACCACCAAAAGACATCCAACATACTATTAGGATTTTTGAAAAAGAGATGCGCCTTACTCTTTAGTGCGCAGTGTTTTCTTATTAGACAATATCCCATGATTAAAATCTTCGCTTTGACATCCTGAACACAACAAATTTTGCGTTCACCGGCTTTCTAAATAAAGCTCTGAGTTTAAATAAATAAATGTCATGTGTGAAGCTTCGCAAATTTGTGATTCAGTCCCCACTTATAAATAAAATTAACATGCATAACAAGGCTGATACGAGAATGTAGATTATAATCCTGACAAAAGGGTTATAATGACCAATTGAGTAAGTAAGATACCCCAAGTAGTTTTGTCAACGTTTTCACATTAATAGACGGCCGCACAGATCGTGCGAAATAATTCTTAATTTCCCTGAAATCCTGTATGTTCAAGAATTCAAGAAGCAGCTTCAGTAATTTGTTATAATAGTAGTAGTAGTAACAGTAGTAGTAACAGTAGTAGTAGTAGTAGTAGTAGCAATAGTAGCAGTAGTAGCAGTAGTAGTAGTAGCAGTAGTAGTAGTAGCTGTAGTAGTAGTATTAGTAATAAAAGTAGTAGTAGTAGTAGTAGTAGTAGTAGTAGTAGTAGTAGTAGCAGTAGTAGTAGTAGTAGCTGTAGTAGTAGTAGTAGTAATAGTAGTAGTCAGTATAGTAGTAGTAGTAGTAGTAGTAGTAGTAGTAGTAGTAGTAGTAGTAGTAGTAGTAGTAGTAGTAGTAGGCCATAAATACGCGAAGATTTTGAAACAGCATATGGTTAAGCATCTCTGTTTCCATTTAATATGGGATCCGTTGTATAACCCTTCTTTTATGGACTAGTTTTTCAAAGATCGTCTTTCTCAGTTCCTGCAGTGTGGACCTAAGCCAAAAATATTACGGAGTTTTTCACTTGTGTCTCTGTAATGGTACTTATCCAGCAAGGCTATCGGCTGTTCAATATCATTCATAAGAATCGCCATTTATTTAGTGAAAGTTTTGTCTCTTGTCTTTTCTACTTTCTGTTCTTCTTTTCTTTTCCCTTCCTTTCCCTTATTCTTTTTCATTTACGAAGCAACACAAAGGCCGATGGGTCTTTGCGTGAAGGGGTGACACTGAGTGTACAGTGATGCGCAACAGTTAGTATTTGTCGAACCATTGAGTTCAAATAATTCGGTCTACTAAGACATATTTTGCGCTTGGGTATGCATCTTCATTAATATAGCAGCCTTAGTTTCCGGTAATCTAATAACAGCATAATAATACTAAGCTTTAAGCGAAAATAATGGAACACCGCCCATCTGATCACTGTGAGGGTCTACTTCATCACCGATTAGATTAGTTTCATTGACCAAAAGAAAGTTCTTTTACGCAAGGGTTAAATGTCTATTTTACAAAGGCCCAGAATTTCGTAAACAGGATTTAAATGTCTCGTTCTCCACTTTATAAAATAGTCATACCTCTACCGGCTTTCATGTTGCAAAAGTTGAGGAATAAAAATTATTGTAAGATCCAGTTTTATGGTTGTAATTTTCGCGACAAAGAATTGAATTTTTGTCATATTGAGGTAAACTTTCCAAATCATTTCCATTCAGATGGCACTAAAAGCCTTCACTAGAAAATTCAGATCAGTTCCGAATTCAGGGCCAGATTTAAATGCTTGATCCGGGTGATCAGTTGCAGTTTGTCGAGGGAAGAAGTAGTTTCGTACTTTCTAGTAACAAATGTTGTGAGACCATGATTCAGACATCAGGTCAGATAGTCCAGATGAAACGAAATGAAAAGATATATTTCTTCGACGACTTCCTCTCAGCAGATTTTTGTTTCAAAAACTCTGAGAGTAAGAATAAAATTGCCATGAAAAGTTTCTCAACAAACTGTAGTTCGGAGTCGACTTTAAACTGTAGG
>QOCX01000237.1:0-12067 GCA_005959815.1 Sarcophaga bullata
TTAACACGTTTCATATCTACATACATACATGCATACATATATACATACATAAATACACACATAGTATGTATGAATATATTACAATATAAACAAATGCATACACATTGAATTTTCTTTAAATTAATGAATGGTTTTATGGGATATTCACTTGGGTTAAGAAAACATTCTTTTGTGGGCTTTCTGTTTCCAAAGTTTATTCACTATCATCCATACTGCTTTGGTTCTTTTAATATTTATTACATTACATATATATTTAATATATAAAATACACACATTTTTATATATTTTTTATTCAAATAAAAACAGTCTTTTATATAATATTTCACGCATCTGTTTCTAATTTTTATTCCCTTCAATTAATGCTGGCAATAAACTTTGGAATTTTGAATCACAATTTTCTCGCGATCGTAAAGCCATTTTTCATGCGAATAACAATATCACTCATTATGCACAATAGGGTTGTGTTTGTGTGTAGGTTTGTGTGTGTGTGTTTTTTTTTTTTATAAATCTTCCCTTCCTCATCTTAAGCAATAAATTATTTAATAAGGGACACATTGTCTTGAACTTTATTACACTTTTTAAAAATTTTTTAAATCAATATACATACATACATACATACATACATACATACATATCCGTGTTGTAAATGCAACTTTTAGGCTTTTTGTAAGACAAATACTCTTAGAGGTATGAAAACACAGAAAGAAAATTTAGTGTTTTTTCCACACAAACAAATTTTCCTTTGAAATCATTTGTCTAACAGAAACGGGGTATAATAATATTACTCTGACAAACAGACGTTCGTTTGAAACCATTTGTCTTACAGAAACACGGTATAATATATCCCTGACGAGGCTATACACACTGATTTCCTCAATATTAGATTCTCTTGTCTTCTTTAGTGGATTCTCATCTTTACAATCGTAATGTCTGTAGCCTAAATTAGAATAAAATGTTAAGCGCCTCTACTTGATGTTTCTATCAGAGAGTTGGTCAACGTCTTCTGCATTTTTTCTCCGATACATATTTGAGAAATCATTTCTCAGCAGCATTTTTAATCATATGCACGATATGTCCAAGCCAACGAAAATGTTGTAATTTAATAGGCATAACACGTCGATGTCAGCATACAGGTCATGCAGCTCATGACGTGTATACACATCGCCAATGCTGTCGAGACAATATATTTTAACGAAGAATTTTTGCTCTCAAAAACTTTAAGCATAGTTTCATCTGCCTGCACAAGCACCCATGTCTCTGCGTAATATAACAACATGAGTAATATTGCGGTCTTGTATGGCGTAATATTGATGCACATGTTCTTAAAGCGCTTACTAAGATTCAACCTTTTTAGTCAAAAGTACAACTTAGCTTCTCACATCATCCATGTAGCATGTGTTAATTTTTATCCATGGTTGGTAGGATTTATAGTTTAAAGTCAACTAGGAACGATAAATTTTTAAGAAACTTTTCATGACAATTTTATTTAATCTTAGAGTTTTTGCTAGAAGACTGCTCAGAAGGAGTGCGCGAAAGAATTATCATTCTTTATGTTGAAAATATCTGAACTAGCGATAGGACTATGAGCGCTTGTCTAATTAGCTAACACTCTATTTACTAGATAGCTACCACAGGTTTTATCCAATATAACGGCCACAAACACTCTACCAGGATTGATAGTGATAACTCAAGTGTCTCTAATCCAATAAATATTTCTTAACTTCTTCCAAAGCAAAAATTCTATGAAAATCACCAACTATATGCTTAGTTTTAACGGGTCTAAGTTCAGCCAATCTAAACTCCTCCTTCAGATGAGATGTGCGCACCAGTCGCCTAACAGGGTTTCCAAAATCCCCTAGTGGTTTTCTAAATGTGCCTCTTATTCCGAAGACGTATTATTCCAGGCACAACAACAGCAACAGAATATTGGTTTCCTTACAGAGGCGTTCCATATCTCTCTTCTCTCTTCTAGAATGTGGCATCCTATGTACCTGCTTATCTTTTTCGATTCTGCTCCTGATGTCATGACATAAATCACCTGTTTTTGAGTTGATAGAGTCAATGTAAGTAAAAGTTTCAACGTCTTAAATATGATAATCGGACCATATTTAACGAGTCACCACATTACTTTGGGAATTTCTGTGGCCAATGCTAAAACTCTATCTTCTTTGAGGCTCTTCCTTCAAGATCGCTGATCTGTCTGCGGCTAATTGTTTGAGCCACAACATTGCTTTGGCCGTCTCTTTAACAAAAAGTAACTTGTATATCCTCTTAGGCTCTAGCTGATCGGTCTGTGACTGATTATTTCAGAAGGTGTAACCTCTATCATCTCTGAGACTCTCATAGACCCACTGAACAGCTCTTTACTCCTTTTTCGAAATGGGGGCAGCCGAAATAATTAATAATTATTGGTCGCTATTACAATTACAATGTTTTTTTGTGTGTTTTATTGTAATTTATAAGTTTTTTTTTTCGATTTTTTAATTACACACCATAAACAAAAAAAAAAGAATTTTTTTTTTGAAGGAAAAAGAAAGAAAGAAAGAAAAATAAAACAAAATATAACAACAAAAAAAAAAAAAAAAAACTTTATTATTAACGCCTTCGTTTGTAATTAAAACTTAATTACTCATAAATAAAGTTTATTTGGAAATATTATTGAAAAATAAACACACACATGCACGGTGGCTCACATGTGTGTGTGTGTATGTGTGTGTATATGCTTTTATTATAATAAAATACAGGAAAAAACAACAACAACGAGTAATAATAATAATAATAAAACTATAGCAAAGCAATTTATTATAATGAAAAAAAAGGGGGAACACTTGGAGACACTTGGCCCCCACAAAAAAGGAAACAATTTCCGAGCAATATTATAAAAAGAAAATAAAAAGAATTTTTTTTTTATTGTAAAACAATAAGAAGAATTTATTTTTTATTGAATGTCGATAGGAAGGCATTGTACACCAGAGATTAGCAATGTGTATTCAAAAAGATGAGTAGAATCGAATCATACTCATAATTTCTGGTATTTATACGCATTCATACTTATTTTAATATCATATTCCAAGTTTGAAGTGCTCATCACACTCATACTTAACAGCATGTATGATGTTGTTGATTTCGAATCTCCATGACTCAACATATACACGAAACGAATCACATAATAAGTATGAATCGCATACGATCACTAAAATACTCACTAGAAGGTTGTGTGTTTGCTCTGATTGCTGCTCTCTCTCTCTTTTTGCTTGTGTGTCTTTTTTCTTTTGTTGTAAATGCAACAATAACTGTAAGACTGTAAATTTTGATGAATGATTCGAGTCACTTGAATCATTGGATAAGTATTTTTCTGAAGTTATGATTCTAAATGAATAGGCTTATGAATCAAACATATTTCGAATGGTATGAGTTTGATGTTAACGTTGTACGCATACTCATTGCAACCACGTATGAAGTTATTGATTTCTTCTCTCCTTGACTTAACATATACACGAATTACAAAATAGATATGATTCGCGTATGACCACTAAAATACTCACTAGAAGGTTGTGAGTTTGCTTTGCTTGCTGCTCTGTCTTTTTTGCTTGTGTGTTTTTTTCTTTTTTTAAATGCAGCAATAACTGTAAGACTGTAAATTTTGGTGAATCTAAATGAATAGGCTTATGAATCAAACATATTTCGAATGGTATGAGTTTGACGTCAACGTTGTGCTCATACTCATTGCAACCAGTATTTCTAAATCAACGGTTGTAGTGAGCACGAATGAATCAGAATCGGAGTACATAGTTAAATTTCAATATTGTTGTCTCACTTGTATATTCAAAATTTCATGAGTGCTTATGAGTAGCGAAAACCCGATTCATTGCCGAGCTCTGTTGTACACACTATTCCTCGAGAAATCTCTTAAAACAGAAAAATCGTTTTAAAGGAATGTCTTTTCAAATTCCCGTATTTTTTTATGGAAAATAAGGTTTGAACGTATGCACATACAAAGATGTATTTATAGATGTATTTATTTATTGTAGTATTTATATATACATGGACATATGTATGTATGTATATATGTATGTATGTATGTATAAATTTTATTTCATTTTTAATTATAGACATTGTGATGCATTAAAAACAATACAAATTATTCGAAGCAAATAATGTTCGTTCGTTAGTCTTTATCCGTGTGTATGCGCGTTCGTTGGTTTTAATCTTTTTATGTGAGAGTGTGTGAGTGTGAGTGTGAGTGTATGAGTATTTCTTTATAATTTATTTTATTTTATTTCATTTTTTTTCTCTTCCAACAAAAAATACATTTAATTAATAATTTTTTTTATTCATTCATTTTACACATCATTTCAATACAGACATTCATACGTACATGGTATGTATGTATATATGTACATATGATGTATAATTTTTGTTTAATAATAATTATATTATAATATTTGTTCTTATTAAAAAAAAATAATAACTTTTACATTTGTATGCGTGTGTATGTGCTGTAGTATTTGTTTGTGTATGTGTTACAATTGTAATTATAAGTTTTTCATTGGATTTCTTTCAAGTCATGATGACAGTGCGTGTTTTTCTTTTGATATTTTTTTTTTTTCATTATTAAGTTCAACATTTAAATGGGGAAAGAAAAGGTATTTGAATTGCACTTTTAAACATTTTTGTGTTTGAGTTATGAAACTAAGACGTTGCTTTTTAATTAAAAAAATACTTCTTTTGTTGTTGTTGTTTTCTTCTCTTTTTTTTTTTTTTTGGTGGCAGGAAATGAAGAAAAAATGAAACTATTTTAGTTTGAAATTATGCATACATACATGCATACATATGTACATTTGTTTAGTTTAAAGCAATTAATAATTCTCATATAATTGTACCTTAACAAAGCAATACCTGTATGTACTCATATGTTCCATCATAATATGTGTTTCAATTTGAATTTATAATAAATGAAGTCCATATCTTCAAACACTTCTATTTACCTAAGCAATCAGGAACATAAGTTGTTTACATAGAATCTCCATTGTTCTTTCTTATTTGCTAATGGCCTTAATTCATGGCAAGATATGTTCATTTGACTCTGTAGAATCCGTTTCCATGTAGTTCAGTGCCTTGTGCTTTTCACTCAAATGTACCATGAAGTCGCCCGTAGTCTAATAGATAGTGTGTTCAAACCCCAAGGCAGTCATCTCCAACGAAACAAAATATGAAAAAATATTTCTTCGGCAACTATATCTCAGCAGATTTCTGGCAAAAACTCTGCGAGTAAAATAAGAATTGCCATGAAAAGTTCATAAAAAATCTGTCGTTTAGAGTCGACTGGCATAAAAAATCTCCCCATAAGATTTTTCTCAGGGAGTGATCCAGTTTTGTTACCTTTGGGCATCGTATCTACGCATTAATATCGATCTAATGTGTTGTAGCAATTCATCGTTCGAGGTGGTGATTCGAGTCTACCATCTTTCCAAAAAATATTTCGTAAGCATCTGCTGACAAAGGTTTGGAAACTCCGTCCAATTTCCACAGTGATAAGTCATGCAATACGAAAGTAGAGTTCTTTCGAATGCCAGACATTGTATAGCGAATGAAAGACGCTTTTAGTTATCCTAGTTATTCAATTCTCCATATCTGCTAAGATGCCTTCGGTAGGCGTTATGATGCTGCCTAGGTAGCAACATTTTTCAACCCTTTTTTGCTAGGAATACTTTTGATATGTATTTGTGTAGTTGTTGAGACGAGATTGTTAACTTTCGATGTCTTCGAGATATTCACTCTCCAACTTTAATGGCCGTAATTTTGTCAAGTATTGTGTTTAGGGCAAAAACGGATAACAAGTGTGATAATATGCAGTTTTGCTTGACTCCGGTTTTAACGCAGTAGAGCTAAAATGTTTTCTAGGCCATTTTAAAAACGGAGCAATGCTTCTTGGAAAATTCTTAAGGAATGTATCCTTGACATCCGTTCCGAATGTCGAGAATTTCTCAGGAAAATTCCAATTATTTCGAGGCGTTTCCTGTATGGATTTCTGTATATGGGATATCATGGGGAATTGCATTGCTGATGAACTGGCCAGGGCCAGTGTACGAAGTTCACAATCTCTGACATGTTACGGAGTATAGGTATTTCGAATATCTTAGCTAAACTAGATAAAAGTCGTTCGTTTTACAGGGCAGCTCAAATTCGGTGGTAGAAGGAACATACGCGCAACGTTGCTAGACTCTGCTAGACTTTTATGACTATGAAGAGCACTGATTCATCATTATTCTTATATGGCATGGTCATCTATCGTACACTTACGTTTTTCTTGAGACATTCTCCTGTTGGAAGACATTCCATCGAATGATTTCTGCAGGAACTGCGGACTGATGTGGAGAAGGGAGATACTATCTTGTACTTCAAGTGCCTGTACACTGCTCTTGCCGTGAAGAAATAGAGGTTCTTAGTATCTTGATTACTGCCAACCTTGATCAAACTTTCCAATGCATAATCAAGATTTATTTTGGAATCATTCCTTTAGGGAATGTTGGATCTCCAGATCGTATATTATTTGTGATAACACGATAGGTTTAAACGTTGACATTACTGGCCTAATCTAGGTTAGTATTGAATGAATTCATTCCATGTTGTCAGAGACGTTAATCGAATTCTTGTGATTATAACAGCCGTTAAACAAGGGATCGTTGTCTGATTTAATTTTGTTTTATTTAAAATATATTTCGATTGCTGGTTTTTGCTTTGTTGTTCTGCTTAAGACAGAAATAATAATAATAATAATAATAACAGCAACAACAACAACAATAACAACGGCAATAACAACAAAAATTCAAACAATAATAATAAACTACAGAAAAAAAAAATCGTTACACGTGCGTTCTGATTTTTTTTTTATATTTTTTTTTCTTCTCCGTATTTTATTATTAATTTTCATGTTATTTACGTTTGTTTGAATACGCGTTTCAATACACGTTTCCTGTGGTGTATACTTTCTTCAAATTCTTTCTTTTAGTTTCATTTTTGTTTATCGTTAAAACTTTTTTTTTTATATCTTTTGTGAATTTATTGTTTGCATTAATAATTAATTTATTTAAATATTAAAAATAAAATGAACAAATACAATAATAAACATGTACCGTACGCTTGCGTAAATCATCATCATCATCAACATTAACATTAACGATGATGATGATGATGATTGTGACGATGATCATCATCAACGTCATCATAATCAAAGCCATTGTACAATATTTCAATTCAATTCATTTCTTTTTCGTACGCGTGTATGTATATGTATATGTGTGTATAAAGACATGATAGTTTTACAGTAAGTTCTACAGTGCATAATAAAATTATGCTGCAATTTAAAGATTAAACTTGTTTAAATTAGAAAACAAAAGTGTAGGGTGTATGAGAAATGTTCCAAAATACCTATAAAAAAAAATAAAGAAAAAGAGAAGAAGTAGTAGGAATACTTATACATATTTATTGTATTAAAAATAAAAATTAAAAGTCGACATAATAAATATAAAACGTGTCTGCATAAATTAATTAATAAAGCTTCAAGCTACGAACAAATACAATAACAAATAAAATCCAATAAAAAATGCTTGTCATTCAGGCGATAGATTGCGACTATCGGGCACACTTTTAATGCCATTTTCTTCAAAGTGAAGGCAGCTGCAGTCTAGCACATTCTATGATGACTTATACGACGCGATGCCGTGGTTCCAATCAGAGATCGGCTATGAATCGTTTGTTCCCTACTCATAAGCACTCATGAAATTTTGAATATAAGTGTGTCAACAATATTGAAATTTAATTATGTACTCCGATTCTGATTCATTCGTACTTACTACAACCATTGATTTAGAAGTACTGGTTGCAATGAGTATACGTACAACGTTGACATCAAACTCATACCATTCGAAACATGTTTGATTCATAAGCTTACACATAAGCAAAAAAGACAGAGCAGCAAGCAGAGCAAACACACAATTTTCTAGTCAGTACTTTAGTCTTCGTACGCGATTCATACTTATTTCATGGCTCTTGTTTATGTTGTGTCGTGGAGAGTCGAAATCAACAACATCATACGTGTTGTTAAGTATGATGTATGATGAGTACTTCAAACTTTGAATAAGAGTAGAGTTTCCATGATATTAAAATAAGTATGAATGTGTATAAGTATTAGAAATAGTGGGCTGATCTCGGTGTAGAGTTTTAACTACAGATCCAGCTACTCAGGGATAAACTTAATACCTATAGCTTGGGTGATGTAAGAAGCTAAGTTTTAAACCTGATTACTAGCATTGTAATAAGCAATTAAGTAATCAAGTATCTCTGTTACCAATCAGTTGATAAACTTAACACACAATGTTGTTTCATGTTGAAACCAAAGAAGATAAAATTTCTAAAATAAATACACAAAAATTA
Source organism: Sarcophaga bullata (assembly GCA_005959815.1). Lineage (NCBI taxonomy): Eukaryota > Metazoa > Arthropoda > Insecta > Diptera > Sarcophagidae > Sarcophaga > Sarcophaga bullata. The sequence continues at coordinate 8,437 of QOCX01000237.1, forward strand.
TTTAAAAATGTCACTAATTAATAATAACGATAATAAAAACCGATATTTGCTTAATAAAAAAAAGAACAAACACAACAACTACAACAACAACAATAAACATTCATGAGAATAACAACACAAGCTGATGAAATCAAAAGTTTACGAACCACGACAATAACACTACAGGCTAACAAAGATATTTATTTTATTTATTTAAAGATGCCAACGATTTGCAATCAATTCTGATGCCAGCAACGATCATTTACTGGTTTGCCAGGATGAATCATAACGAAACTTTAAAATAATTGAAACAAAAAATTTATTTTCCTTTCTGGGATTGTTTTTTTTGTTTTTTTGTTAAGACAGAATTAAAGATTTTATGATGCCAAACGATTAAGGGGGCCCCTGCCGCTAAGGTGGTGTATATGTGTGTTGTAGCATTTTTTTGAGATTTGAAACAAAGAAAAAAGGATTTAATTTTAATTTATTTAAATTTATGAACATTTTTTCTTTGAATTCAATTCATTTAATAACTTAAATCATAAATAATGCAAATAAAAGAACGAAATAAATAAGAATATTTCAGTGGAAATTATTGATCACAAAAGAAACTGATATAGGCCATCGGATTTTGATTTTAAATTCAAAATAAGCCATTCAGTTAAAGATTTTTTAAATTTATTTATTAATTTTTATTACATATTTCTCTCTCTCTCTCACACACACATTTAAAAGAACTGTTACCGTTGTAGACAATAATGGCTCCCATCAGAAATCAGCAATGAGTATTCAAAAACATGTGTAGAGTGGAATCATGTTCATAATTTTTGATACTTCTGCGCAGTCATACTTATTTTAATATCATCGAACCTTTACTCATATTCCAAGTTTGAAGTACTCATCATACATCATACCTAACAACACGTATGATGTTGTTGACTTCTACTCTCCATGACTCAACATAAGCTCGAATCACAAAATAAGTATGAATCGCGTACGAACAGTTAAATACTCACTAGAAGATTGTGTATTATCTCTGCTTGCTGCTCTCTCTCTCTCTTTTGCTTGTGTATCTTTTTTCTTTTGTTGTAAATGCAACAATAGCTGTAAGACTTTAAATTTTGATGAATGATTCGAGTTACTCAAATCATTAGATAAGTACTTTTCCGAAGTTATGAATCGAAATGAATAGACTTATGAATCAAACATATTTCGAATGGTATGAGTTTGATGTCAACGTTGTACTCATACTCATTGCAACCAGTATTTCTAAATCAACGGTTGTAGTGAGTACGAATGAATCAGAATCGGAGTACACAGTTAAATTTCAATATTGTTGTCTCACTTGTATATTCAAAATTTCATGAGTGCTTATGAGTAGCGAAAAAACGATTTATTGCCGATCTCCGATACATACAGATGATATACAGTCAGTCTCACCAAACGTTTTTAATAAACATTATAAACTATCTTTCGTATGTTTTAGTTTTAATAAAAATTAAATTAAATTTTTAAATTTAAACAAACTTCATCAAAAAAAAAAAAAAAAAAATTATTTTGCCCCGTCATTGATCGTCAACTTCTTAGGCGTGTTTCTTTTCATTCTGTATGCCAAGAGTGATTGTGATTATGTTACGCATGTACATACGTTCTACGTATGTTTTAGTAGATATTTTTTCATTCATTCTCAGCTTGTTCTTGATCTTGTTTTGTTTTTTTCTTTTTTGTATAAATTTATTTATTGTTTTATTTCATTGCTTTGCTTTAATTTTATGTGTGTGTGTGTGTGTGTTTTTTTTTTTATATAAATATTCTAAAATACACAATTGAATATTTATTTTTAAAAAAATTTAAATGTTTTTTGTTTCGTATTATATTTAGCATGTGTTGACATTTTTTTCTTCTTTTTTTTTTTTTTTGAAGCGCACGTGTAAAAGTAATTGGATTGCTTCCATACAGATGTACATACATACGTACATGTGTAGTTCAGATTTTTGTTTTATTACAAAGAAATTTACAACTTAAATGGGAATACAAATAAAAGAATTAAAATTAAAATTTTTAATTTTTATTTCAAAAAAAACCTTATAAAATCAAGTTAAAGTTGAATTATTTTCATTTTTTTGATTTTGTTAGACTTACAATCAAAGTCATATGCGTTTGGTCGTAGTTGTTTTTTATATTTAAGCTAGAATCGAATAATTGAAGGATATTCGTTTGAATTAGTACTTACTTAACAATCCATTCATCAGATTTCAGCTGGCCTTAATACTTTTTAAAAGGCGCATTATCATATTGTACGCCTTTGCTTCTTCAGCGCCTTTTGCCTCTTGTACGCCTTTGCTAGTTGGTCACACCAAACGATGAAAGCTCTTCATCGATTTGATAGTTTAAACACAGACAAGGTTGTCCTCTAATCGATTTGCCCTAATACATACATAACTGTTCATTACAAAGTAATAACATACATACATACATAAATAGTTGGTCATTACAACCCTTCAGTCAGAATTACAACCTAGCTTCTTACATCACTTATGTTGTGTGTTTTAATTTTATGCATGAGTGGTGGGACCTATAGTCCTAAAGTTGACACCGAACCATTCCTACCTTTCCTGGGTAAGTCGCTACTTATGTCGCGGTGGAACATAGCGGATTTAATTTTTATAATACTTGAAGTCACCGTAGTCTAATGGGTAGTGTGTTAGCTTATTCGACGAAAGGCCAGGGTTCGTATCCCCGGTCAGACATCAAAAACGAAATATGAAAAAAATATTTCATCGGTGGCTTCCTTTCAGCAGATTTCTGGCAAAAACTCTGAGAGTAAATAAAATTGCCATGAAAAGTTTCTCANAATTCGGAGTCGACTTTAAACTGTAGGTCCCGCTACTCATGTATAAAATTAACACACACAGCATAAGTGGTGTGAAAAGCTAAGCCGTAATCCTGACTGAAGGGTTGCAATGTCCAATTATGTATGTTATGTATGTAATACTTAAGCGTATACCACCTATATTTGCAGGTGTTAAGACGAGGTCGTTAGTTTTGTCTTGTATGTGTTCATTCCATGAAAGCGAGATCTTCGAGGTCGCGACCTTTATTGATACAATCCCCAGCTAATAACACTCCTATATTGCCTTTACGCACCACCCCTTAAGCTTTGATTAAATTTATTATATTAGTTAGGTACTCCATTATTATTTCCTCAATAAAACAAATATGTTGACATTAATTTATGTTTGTATTGTCATTTTTCCATGTGTATTTGTAAACTATTTACTTGGGAACTATTTAATACAGATTTACTTCTATTGTGAGATGACTGCACATAGTTATGGTTCAAAGGCTTTTGTGTGTGTGTGTGTGTTTTTTCTTCTTTCTTTCTTTTAAGTGGGCAACAACAGCAATATTTTAAGCTGCATTTCTTGCAATCTGGCACAATCTGGCTATTCATGCTTTCAAATGCTTGGTTAGTTGGTAGGCATACGTACAGCTGCAGTTGAAGAAGAAATTAAAACTCCAACAAAACCAAATTAATAATTAATAAACGACACACAAAACCCAAGAGATCCTTCATGCATATATGGATGTGTGAGTGTATCAAAAAAAAAAAAAAAAAAAAAAAAAAAAAAAAAAAAAAAAAAAAAAAAAA
>QOCX01000237.1:12080-35661 GCA_005959815.1 Sarcophaga bullata
TGTGTATGTGTGTGTTTGTGATTACATAATGTGGACGACTTTCTAAGTGCAAGTGAATGTGAGATTGTGCGAACAAACACAAAAAAAAATTGTTCTTTCGTTTCGTTGTCTTTTATTCGTTTTTTTTTTTTGTTCAGTTGCAATAAAGACAAGCAAAACAGTTGTGCAAGCGTTGCAATATTTATTCATACATTTAAACACACAAAAAAAAACAAATCTCTTCAACAAAATAAAACAAGAGAGAGAGAGGGAGAGAGAGAGAGAGTGAGAGAGAAAGAGAAAGAAAAAGAATAAAAATAAAAGGAAACACATTTACAATAAAGAAAAGTATTTTATTCAACATATTTATTGTATGTTTCACTACTACTTTGAATGCGTCGAATGCAGTTCATGTATTATTATAAAGGCAGACAAAGAAAAAATGCACAAATTTTTTTTTCTGCTTTAACTTTTGCAAAAACAAACAAACAAACAAGCATACATGCAGAGAGACAACGCATACAATGTAGGAATATATTGGAAGGACGTTTAGGTAAACGTGACATATTTGAAATCGGCACATGGTGGCATGGTACCTCACCTTCCATTTTTTTCTTTCTTTCTTTCTTTCATAAACAAAACAAATGAATAGAAATAGATGACTAGTTAGTTAGTTAGTTAGTGCTTCACATGTTTAAAAATGTAATGGACAAATACACATACACATACACATCTATATGCATGCATGTCCGTACAAATACTTATTTATATCCCCATAAATATTGTCATCTAGGAAATATTATACACTCATGAATGTAGAATGTTGCCACCAACAGACACATACGTATGCTCCCTCTCTCTCTCTCTCTCTCACACACACTCTTTCTCTTTACTTATATTCGCATAGTTTTCTAAAACCTAAATATTTATATACATTTGTAGGCATGTATGTATGTGTATATGCATACGTTTAAGTGTTTATATAGTTGTGTATACACATGCATGCATGCATGCATGCTTTAGTACGTACATACGTACTAGTCAGTCGTCTACTTGGGTATTATTTTTAAAATGCAGAATAACCCTCGAAATAATATTTAATATTTAGAGAGAAATAAATATTAAATGAGTGTGTTACTTAGAACATTGCAAAGGTATGCAAGCAATTTCCATTCACGTCCATTCATACGTAGTTTAATACACACACACACACACTCGCATACACACAAAGACATTAAACAAACAACAATCATCAGGGCTAAAAAGCAACAGCAACAGCAAAAGCAAAAGCAACAGCAACAGCAACAGTAATTGTAACTGTAACTGTAACAGTCAGTCAGTTGTAGTAAAAGTTACTTCAAGCAATTGTATTATAACGTATGTACGTGTATGCATGTACTTCAGGGAGGCCTTTTTTTTTCTTCTTCTTCATTCTACTTTTTATACAGCCTGTCTCCCTCTTCCATCCATACACACAACCTCTAACAAATCGTTTGCCAACTCTACTACACATGCATGCGTTTGTTTTCTGCACAAATGCATGCATGCAAGCAAGCACATTGCTTAAGTGAATGAATGCAGCAAGTCAAGTCGGTTACATCTTGATTGCAGGCCTGTTGCCTGATTGAAAAAAAAAAACAAAAAAAACATTACTAAACGTTCCCTTTTTTTTTTGCTTCGTTCTGCTGTTTGTATGTGAGAAAAAACAGACAAAAAAAAAACAAAAACAAAAACAAAACAAAAAAAGAATTTTATTTGCCACTTGACTTGAAGAAATGTTCACAGATTTTCTTCTATTCCTTTAACTATGGCTTCAGCTCGCACCATGGACACTTAGCAGTTACATACTTATATGCGCGTATGTATGTATTGTATGTGTATGTGTTTGTGTATATTTTTTATAATGCGTACATTTTATTATTTTTCTTTATTTGTGCACTTCATTCATATGAAATGATCTTTTTTTTTGTTTTTGTTTTTTGTTTTGCTCTCCATATTTCCCTTTTGTTTTGTTTTGTTTTTTTGTCTTGGTTACTTTGTCCTAATAAATATGAACACAGCAAAAAAAAAATGGAAATAACAACAACAACGTCAACGAAATGAAGAAAATATATTGCAATTCTTGGGTTTTCTTTATTTATTTATAATCCCATAGAAAAAGTTGTCATATACATACATACATACATACATACATATGCATGTATTAATTTAAATACAAAAAATAATTTGTGTGTGCGTGTGTGTGTTTGAATGTGTATTTAACCGAAATTCAAATTAAATATTTAAAATGAAAAATAAAAAGAAAATTTCTTATTTAAAATGCCATTAAAAATGTTTTATTTTTTCCTACCCCCCTCCCCCCGCTACCTCTTATACAATCCAGTAGTACTTTTTAATTTTATTCTCGTTTATTTTTATTTTTTTTTCTTAATTTAAAGTCATCTTCTAAACGTGTTAGTGATGATCTATTTGTGTGAATACATCTTATCCAAAAAGGTTTCAAATGTAAAAAAGAAAGTAAAAAACCAATAGACTGCTAAAAAACTTAATGCATTGGACTAGAGGCTTGAATACACTCATAGACAATTGTTTGACCACCACTTAATTTGTTTTTATTTCTTCCAACTGATTTCTACAATTGCTATTGACATGATCGCGTCTAAGCAGGCATTACAAACGATATGATATAGGAAACATTCTCTTATAATATCATGCTTTCTCTTTGATTTACCACTACCAGAATGGATTCAAAAACATATTCGGAATTACTGGCAGATGATTTAATTACCAGATTTGATGAACATTTTTTCAAAAACAGACAATGCCACCGTAAAAATTTCGCATATGAGTACGAACGGTACACAGTTCCAATGAATAAAGCCATCGGTAACATATGAGAACTCCTTACAGCTATAGGGGAAGCCAGGTATTTTTAGCATAAATGATCTAAAACCGACAATTAAGAAATTGTGATTGGATATTGAACTTCAAACTCTTCGATGTTTCAAAACTCCATGGCAAATAGAATCTTTTTCAGCTTTTTTTAGAGAAAGTAAGTAAAGAACCATTTGTTGTCGCCATAGGCTAGTAGGTAGTATGTTAGTGTATTAGACGTAAGGCTACGGTTCAAAAAGATATTTTTTCAGCGACTGCCTCTGGCAAAAACTCTGAGAGCAAATAAAAAATTGCCATGAAAAGTTTCTTAAAAAATTTTATCGTTCGCAGTTACAGTTTTAAACTGTAGGTCCCGCCATTCAAGTATAAAATTAACACACACAACATAAGTGGGTGTGAGAACTTTGGTCGTAAACCTGACTGAAGGGTTGTAATGACCAATTATGTATGTATTTTATGTAAGTAAAGAGCTAGTGGCGTGAATATACCAGCCGAATTACAGTGTAGGGCTAGAGAAAAGTATACCCAACTCAATAGTTCACTTCAGTGTCCTCTGTCTTGTGCTGAAAATTTAGATACCATGATGATATGCGACAACTACGGGGGGTGTAGGCATTATATGCATTTAAGATTTTTGCCAGCATATTGTGTGAACGAATGAAACCAGTCGTCAGAGCACTGATTGAACCTTATCATTGAACCTTATCATCAGTTATTCACATTACGTGAAATGCTAGAATAGACTCATAAAAAACAAGTCGACACACACCAGCATTTTATCCGCATAACGATAATTTGCCGAAACTTTCACATCAGAGCGATATTAATTACAAAATGATAGGTTACACTGTGAGAAAACCTTATGACGTCATTTGTCACACTACACTTGAGGGGAACCCACAAGGCAATCCAGGAGATCTATAACTACATGGAAGTGGACGATTCACAGGATAAATCTTTTAATAAATTAAGAGCATTAGCAAGTAAAAGAGAACAATGGAGATTGCAAACAAACTGTGATGAAATACAAAGGAGATTTTACGTGGCACCAATTGGCCTTGAAAATGATTATAAATCGTTGTAATAAAAAAAAAAAAACCATCATGTATACGTTATTATTAACTAAGGAATGTAATAAGTTAATGTAAAGTACCACAGATAGTGCAATGCTCAGTTCTATGAACGTGTACCTTATTATAGAAGTTTGCAGTAATCAATGCGATTATTTTGATTCTTGTATTGAATATTATCATGTACATGCCATAAGCGTCTATTTAATGTACACACACACACACACACTGGCACATATACATACGTCGCAATCATAAGCGAACCGTATAGGGTACCCAGGAATCATACCTGGATCACCGACGAGTCTACTACTGCAGCTANTAAAATGTCTAATGGTATATTCTGCTTTCATGACAAATACTTTCAAGTTGTGTGTGTAATTGTGTACTCAAAATCAAAATATGTATACAATAATTACGATACGTTGTTGATGTTGTTGTTGTTGTTGCAATGCTACAGTGAATGCTGTATGCTGTACGCTGCCACATGCATACATACATTCATAGGTAGGAAGGCAGTAATGAATTTTAAATAATTGACTGGTATTTGGTTGGTTGGTACCAACGAAATATTTTTATAAAATAAATTGTAATTGAACAGTGAAGGAGGGGGAGGTGGAGGTGGGGGTGGATGTGAGTGCATACAGATCATGGGGATAGACAGGCAGCAACAGCAGCAGAAGCATAAAAATGCCATGTGAAGCACAAGCAACAAAACAGTACAGCGACAATACGAATGAATGCGGTGGTCATGTAATAAATATTAATTGAAATTAATAATTATGAATTAATATTTGAAATTCGAAATTCACAATTCGATTTCTTTTTTCTTTTTTTCTTCTTTTTATTCACATTCATTTACTCTTACAAACACACACAAGCAAGTGAGTTTTATAATACATTTTTAAAATTACTTGTTCTCTTTTTGAGTATTCTTAATTTGTTTTCTCTCTTATAATATGATTGGTGGTGTGTAGTAACATATTAAAATTAAATTAAAAAAAAAAACGATGTAAAAAAAGGTAAAAGAATAAAAAGGTTGTCATTAAAATGTAACCGAATATTTATGACAAACGGAAGAAATGCAAATTCACAGAAGAAAAGAAAGTAAAAACATCAAAAAACACTGTACACATAATTTAATAAATATTTGCTTAGATATACACATATGCAGAGACATACCCTTATGCCGAAGTATGCTTGTAGCTACACTGTGTGAAACAATTGTTCGTGCACCAAGCAGCAAGAGGCTATTTTCATAAACAATTCAAAAACTCAAGAAACTATGGACATCATACTTACTTAATTGATCATTACAATACTTTAGACAGGATTACAACTTAGCTTTTCATACCACTTATGTTGTGTGTGTCAATCAGAGATCGTCAATGAATCGTTTTTTTTTCGGTACTCATAAGCACTCATGAAATTTTGAATATAAGTGAGTTAACAATATTGAAATATAACTACCTACTCATTCGTACTCACTACAACGTTGATTTATAAGTACAATGCAATGAGTATGCGTACAAAGTTGACATCAAACTCATGCCATTCGAAATACATTTGTCTCATAAGCCTACTAAATACTACATACTACTTACAGTTTTACAGTTATTGTTGCATTTACAACAAAAAAAAAAGACACACAAGCAAAAAAGGCAGAGCAGCAAGCAGAGCAAATACACAATCTTCTAGTGAGTATTTTAGTGTTCGCACTCGAATCATACATGTCGTTAAGTATGAGTATGAGAAGCTAGGCCGTAATCCTGACTGAAGGGTTGTAATGGCCAATTGTGTATTGTATATTGTGTATGATGAGTACTTCGAACTTTGAATATGACTAGAGATTCCATGATAATAAAATAAGTATGAATACGTGCGTATAAGTATCAGAAATTATGAATGTGATTTGATTCCATTCATCTTTCTGAATGCTGATTGCTGATATCTGATTTACAACCTGACTTTTCACACCACTTATGTTGTGTGTGTTAATTGTATCCATGAGTTGTGGGACCTACAATTTAAAGTGGACTCCTAACAACAGATTTGAAAAGGTTTTCATTACAAGTTTACTTACTGAGTTTTTGCCAAGAGTTTTTGGCAGCTGAAAAGCTTTTTGTTTCACTCAATTCGTTCTGAATAGTTTTTTAATGTACAATATAATCAATTTTCAATACCATAGTGTACGTACAATTTCTTAAGTCACTGTATGTTTGACATCCCTTCAGTGTTATTAAAAATGCTTCCTATATAATCATATTAAATTGCTATTCAAACTAAACAATTGTTTTCTGAACGAACAAATGAATGAACGAACGAACGAACGACTGAATTAGAATGAACAAATGAATGAATGAATGAGCATTTCATTTAATTTTATTAATAATTTAATTAATTTAATTATTATTTGAAATGAACTGTTTGGACTCGTCGTTTTCATCTCCCTTTTTTCGTTTTTATTTCAGCGTTCAGTTAGTGTTCGCTAACAGCTTATAATTGAATTTTAAGCCGTATTTCACATAAATTCTTCCTCGTCTTCTTTAGCCTTCTCGGCCTGCTGTTGTGAACCATTTATGGAGTGACAAGATGAAAGAAACATAAACATCTTAACACACATAAGAGGCGTATACGACTGACAAATAAATACCTTCAATGTGTAAACATACAAACTGAATGTCTAGGCCAGAGATTTAAAAGGTTTAAATCATATTTACTTAACTTAATTGATCTTTACTATCATTTAGTCAGGATGACAATCTAGCTTCTCATAGCACCCTTGTTGTGTGTGTTAATTTTAGCCATGAGTGCCAGCACCTACAGTTTTAAAGTCCATTCCGAATGACAGATTTTTGAGAAACTTTTCTTATCAAATTTATTTACTTCCAGAGTTTTTGGCAGAAGATTGGTGAGAAATTAGTTGTCATTCATGCAGTCCCTTTTGCCAAAACATCATGGGTAGACATAGCATTCAACAATACGTTCAATTACTGAAATTGTTTGCCTCCTTGATGATAGTAAAATCGTCCTACCGAGTGGACTATTTTACGTATCAGTACGTCTGCGAACTCATAGCCACTGGCAGTAAGAATGTTAAAGGCAGTCGATTTCGCATCACTCACAAGAAGTCGACTTCTACCATGAGATCTAAGAACGCCTAATGCATCCCGCTATTCGGTGCGGATTTTGAGTTGGCGGTGTTCTCAGTTAATATTTCTTCGAGAATGACTTTAGCTAGTGCCGTCAATGTAAGAGCCAAGTATAATTGTTCGATGATTTTCAAATTCTTTTGGTCTAAACTAGAAGATCTGGCTATCAACGACATGATATTCTACTGGCATGATTATCTCAACTAGATATGAGAGAAAATTGTCGAAGATAACTGAGTTGGGAGTTAAACCGATAATCGATAATCACAATAGATTGTGTGCCAACTGAAGGCATTGTTCTCTTAAATTATTTCCTGTTTTTTTTTTTTGATTTGCTTTGCTGTTTTAAGTGTGATGATTTAACTGAATACCAGTGAACAGTGTCAGGCATTTTTAATAAATTCTATGATAAAATTTAAATTATAATCGCTCCGTCCATTTATTGTGATTACTTTCTGTGTTTCTCACATTGTGAATTGTTTTGTGTATTTCGTTGGCGTTCTTCTAAATTCAAATTGATTTCTATTCAATTCAATTCAATTCTGCATTGAAAGGTGAAATATCTGAATAGGTGACTTGCATGTACTTGCTATACGTTGACTGGTGGGAGGGTGGTAAAATCTCAAGGAAATCTAGAGCACGGGTGGTAGGCGATTAGTTGGGTATATGGGTTGGTTGGTTGGTTGGTTGGTTGGTGGGTTATTCTGTTCAATGACTAAAACTATTTATACTGTATGTAGACTTTTTTTACACACCCCATTCATAAAATAATTTATTTAATTAACTTTTTTCCTTTCTCTCTCTCTCTTTCTCTCGAGTTTTTGTTGCCATTGCTGTTATCGTTTTGCCGTTGTGTCGCTTCTGTTCTCTTCTCTTCGGCAACAACAATTTTCTGTAAAATTTATTGATTATTTTTGTTTTTGTTGTGTTTTACTGCTCATATAAAATAGCAAATGAACATTGTACATCCAGCCATATATACATACACACATACATATGTACGTACGTATCTAAGTATTATAAGTATCGTATACGATTTTACTTTTGCAATTTCCTTCCATTTTCTATTACTTTTATAGAGAAAAACAGAAAAACACAAAAAAAAACAGAAATTGTGTGCAAGTATGAGCAATTTCAGTTTCTAATAAAATATACAATATTGTGTTTACATATATACATACATATATATATACATACATACATACATATATAATAATTATTATTAATATATCTGTACATACAGAAAAACTTTTTAAACTTCAAGTCTTTACTCTTACCAGACAAAATAAAGGGTTTCAGTTGTTTTTTCTTCTTTTTTTTATTTTTATTTTCATTATGTTTTCTTCTGTTAAATTCGTTTCACTTGGCGTCTAATGCAGTTTTAATTTGAAAAAAAAAAAAAGAAGAAAAACTTTGTTTTTTATATCGTTACCGAATAATTCACTCGAAAATTAAAATTAGTAAGGATATCCTCTTGAATTCAAAGCATTAAATAGCTTTCAATGGGCGTGGCATGTCCCACACAATGCAAATAATTATTATCACTTATTTACTATGGTTTCTAATGCCATACCTTTCAAACTTTCATCCGGTTCTACTGGCAACATGTTGGTGTTTCTCTCAATAAGATGCATCCTATCTGTTCGACAATCTTGTATGATTAAGTTGTTGCGACACTTAAATATTTTCAAAGCATTTAACAGAGTGATGTATGCTGCATTGCCATAAAAACTTAATTGCTTTTGTTGCTGGTAGTAACATCTAGAGGTTTTAAGCGAGTCCACAAAAATCTAACGGCGTCAAATTGCATGATCTCGGATCACTTCACATCACGTCTAGGTGAGATAACCATGCCAGTAGAATATCATGTCCTGTAGAAATCACATGCCGTCGCTGTTCATAACAGAGATCGGCAATGAATCGTTTTTTCGTTACTCATAAGCACTGATCAAATATTGATACCCTCGTACCCACTACAACCGTTGATTTATTAGTACAGGTTGCAATGAGTATGCGTACAACGCTGATATCAAACTCATACCATTCGAAATATGTTTCAAAAGCAAAAAGACACCCAAGCATAAAAGACAGAGCAGCAAGCAGAGCAAACAACAACCTTGTAGTGATTATTTTAGTGTTCGTATAAGATTCATACTTATTTCGTGTGATTCTTGTATATGTTGAGTCATGGAGAGTAGAAATGAACAACATCATACGTGTTGTTAAGTATGAGTATGATGAGTACTTCAAACTTTGAATATGATATTAAAACAGGGATTACCATTTCATAGCACAATTGTGCTGAGTGAATTCACACACATTGCTTTATGCTCTCTCATTTAGTCGCGATCAGACCGCGGCGAGTGCACATGTGAGCGGATGCTATGACATTTTTTTTCAGGTTTACACTCAAAAAATATTTTAAGTTGTAAATATATTAAAAATGATTTTATTAGAATCCAATGTTTTATATGTTCTTAAATGACATTTTAAGACATTTAAATGATAAGGAAAGGGAACAGCTTTTTTGTAGACATAAAAGCATTTTTTTTTGGAAAAATTTAAAGGTTTTTTATTAGTAGGTGAGGAAATTTATGAACCAAAGTAGTACCCACCAAATATCTAAAAAAACATTCCCTAATTTTAGAGTTAACGATGTATAACTTTATGTATGTTGATGAAAAGAAAATCAAATTAGCGTAAATTACTAACACTTTTCTTTGACAGTAAATAGATAAAATCACTCAATATATTTTCACTCACATACTCACTAATACACAACCAAAAAAATTTTGGTAACCCCTGTATTAAAATAAGTACGAATGCGGGCGTATAAGTATAAGCAATTATGAGTATGATTCGATTCTACTCATCTTTTTGAATACCCATTGCTGACCTCTCGTGGTGACTTTAAATATTTTCAAAGCATTTGACAGAGTGTGACATTCTGTATTTCCATCGAAAGTTTGGAATATAATGGCCTTTAGAAGTCACATGTAATTGGTGCTCAGATCATCTAATTTAGGCCAAAAGAAGTTGGAAATCATCAATCAATTATGCTTGGGTTTTACATTGAAGTTCCTGTTGGAAGACTCGACAGACCTAATTATCTTGTTTTATTGAATCGAAAATATAATTGCTTTTAGAATGAATTTATGGGAATTAAAAGAGAAGTACAGTTAATCACTCTCAATTTTAGATTCGTTGTTTGTATGTAAAGTTAGCAAGTTTTGTCGGAGGCTAAACTCTTATTTTCGATCAGGTTTTTAACAATTAGGCCGTCGATTAAATTGCAGAGAAGATGCAATTTTAAAGAAAATATGTTTCATTAGGGCATTGCCAGATCGAATATATTATCTGAAGCTGAAGGAGTTTCGCTTTGATATTTTAATACATCCTAGAGGATAAAATAGACAAAGTGGCAACATGTTATCGGAAAACCGATAAATATTTAACATGAATTTATTATTTTTATACAAAAGACATAATGTGCCTTCAAATATAAGATGAAGTGCTAGAAAACATGAACTAAACATGATTATCTTGTGTTTTTGGTTCCATAGAGTATTATACTAAGTATGTATGTATGTATGTATGTAAGTGTGTAAATAAAATATTTTAAGAGCTCTTATGAAATTAAAACAAAACGGTTACCGTGTATAAAATATAATTTATACGTATGTCTGTTTGATTATATTATTTTTTTGAGAGAATTTTTTCAAGTCAACATTTCTGTGGAAAGGAAAATCCATGAATATTTAATGCATATACATATACATATGTATATATGTATGTAGAACGTAAGGATAGACGTATTTTTATATATAAAAATATAACACTTTATTTATAATTCATTTTCGATTTCAATATTTCCGCCATGTTTGTACTTTTGATGTTACCTTCGTTAACAATATAAGCGTAAATAAGTTGAACACACACATTCACATTCACATTCACATTCACATTCACATTCACATTCACTACACACACATATACACAAAAACATTCCATATAAGGATATGCATAGGTACACCTCTTCCTTTTCTTGTATTTGTATGTAAATATGTAATGCAAGAATTTGTTAGCGTTTGTAGCATGCGAATGCATTCGATTTCTTATACTTCTTGTCTGACTTGACTTGATTCAAAAATCTTTTTTTATTTTTGAAACTGAAGAACTTTGGCAAATAAAATGAAGATAATTATCCTCAAAACCTTAGAAATATAATCGGGTTTTGGCTCGTGTTTAATGTTTACGATAATTTTCAAAATTTTTAAATTGAAAAACCTTCAAGTATTTGGATTCAATTCTTACAAAATAACAGCGATACTGAGTTTACTTTGTACTCGACCTCGTGGTCCAGGTTACAATCATCTCTAGCTGAGATAATCATGCCAGTAGAATATCATGTCCTGTAGAAATAACATATTGTTGGTGTCCAGATGATCTAATTTAGGCCAAAGGAAGTTGGAAATCATTGACCTACTATGCTTGACGGCACTGGCCAAAGTCGTTGTGGAAGAATTATGGACCGATATTGCCGCCAGCCCAAAATTCACACCAAATAGTAACTTTTCGGAATGCATTAGGCGCTCTTATATCTCAAGCGAAAGATCGAGTTCTTATGAGCGATACGGTATCGACTGTCTTTGATTCTCCTCCACATTCTCCGGGACAGTGGCAATGTTTTGCAGACATACAGATGTTGATTGATTGTATACCGAAACAATAGACTTCAGTATATCCACCACATTTCGAATAGTCCCCTGGGTAGAACGATTTTACGATCGTAAAGTGGGCAAAGAACTCTATGCAATGTCGTAACTGGAAACGTTTGCCCATGAAATTGAAGATAATTAAAGTGAGTCTTGATAAGCGTATTAGCTTTAAAAGCCGGGTTTTCATAACGTAACCTAGAAGATTTCCAAACACTTGGAGAGTAAATAAAATTTCCATGGAAACTTTCTAAAAAATCTGTCGTGCAGAGACGACTTTAAACAGAAGATGTCGCCAGTAATGATTAGACTTTAGACCCCACAACAAGGGTGCTGTAAGAAGCTAGATTGTAATCCTGATTAAAGCGTTGTAATCACCAATTAAGTTAAGTTTTTATGATTCATTTGGGAAATTTCTGAACGACATCTAAGGGGTTACTAAACTAAACTAAACTAATAATGAACCAAACAAACTTATGTTCATTTGAGAATTTCCCAAAAAAAAAAAAAAAAAAAAAAAAGGAAGCCTCATGTAAATAATAGCCGTGACGTTTGCGCGTAATTAAATACACTGTGTTATGACCTTAAAGAAAATAATTCTGTTCGCTTTCGAATCAATGTAATTGGCCAGACATTGTGATGCCATGTATCGTAGCTAGCGACTGAGCAATTGGGCGAGTGAACGGGTTAAGCCTACAAACATAACATTTATTATGCGATTGCTTCGAAGTGCACAAGTGCAATCTCACGTACCCATAGGAAAATATAGTTGAGCTGTTAGTTTCACTGACAAGATACACGTGCCTGTTATAACATGGTTTTGGTAACACCGTTACAAAGCATGTCGTAAACTCAAACAGTAAAATACAACGTTTTTTCTTCTTCTTATACTATCATTGCATGCCTTACTTCTGCTTGCCATTGCTTACTTCAAACAGCAGCCTCGGTAGGAAATTTTTGGTAAGAAAAAGAACAAAAAAATTTTTTCGTCTGCCTGCCTTTACTTAGGTTATAAAAATTTTATGATTTTGGCGGCAAAATGGCAGGATAAAGCAAATAAAAAATTGAGTTACTTAGTGTGAAACCTTTGAAGTAATCGCGTATAAGTTGTTGCAAAAGCTTATATAAAATGCATGAAATCTATATGTCCGCCCGCCCATACAAGTTTAGTGCACGAGAATGTGATGAGATATGATGATGAGATGAGTGGCAAAATTATTAAACTTTCTTGCATGTATTCAGTTAGGTTGGTTGGTTGGTTGGTTAGTTGCTGAAAGGAAAGCCATTAGTATGGACACCGTGGCTGGTCATTACCTACTACTGTGTACCATGGATTGGATTGGATTTGTTTGTTTGTTTCTTCTTATACAATGTCCACTTGCAGTATACATATGTATAGTGAGGCTTGCTACTAAATTTATTCTTATACATGCATGCCAACGTAAAGGCCATAAAGTGTATGAATAATTGATGAAAAAAACATAAAAAAATAAAATAAAATGAAAAAAAAAAATAGAAAAGGAGAAACGAAATAAATATAAATGACGAAAAAATAAAGGAGTTAGAGAGAGAGAGAGAGAGAGAGAGAGATAGAAAAGAGATTCGGAAATGTATTTTTTTTTTATAGTTTCGTGGCAATAGTAATAAAATTGCAACAAACTAAAACTAAAACTAGACAAGACTGGCTATAAAAACGAAACGAATGCAGCACTACTACACCACTCCACACCATACCACACTACATCACATCACATCACACCACACCACACCACGCCATTATAATGAATTTCGTTTGCTACTGTTACAGGCAAAAGAACACCAATAACAACAACAACAACAACAACAGTAGCACTGAGCTCTTACATTTCCATGAATAACATCATCATCGTGATTGTCATCATAATCATCATCACCATATTCATCATCATTAACGAACGAACGCCACTACACCGCATCGTGCTCAATATAGTTTGTTTGCAAGCAAAAACAATTTATTGTTGCAGAAGGGGGCTTGGCTTGATGACTGCTATTTAACCATGGGTTTGACTATATTTGCACTGCAACAACAAAGACAACAGCAATAATAACGCTTTCAAAATATAACTAAAGATGGTGTAGTTGTAGTGGTAGTAGTAACATATACTAATAGACTAGGATGGCTGCCTGTTAAACTTGTAAAATTGTTTGACGTTGAAAATTTTAAGCGAAATGTCAACCCCGTTTGAATGTTTGTGAGCAACAGCAGTAACTGTTAGTGCACAGTACAATCAGCACTAGGCCGTAGTGAGTTGAATGCTTAGCAAACGTTTGTAATTCATTTGAAAATGTCTACGAATTTTATTTTTTCTTTCTTTTTTTTAATTAATAACTGCTCTTGAAAGCAGTTAATAATCCTTTAAAGCTCTGTTTTAAACGGAACTCTTTTTCTAAACTCTACTGGCCTCCATCTAATGAATGACGAAAGTCGTGTTTAAAATATTTTATTTCTGTTTACCTAAGAATTCCAAATAATTTCCATTGAAATTTATAGCCTTTCTTTACCTTTTTTTTCTGTTTTCCTTTGTCTTTGTAGGCTAAAATGATTGAAAGCGGACATCCTTGGATGGGTGGTGCATCAACCTCATCCGTTACTGGTAAGTTTTTAATTTGCATTTACCTAACGACAGTCATTAGCATTTAGCAGAAAGCAGTTTTTGTTTGTCTTTTTTATTTTTTTGATTGACGGCCTTATCCTTTTAACATTTTTCTAAATGTTTCTGGTCAATTTCCGTTTCCTTTCATTTTCATTTCATTTTTTTTCTTTCTTTTCTCCTTCTTTTTTTCTTTACCAACCACAGACAGCTATCAATATCAATTGCAGTCCATGTGGCAAAAATGTTGGAATACTAATCAGCAAAATCTTGTGCAACAACTTAGATTTCGTGAGCGTGGCCCGTTAAAATCCTGGCGTCCGGAGGCAATGGCCGAAGCCATTTTCAGTGTGCTTAAGGAAGGTTTATCCTTGTCACAGGCTGCAAGAAAATATGACATACCATATCCCACATTTGTTTTGTATGCTAATCGTGTGCACAACATGCTTGGACCGTCATTGGATGGTGGTTCTGATCCCCGGCCTAAAGCCAGAGGACGACCGCAACGTATATTGTTAGGCATGTGGCCTGAAGACTTGATACGTTCAGTTATAAAGGCTGTTGTTTTTAGGGATTATCGTGAAATCAAAGATGAACTTGGCAATTTACCATTTGCCAACGGTCAACCACATGTGGTAAGTAGCAACACTTCAATCCTCTATTTTTATGTATGCAAACAACAACAACAACAACAACAACAACAAAAGTGTTTATTAAAGTTAGTGTTTGACTTGTACATTCTTTTGCTATTTCTTGGTTTCATTCTATTTTAGGCCATATTTGGTACATCACCGGGTGGTTCAAATGTTTCAAATGGTTTCCACAATGCTGCCAAGTTGGCAGGACAAAATTCTGGCATAACACACGAAACTGCAAGTCCATTATCTTCAATGACTGAAAACCTAAGACGACAAATCATGTCCCAGCAACAGCAATCACCAATTGCACAATCCATGAATATGTACAAGTCACCCTCGTATGGACAACGTTCCGAAATTGATGATCAATTGTCAGGGGTTTGTGCGAAACAACATGCAGATCGTCGTGGCACAGAAAATTTACCTGATCTAAGTGCTTTAGGTCTTATGGGTTTGCCGGGACTGAATGTTATACCCACAGGAGGTTCACGCAGCAGTCAAATGCATTCAAATGTGGCGGCCTTTTCACGTGAACGGGAACGTGAACGGGAACGAGAACGTGAAAGGGAACGTCAACGTGAGCGCGAAAGAGAAAGGGAACGTGAACGTGAACGGGATCGTGATAGAGAAAGAGAAAGAGAACGTGAACGACAATACAGCAATCAATCGCGTGGTTCTGCAGCGGGTGAGTCACAAAAATCAGGCGGCTCTGGTTCACCTTATTCACAAATGAAAATGAAAGAACATCCGAACTATGCGTATAACAAACGATTTTTAGATAGTTTACCGCCGGGTATTGACTTTGAAGCCATTGCTAATGGTCTGTTGCAGAAATCAACCAATAAAAGCCCCCGCTTCGAAGATTTTTTTCCAAGTCAGGACATGAACGATTTAATGTCGGCTACGGACACAGTTAATAGTCCTTCCTATCCAACGCAACGTGAGACCACCAATCTTATGAAAATTAAATTGGAACATCAACCAACTGAACTGCAACATGAGGATTGAACAGTTCATGCAGTTCATACAAAGCTTGTAATGCCAGGCTACTTGATGAAATAATAAATTTCTAGAGTGCCCCGGCATACACAGAAAAGTAAATTTTTTCTTTTTTGTTTATAAAACAAAACAAAATGACTGCTATTTATCCCCAACGTCGTTAGGTTACAAAACTAATTAAAAAAAATTAATAAACATACTAACATACTAATTACAAACACACATACACACGTTCATCCATAGATTTTATAAATTTAAGCATATTTTCTGTATCATTTTGACTGCCTTTAGAACCAATCGCAGGCACTATACACTACACCACACCCCCCCACTATATATTGTAATAAGAGTACATATAAATATTATTATTAATTGTATTGTATTGTATTTATTTTAATTTAATTTAATTTAATTAGATTTTCTTTAGTTTTTGTGTGTTTTTTTTTTGGTTTGTTTAATTTATTGCAACACTTTCCATAATTAAAAAGAAAAAGATCTCATTGTATTGACTTTGAATTACAATGCTAAACATACCCCACATCAAACATACCCTTAAGGAATCTAAAGATAGATAGACAGACAAATACAACGTACAGTTAAAATTTATTTGTTATTACAAGCGACGTAGTTCTAACTATTAACACAATATATTCACTGAACACCCCTCCCCCCACCTTAATGCTAAGCTCTCACTATGCAATGTTGAGCGAACATTGAGACCAATTTTTCTGATATTTATTTTGTGTTTTTTTTTCTTAAAGTGCATACATTATAATTATTTAGAGAGAGAGTTTGTTTCTTTTTCTTTTTCTTTTAAATTTAAAATATTTTTTTCCTTTCCATTATTGTAAATAAAAAAAAATTGTACAAATTTCTAGAGAATAAGTTCTATTTAGGTCGTCTAACTTTAGGTATATATACATACATGTAGTTAAGGTACACTCCATATTATTATTATTATAATTACAATTATTATTACGATTACAATTGTTTTATTTGAAATAAAAACAAAAATAAAAATAATAAAATTCAATATTTAATTGCAACACAAAGTAAAGAAGAAGAACAGAGAGAGAGAGAGTATAATTAATGAAAAAAATGCATTTTAAATTAAAAAAGAAAAAAAAACATCCACATCATCATCATTGCATCAATAATATAAAAAAGAAGTAGAAGAAGAAAAAGATGTAACAACCCCTTCATTAGTATTACAAAAGAAAAAAAAAAGAAGAAAAAAAGGCAGAAATTATTGTAATTTATGACATTTTATGTGAAGTGGAGCATAAAAGTAAAACTAAAAATTTAAAAAAAAAAATAAATATTATTTAAAAATAAAATATTATTAAATAAAAGAAAAAAAAAACAACATTTAAAATGTTAATAAAATACTTTTCAGTTTAAATATCTGATACAAAAAGAAAAAAAAAATAAATTCCAAAGAAATTGTTTCATTTCATATTGTGGGAACTTAAACTCAGTGAAGGTGAGTAGAACGTGCTTAAGATACTTAAATTCTAATATAATAACGGATACAATATCTTAACCCCCCAAGCAAGGTAGAAAAATTATTAATCTGCAAACCAGTCTACACATAATATTTTAGCGCTTTCGTTCAAAACTTTCCGATGTTCGTCTCGAAATTTTACATTCAGAGACAACAAGAAATATTTGGAACTATTCAAAAAAGTTTTTAAATGATAAGGTCAACACTCTTAAATGCGAGCAAAAGAGAGAGAGAGTGTGTGTGAGAAAGTGGGAAAGTGATATGCATTTCGTGTTTCATATTCTTGTATCAACGAAATCTTTATGTTGCCACCGAAATCTTTATGTTGCCTCTCTGTTTTTCTAGTTTCGTTAAGAATTTCAAGAAAATATCGCTTCACTGCAGTCAATGGAATTCAAATGTTAAATATTTCTCGTACTTCTGTCATGTATTAACACATACATAATTGGCCATTACAATCCTTCAGTCAGGATTACGATCTAGTTTCTTACACCACTTATGTTGTGTGTGTTAATTTTATACATGAGTGGCAAAAGATTATTCCGAACTACAGATTTTTGAGAAACTTTTCATGGCAATTGTACATTTACTTGCAGAGCTTTTGCCAGAAATCTGCTGAGAGAAAGTCACAAAAGAAAATTTTTCTTCAGCATACCGTTTTGATGTCTGACCTTGGGTTGAACCGTGGCATTACGTTTAATAAGCCAACACACTACCTACAAGACTACGGTGACATTTTGAAATGCTGCAACCCAATAAATAAGTCGCGATGTAATATACAATAGATGAAGGCATTAAACTGGGTTTTTGCCCCGTATACCACATGTCTCTCAAGTGATAAGGTTTTCTGAGTTTGAAATCGGAGACAGTGCCCTAAAAACTGGTTACTGGGTTATTAATTTTTTTGACATTTTGTCTGTGGTTGTTATTAAAACTCATACAAGGAGAATTTTTCAAGCTTGATGTATTAATTTCATGTTAATAGATGCTGTTCACGGGTTCAACTGTGATGGAGAATAATTATCCGTGGTGTTTGTGTCTCTTTTTCTTCAACAGACTGCCATTAGTTTTAGTAACTATTTGTTAGTGACCAAGCTTCTTAATCGTTCGTGCTCCTGCTTCAATTTTAAGTCTAAGTCGTTTTCTTTTACGCTTTCCCTTGGTTACAAGGAATCGAAAGATCTCTTTTTGGCCAGAGCACTCATATTCACTCCTATGCTTGACATGCCAAAGTCAACGTAAACGTAATACTTTAATACGTTTGAAGTCTAACCATGTCAGCATAAAACTCATACAGATCATGAGTTATGGAAATTTAGATTTTCTTCTTCCTTTGAGTCTGCTCTCCCAATAAATGCATGTGATATCTTATCGAGCGTTGTGTTTTGTTGCTATATTTGGAGGTCTTTATGAAAATCAACGGATTTCAAAAACATCTTCATTTGGCTTTAATTTTTTTTGAATGTTGCTTAGTCATGATTACAACCTAGCTGCTTACATCACTGATGCTGTGTGTGTTAATTTTATTCACGAATGGAAGTGAACGCTGTCTCTATACTGATCAAGTTCTTCCAAACCAGGGAAGAAGTTGATCAGCGCAAGAGCTGCTCAATTGAAAGCACGACTACCCAGCGCTGAAAACCCAGCCTGAAAGTTTAATAAACGAATATATATCCTTAACATCAATAGACGATACCTCCGTCAAGCTGACAAGGATTGGAGAAGCAAATTAAATTATATCTGCCGCTCGCCAGAAATGGGTATTGACAAAGAACGTGGATAACAACAGTCTCCTCTTTCCCAACGGATCTGCATCCTCGGCAAAAGTCGTTAAATGGGAGCCCCATTCTTTCAGCGTGTCTTTTCAGAACACACTAACCTGTAAACATGGCCACTGAGATCGAGATGATGTTACGACCAAATTCAAGAGGTCAATGTTTGTAAAATTTATTTTATGCAGTCTCTGGTGATAAGCAAAAAATGTATTGGAAATCTTAATCAAAAAATACGACATGTTCCATGTCCATTTACAATAAACTTCATTAATCCCGGAATCATTCTATCGCCTCTACAGTTAAGAAGTCAGTTTGTATTTCAAATGTTGTCTCAATTATTCACTAATGGAGTTAAAAAAAGCTTATCACGTTATTAACAAAAAAAAAAACAAAAAAGAAGAAAAATAGAATTTAACACAGATTAACTGCTGGAGTAACAAACAATTGTATGAGAGAGTAGTGAACAAAAGCCACATTTTGTTATCGCTTTGTGGTAACAATAAAAAACACAAAAAATAGCAACAAAAAAAAAAAAAGAAAAGAAAAAAGAAAACATTGTGAAACATTTGTTAAAAAAGACAACAATGAAGTTGTCATGACAGCAACAAGTACAGATTAAAACAACAGAATCCTTCTCAAAGGACCATACCCAATGCAACACACACACACACACACACACGTTACTTACATTAGCACATTAATTCACAAACGAAAGATGGAAGACAAAAGAGCCCAAGTAAATAAAGTGAAAATAAAATAAAAATGAAATACAAAAATATTTACAAAGGACTTCCTTACAGGATTGTTGTTGTTGGTGTCAGTTGAATGAAATGAACTCAGAAAATTCATTTCGTTATGTTATTAGGCAAGTTATTTTAGTACCGGCTAGCAAAAAGAACAAAAAAAGGGAAGGACACAATCTTAAACTGATATTGAGAAACCTTTTTGTTCTTTCTGGCTATATTATAACCACAGGGTCTTTAGTCTGATTTCGTATAGAATCGAGAAGTATGATCGTCTGATACCTTCTTTGCAAGATTGTTTTCAATCTCATCTTTCGATTTAAGTCTCGGTTGTAGTCTTCTGCACTTTCCTTTGTTTACAATTGAATCGTCATAGCAGCTTCACTCAAACATAGGACATGTCCAATCCAACATTGTACATTGTCTTTGGACATCGACGTGTTAACAGTGGATCCACACTGTAATTAATTGTCAAACACGAATTTTTATAATTCAGATCGTGGTATTCACCCTGTATAGAGATCAATAAACACAGTGTATGATCCTTAATCCGCACTTAATACGGTAAAGTATAGCTGCGGTAAAGCATGAATGTTGTTTGAAGGATATATGGTGTTACAGCACAATAGCGTTTACAAGGCATTTAGAAGGTGACGGATTATGTTAGAAATTTCATGGTACATTATGTCAAATAAAAATATGCCACTTTGACGCGTGTCACAGCAAGATACATACATAATTGGTATTACAACCCTTCAGTCAGGATTACGGCCTTGCTTCTCATACCACTCATGTTGTGTGCGTTAATTTTATACAAGAGTGGCGGGACCTACAAACTACTCCGAACTAGAGATTTTTGAGAAACTTTTCATGGTAATTGTACATTTATTTGCAGAGTTTTTGCCAGAAATCTGCTGAGAGTAAGTCGCCAAATACATACATACATACATACATACATAAATACATAATTGGTCGTTACAAACCTTCAGTCAGCCACTTATGTTGTGTGTGTTAATTTTATACATGAGTGGCGGGGAATACAGTGTAAAGTCGACTCCGAACGACAGTGTTTTGAGAATCTTGTCGTGGGAACTTTATTTACTCTCAAATTTTTTGCGAGAAATCTGTTGAGGGAAGGTTACCAAGGAAATATTTTTTAATATTTCGTTTTGCTGGAGATGTCCGATCTGCGGTTTAAGCCATGGCTTCACTTCCAATAAACCAACACACTACCCACTAGACTACGGCCGAAATAGTACTAGAATACAGCGACTCCTATGTTTCTATCGGTACTAAGTGGAACTGCCGTGTTTAACTTTTGACATATTATAGCACTACACTTTACTTCGCACAGCAGCGCCGCTTCTGTCCTCTTTTTTCATACAAAACACTATTCGCTAACGAACATTTTTTGTCGAGTGTACGTGTTTATTCATAAAACAATATTCATACTTTGAAATGAATTTTGTTTGTTTTTGTTGTGTTTTTTAAATAAGAAAAGATTAAATAAAACAATAAAGAAATCATTTTCTATACGGAATCAGTGCAAGCAGCATTAAATGCTTAACAAATAAGTTTAGAGCTTGGAATAGCCTGCCTATAGCTGTCGGTCCATTGAAATACATAGGAATTCTTTTTATCCCGTTAACCATACAGCTAAAGGAGAGTTAATCACTTGTAGAGTTACTAAATGGTTGGTTGAATTATTTCAAACCGAAAGGCAAAACATGGGCAAAAGAATCATTGTCATACTAACGTGTTGTGTTTGTTTTTTTTTTTATTGCCATATAATCTCTACCAATGACCAGCTAACCAAGAGGATAATTGTAGAAAAATGTATAAAAAAAACAAAACGTGTAAGGATATCATTGCTAAACGAATTGAGATTTAATTTCACTGCCACTATATATTGGCCAGAACATAAATTTCCAAAAAAAAAAAAAAAGTTCATCATGCTTAGTCGTTTCTTTTGTTTTGTCTCTTAATAGTGTGGCGATTAGTGTTGTGATTTTAGCTTTTGACATTCTTCGGGTCAACTTCAAGGACAAGGACAATGATCCAAATAAACTTTTTTTTAATTGATTGTTGTTAACCCCTTTCACACATACGACATGGTATGTATGTATGTATGTATGTATTTGCATGCAATCATAGCCATTGAAAGGAAGGAAGTGTAAGCAAAAGTCAAAGTCAAAGAAGATGACACCATCAGCTACAATAGCTGTGAATGAGAGCGAGAGAAGCAATAGAATAGCAAAATCAAAAGGAAAATCAACGAAAGTTGTTCTCAGCATTAAGCATAAGCAGCACAATTCCGTTTTCAGTGTGGGGAAAACTGTTTCGCTGCATGCTTAGTGGCAACATGGCAACATGTGTTGGTAAATACTGTCTCTGTCCGTGTCTGTGTCAATTGGTATCGTGGTTAGTAATCTTGACAATCATTTGTTGCTTCTTTTGTGGCTGCTTGTCTGTTCGTTTGTGGTATGTTGTATCCTTTTGCCAATATCGAGGAAACTGACACACAAAGGCGTTACAAATTATCAGACAATATACACCACACTGTACGTCTACATATGTACGTATGTATACTTATAAACTATTGCTGGGTAGACATGTGATACAAAAGGTTTACTTATGGTACTTATATGCTAACAAATATATTTTAAAGAAACAGAATGATAGTGTGTGTGTGTGTGTGTGTGTGTGTGTAAGCATAACTTGATTTTAAGAACACACACACACACGTGTATGTATATTTATTTGCAAGAAGTATCAAAGGTTACGGTTACTCAAACTCTTTATTGTAGAGCTGCATAAAATATTGTGTTCATTTAAACGTGTTCTCTTTAGAGAAAATAATATTCAAACTCAAATACTCTCTCTCTTTCTCGCTCTCTCTCGCTCTCTCTCTCTCTCACTTACACTTATACACATGCATGCTTATAAATGTGTTTAAAAGCTTGGAAGCGACAAGGTCATTGAGTTTAAGTAATTGTTGAAAGAAGACAATACTTCTGACAATCAACAGCTTAACGCCCCAAAAAAAAAAAACAAAATAACCAGACAGACACCCTGACGAACAGAGAGACAATACAATACAAAGATATTTTTATTACTTAAATAAGTATACATATATGTATGTATGTATGTATGTATGTAAGTATGTATGTCTCCATATAGCAAGAATGGAAGACACTTTGAAAAAGCCAGACAAAACGAAAGACAGTAACTAACACCACATTTTTGTAATTCGTAGTTGTCGTCATCACCACACACAACTTTTAACACACACAAAAGGGAAACCAAAAAAAGAAAAAAAAAGAACACGGAAGACAAAACAAAAAAAGAAAAAAGGAAAACAAAATGAAAAGACATCGTCATCATTATCAAGGTCACCCAAAAGCTATACGAAGTAAAAGAACTCGGTAGAGGAAATTCAAGCATTTTGTTTTTTGTTTTTCGTTTTTTTTTTTTTTTTTTT
>QOCX01000237.1:35682-47106 GCA_005959815.1 Sarcophaga bullata
CATGCTAAACACTTGGGCAACACAACATTAGCTTCACACACATCTCAAGTTGGCATCCTTTGGAAATTTACAAGAACAACAAACACTTTACTTACAACATAACTACATACGAAGTGGTCGTACATATATCTGTACATACGTACATACGGTTGTAGTAGTAGTCTTGGCAATATTCTGGCTGTCAGGCATACCCTTAACAAGCACATACACATACACATACACACTTACATCCATTGAGTAAGAGATTTAAAATAAAAATTATTTTTCTAAACAAACACATTAAAACCTACATACAGACGGACATATACAGTACATGCATGCATTATGATGAAGCATTTAGCATATAAAAAATATATTTTTAAATTGCATGTGTATGTATGAGTGTATGAGTGTGTGTAGTACGATGCCATCTTGGTCTGCTTACAATAATAGGTGAACGAATGAATGAACGAATGAATGAACGAGTAAATGTATGAGTGAATGAATGAATGAATGAATGAATGATTCAGTAAGTATTTGTATTTCTTCATATCTTTGCTTGTTTTTAAACAATATTCGGACATTTATTTGCCCCAAAAATATCCACATTCACACTTATAAATATGTATGGCATGTATGTGTATGTGTGTATCAAGCTGCACTTTCTTACAGTGTGTTGTTTTGAAAATATTTGTTCGATAAATCAAAGCCGAAGATTATTCTTCTTCAACTTTAACTGCATGCAAGTGAAGTTCGCCTCAGACGAACAAATGAACAAACGAACAAACGAACAATCGTACAATCGAACAACAAATGCATTCTCGTATCTTGTATCAGTTTGATGATGATGAAAGTCAGAGCAAGCATGAGCATGAAGGAAGTTAAGTGCCATGTAAACAAATTTTGTCTTAAATTTGCTTGCTAGTGCTAGTGCAGTTGTCGTTATGTATGCGTGTATGTAAGCAACAAAACGAAGACAACAAATTGCCAATAATAGTAGCAACAATCCTGTTTGTTAATGGTCTTCAGAAAGCAATAGAAATCGTATGCGAAACCGAAATAGCAATACCGTAAGGGAACGAATACAGGAGATTATAGTCTTGGCAAGGACGAAATCTAGTTTTCAAGGAATTCCTTAGATATGTATGTATGCTTGCAACATTCAACACATACATATACATACACATACATACACATACTTACTTATACGGTATTTTTTTCTGTTTTGTACTGGTTAGCTTCCTGGCTTTTGCTCACTTTTGCTTCTAAAGTAGTAGCAGCCGTATGATGAACTCAATTGTGGTGGCAATTGTGTTTTCATGTTGTTTTTGGTATTGTTTGCCGATATGTGAACTTAAGTCTTCTTATTCTTATAACGTACGTTTGTATAAGTATGTGTATGTGCTTGTGTGAACATATGCATACAATCTTACGTACGTATATATAAGTGAGTGAGTGAGTAGAACGTAACATAAGAAGAAAATTTAGGAGAGTATGTCTGCTTTGTCTGTCTGTTTGTCTGCCAGTCTGTGCAATGTCTATTTGAGATACCATATGAACAAGAACAACAAGAAGATGAAGAAGCAGTAGAAGAAGAAGAAGAAAATAAGTATAACGTCCTTGTCGACATGACTTTTGTACACACACTTGAAAGCAGAGCATAGCATAGCAAGTATACTCTGTGTAAGCATCTCTGTGTGTTTGCCTGTGTGTAAATTTGTGGCAGGATATACACATACATGCATACATACATGTTTTCTTCACATGGGAGTTGTAGTTCTTTGCCTTGTGTCTTTTGTTGCCTAATGTGGGGATCTTTCTACTTCATCATCATTTTCTACTGCTGCTTCTACTGGTTCTTCAATTTATTTGTTCGTCTTTTATTTCAGGTTTTGGGGGAATCCTTTACGTCTCAGAGGAAATCACTTTCTTGGTGTCGGAGCAATTGCTGATAATTTTGCAAAATATGGAAGCACATGAATGAAAGTAACAACAACAACAACAACAAAAGCATTGCAGTTGATGATGTTGTTCAATGAACAACAATGTAGGAAAGTGAAAGTTCTTCCTGAGCATAAGAATGCTAAGGATTGGTTAGAGTAATAATATCTGTGTATGTGCAATGCAGTGGAGAAACTTAATCAAGCAAACACACACAGTTATACAGTGCCAATGTATGTGTATGTGTATGTGTATGTCGTTTACTTTTGGCAGATGCTTTACTAAGATGCTGTTGCTACTTTTGAACTCCTTTTTAGTTTGTTTGTTTGTTTTTTTTTTCTCGTAGTATTGTTAACACACACATACCCATACACATACACACACACTTATAAAGTACAGTGTGTATGAAGCAATGTAGTCATGTGTGAATTTATTCTTGGTTTATATACAAAATTTCTATGAATGAAGAATATATAAGGCAAGGACTTTTGCTAGATGCATGTGTACACACATACATAGATAGATAGGATGTGTATAAGATGCATATGAATGTCAGAAGACTAGACATTGTGCCAGACAGCTACCATAATGTCTTGAAAGTATTCATACTTTACTTTACTCTCTCGTCTGGATTGCATTTTAGTAAGACAAGGGAATTCCTCAAGGTTACTGGCACAACAAGACCATTATTAAGTTGTAATAGTTTTTTTTTCTTGTTTGTTTGTTTGTTTTTATTTTTGTATTTTGGGGATGCAATACACAATATGCGTACGTACGTTTTTATGTAAGAGTGTAGTAGGCATTTTGTTAAATGGACATGCATTACCATGCCCATGCAAATGTTTATGTTTGAAAATTTAATTCAAAAATTGTTGGATTTGTTAAGATTAATCTAGAAATTCTTTTTCATTTACCTTGTCTAGCAATTAATTAATAAAAATCCATGTGTACATACATATACAATATAGGAAAATGGAATAAGAAATAATGAAAGCAAGCGGAAATTGTTTTTTTTTCTTTTTTTTTTTGCAACTTGTTATTGATTTCGTATAGCTCTTAAATCTTTTTCGTTATTAAAATATGTATTCACTAGAAATCTATGCATAATAATGTATATCGAGATAACCTCTACCTCCCCCCACTCCCTTTCTCTGCGTTCAACTCTTCATCTGTTCATCTGTTTGCATTCGTTATTTCACCGCTTTCTATTTGTTTCAAATATAAACCGCTTAAGAATATTTTATAATGTATACATACATACATACATACATACATATGTACATACTATACAGTTATTAATATTTTGTTTTATGCATATGAAAGTATGCATGCATATGTATGTACAATATCTAAGTAGTATATGTTTATGTATGTTTAAACAATAAAAATAATACAAACAAACAAACAAACAAACAAACAAACAAAAAAATTTATAAGAAAAATAAAAAATAATAAATAATCTACATATACCATCATCTACCATCATCTAACAAGCATACATACATACATACATACATACATCCATACATACATTACAGGAATATATTTCAAAACAATAAGTAAGAAAAACAAGGATAACTACGAGAGAAAAATGAGCAGAGAAGACAAAAAAAAAATGAAAAACAATAATATTTAATCCAAACGAATGTATTTGTTTGTATAAGTCGAACAGTATATTGAACAGTTACTTCTACACACACCTACACACAACTTAGCACAAAGTACAACCGTTATACGGAACCAAAAAAATAAAAAAACAAACAAACAATTGCAGTTGTAACACAGAATAAAAAAATGGCATCAGTTAAGAGAGAGAGAGAGAGAGAGAGAGAGAGAGAGACAGAGAAAAAGAAATGAAAAAAAAAAATGTTTGAATATAAATAATATACGACGTTAGAGAAAAAGAAATAGAAGAAGAAGAAGAAGAACAACAACAACAACAACATATATTTTAATTAAAAATTCAATTTTAATCAATGCATTAGCAAAAATGTCTCGCTTCTACCTTTGCAAGGCAAGAATAAAAATAAAAATAAAACGTAGAAAAAAAAAAGTAAAACAATAAAGCGCACAACAACACCAGCAAAAGTAATAAAACATCAACGACGACTACAGCCAACTAGTACCGTCAACACTATGACTATTAGAAACGATAGCAGTAAAGACACTTGATGCCCCCCCCTCCTCCAATACCAATACCATCTCAATCATAACACCATTACACCACAACCATCGCCATTGCAGTTATTACAACAACGTCACCCAAACGCCCATATTGATACTGTTAGCTCTGGCATCATCATCATCATCGTTCTCATAATCATTGAGAACTTCATCTCAATATTGAAGTACTATTGAGTAAAGCAATAATTTTTGTTGTTTTGTTGTTTTTGTTTTTTTTTTTTCTATTTTTTTTTTTTGTTGTTGCTCGTATAAATATTTTGCATAAGGAAAAAAT
Organism: Sarcophaga bullata; assembly: GCA_005959815.1. Taxonomy (NCBI): domain Eukaryota; kingdom Metazoa; phylum Arthropoda; class Insecta; order Diptera; family Sarcophagidae; genus Sarcophaga; species Sarcophaga bullata. The sequence goes on from QOCX01000237.1 coordinate 40,061, forward strand.
CTATAGAATCACCATCATATTCTAAAATACAATTTCTTTTTTACTATTACTCTTGTTCTTGTTATTATTGTTGTTGTTGCTTTTGTATGTAGAAATATGAGTATGAGCATGACTACTGCTACAACAACGATGTAGCATGCATGTGAAGCATCAAAAAAAACCTGAAATATTGAAATGAAATAAGAAAAAAAAACAAAATTTTGCCTGTAAAATCATAGAAACGATTGGAAAAAAAAAGAAAAGAGAAAGAAATCCGAAACCGGGTACGAGCCATTTCTCTAGGTTAGCAGCAATGGGAATAAGTTAGGCACGAGCAGTATAAGCGTTTCTCCAAGTATGAAAACTTCCAAAGTCGTATAAAGATAGTAGGATCAGTATTATCGACAAGGTAATAACATACAAATGTGAATAGTTGGTCATTAGAACCCTTCAGTCAGGTTTACGACCTAGCTTTTCACACAAATTATGTTGTGTGTGTTAATTTTTATACATGAGTGGCGGGACCTACAGTTTAAAGTCCACTCCGAAGGACAGATTTTTGAGAAACTTCTCAAAGAAGTAATATTCATATTTCGTTTGATTCGAACTGTCTTAGCTGGGATTCGAACCACGGTCTTGAGTCTAATAAGCCAATGTTGTCTCGAATTTGCGGCAATAAACTGTTTTGTGTTGGATAGGGCTTCAGTAGTTTATGAATTATAAGCCGGTTGTGTTGCAAAATATTCTTCCTCAAATTGTATTCGATAAGATTACTTTTTCTGTTGCCTAACTGAAGTCCAATTTCTCTAAGGCGCTCCGAGTTGATGGTGTTAAAGCCTGTGAAAGAAGGTTGCATGTGAGATTAATTGCCTACTTTCATTCCCCAATAGGTGATGCGATTGTTGATAGCATCACATTTATTATCCTTGCCCATACGTATGAAATTGATGTTAGGTTTTCAAGAACAGGCATAGCAAATGGACTCTGCAGTGTATATTGCACATCTGCCAGCAGTCACTGTCATTAGTACGCAGCATTGTTCTTATGTTTCAAAAACTTTTCAGTCCTAGTTTAGGTTTCTTTACACTTAAAGACCTACAATGGCTGCTGACTTTAAAGCTCATTCGAAAACTCTTGACCAAACTGTTTTAAAATATACTGATTGAAGTCTACGTAGTCTAGTTGGTAGTGTGTTGGGTTATTAGACATGAGCACAGCTCCGATATCTCGAACAAAGTGAAACACCGTAAAAAATGTTTCTAGGCGCCTTCCTCTCATTAGTTTTCTGACAAAAACTCTGACAGTAAATGAAGTTGTCAGGAAAAGTTTCTCAAAAAAATCTGCTGTTTGGTGTTGAATGTAGATACCATCACTTACCACACAATTAGCACACACAACATGGCTGTTGTAAGGAAGCTAGGGTTTGTAATCCTAACTACGTTATTGTAATAAGTAAGTAAGTAAGATCATATCTAAGTAGTTGATTAGCACAAAATTTGTTCCAATATATGGAATAAAAAACCTACAGGGATTTAATCTTCATTGAGAAACTATCGTGCATTTGTTTTGAACTGTGTTGGTATGCAACAAACCTACACAGTGCTGCCTTCTATGTGCAAGTATATGCTTACGAATGCTTGCTCAAGTTTTTGTATAGAAGAGTGTGGAGAGTATTGTGCAGAAAATACAGCAATCGTAAGCTTCCATTCGATTTTTATAGACCAGGCAATGTCGTGTATTGTTCAATACATAAGGCGGACTTAGACGATCAGATACGTCATACGTATTGTCAAGTTTTTGAGTAGAAGGAGCGGATATTATCGTACCAACTCGACATGTTATGAGATCGTAAGACAATTAGACAATCGTACAACTTTATCAGATTTTTCGTTGGATCAGGGAATGTCGTGTATTGTTGAATACATAAGACGGACTTAGACGATCTTATACGTCATACGTATTGTCAGGCTTTTGTGTAGAAGGAGCGAATATTATCGTGCCAACTCGACATGTAATGAGATCGTAAGACAATTAGGTAATCGTACAACTTTATCAGATTTTTCATTGGATCAGGGAATATCGTGTTCGCTCGCTTCTACACAAAAATTTTGACATGTCATATGACATGTGTGATTATCTTAAGTGATCCTTATGTATGCAACAAATAGGCAGGCATTCGCAGGCATATACTTGACAAAGTCGGTTTCGATTTTTGAGAAATTTTTTCATGGCAATTTTGTTTTACTCTCCGGGTTTTTGCTAGAAGACTGCTGAGAGTAGGCCTTCGAATATATATTTTTCGTTTTGTTCTGAGCTGGCGTTTGAATCACGACATATTTTCACAATAAAGTCGTGTTAGGTTAGGTAAGATCGGGGTGGTAGTTTTGATATCAAAAAGATCACTTGAGTACGCATAGCCAACCATTGCGACGCCGCAGGTGAATGCAGTCTCTGTATTGACCAAGTTCTTCCAAATCAGGGAAGAAGAGATGATAAAATCCTGTAAAAAAAACGGAGAAATTATCGATCAAGCACTTGACTTTTATTATTTGAATAAATTTTGAATTTGAATTCGATTCGGAATTAGAATCGATTGAATTGGAATAGAAGATATTCAATTAAATTTTTATTTTTATTTTGCTTGAGAGTTGAGAAGAACTATGAATCCATTCTGTAAGAATATATCAATTTGTTCTTCGAATATATCAGAACAATTTATGTAAGTATGTACGTATGTATGTATGTATGTTTGTTTCATGTATATATTGGATGTACATCATTAGACTTACATACCCACATGCATACATATGTATCGGTTTATATATGTAGTAGGAGAATATCAATGTAGAAAAACACACACACACACATACACAGAGAAAGAAAGAAAGGAATGAAAAAAACAAGGAAACATACTTACATACATACATACATACATACATGCATACACTTTTGAATACACGTTGAATTTTTATTAAAAAAGACTTGAAAACGTTGATAACTCCGCCTATTTCTAAACGTAACTTATTTTAGTTACGACGTCCGTATCATAAAGTCTAGAACAACATGGCATGGCATGGCGTGATGTGATATTGTGGTGTATAGTACGGCATTTTTATTCTTCATATATGGCTGGCTGTGTGGCTGGATGGCTGGATGGCTGGCTGGCTGGTATGGAGGCAATAAGTGTAAGTTCTCTCTTCTATCGATGGTACCTTTAACCATGGAGCTTAGTAGGAATGAATGATTGTGTTTGTGTTTGTGTGTTTGTGTGTATGTAAATTGTAGCTGTAGTAACTAACATATGAGTATAGAATTCGATTCAATTTAATATGCATTCATACAAAGTAACATGTAAGCATCATGCATACATACATACATACATACATACATACATACGTACCTTCAAACATATATTGCAGAGACAACAAAAGCAGACATGGGCCCCTGTATGAAGCGTGAGAGCTTAAGGAAAAAGGTACGAAGTATAAGCACACATCAATACATGAATGACGTTCTTGCTCGTGATGACGATGACTATGACGATGGCGATGAGGATGATGATGATGATGTTGACGATGTCTATGACGATGATGATAATCATGACGATGATTTTTCGTATGCTGGAAGCTAGTGAAGTTTGTTGTTTCTAATTTCAAGTATAGGGATAGGAGGGGGGTGCATGAAGAAATGATGGCTTTTAAGGCATCAATAACAGCCACCCAGTTAGAGACACAGTAGCTGTCGTAATGCAATTCAAAACTGTAAAGTTTTTTTCTCTTCTTCTTTTTTGTTGTTGTTGTTGTTGTTGTTGTTGTTGATTTTGTTTTTGCTTTGTGTATTGCAAAAGAAAATCATGAATTTGCAGTAAAAAGTTCTTCGTTTGAAACATGTTGGGTTGCTGGCTACACAGAACAAAACCAAAAAAAAAAAAATGTTTCTTCAAAACGCCACTAAAAAATCCTTGGGTGCATGCAGACTGCGACTGCTGCACTCACTTGTTTTCAGTGTATTCGTTGGGTTTTTTTTTTTTGCTTTACATATGCGGCATTAATGGTTAAAATGTAAAGCTGCCTAGTGAAAACAAAAAACCGTACGATTTGAAGTTTGTCATGAGTTTCATGAAATTATTTCCATACTTGTTTGGTGCATGCATACATAGAGAACGTACGTATGTAAATATCGTTCCTTTGGACAAACACAAATGCCTCTATTGTTGTTGTTAGCTGCTCCTTGCCAGCATATATGCATATCAAGCCAGTCGACATCTATGTTCACACTTTTTTCTCACTCACAATACTTAACTCTTTCTCTTTCATGCCTAAATACAAACGAACGAAGCCTATTCCTTTCCTTATAAGGGTATTCATTAATGTGTGTTTGTGTCTTAGTGCGTTTGCGACTAGCATCACTAGCTCCTTCCACAATTCAGTTGCAATAGAAAATGTTACACAAACAATAACATACAGAAAGGAAAGAAGGAGAGAAGGAGAGGCATATAGAAAAATGCAAATATATTTCGAAAAGATTCTAAGAAGGCAGGCAAAAAGAAAAAAAAAGAAAACATGGAAATAAAAAAAAAAACTGTAAAGAATTGCGTTGCTCCATGGCAATGGAGAATCAATTTATACAACGATAAACGACCATAGATGGTCATAGGAACTAGGCACGAACTCATATCAAGCAAGACACGTGGACAGACTGTTAAACTCCTAATGCGCCAGTGGTATAACGTGAAAATATATGGACGTTAGCGTCATAAAAAAATCGAACAACAACGAACAACACTGCAACAACAAATAACACTGTTTCGATTCTGTTTTTTTTTCCCTATGACTTGTCCCCATGTACCATATATTCCCTATTCCCCTCCCCCCCATGCACATACGTAAGGTACCCTTATAAAGATTTGCATTCGAAAGGACCTCTTCTACTATATGCCATAGAATATATGATACATTTAATCCCAGAATATAGTTGTGCTGCAATATTTCCTTCCATCAATGCCATCCTTCTCTCAAGCCACTCACTAGCCCGCCAGGCCAGCCAGTTTGCAATAACAAAAATCAAGTGATGTGCTTGATGGCGCTGATTGAAGCGAAAATAACACAAAAATATTAAAGAAAACTGAACAATATTTTCAATGACCAGCCCTACTCACCCATCACCCAACTCTCTTCTTTACACCTAAGGAAAACGTAACAATAAAAAGAATACAGAAGCAGGAAGAAGGATCACTTGGATATGGGCAGTTGAAATGAATAGCTAATCTTTATGTGGCTCTCTCTTTATCCAATGATTATTTCCTGTCTACGGCTACGACAGCTACGCTTGAATAATTTCAACGTGTTGTTGGCTGCACTCTTTAAATGATTATTATTGTGCAACAATTTAATGGGTTTGACTCATCATGATGTAATGATGCGAAAAATGTTGGACTTTCATAACAATTTGATTAAATTATAGGAAAGGAATTATAAGCTGTTGCACTTCTGAAAGATAATCAGCGGCAGATTCCGAACAAAATTATGGCATATAACTTTCATCTAATGCTATGAGTCTATAGAAAATCGTTTCAACCTCAATAGAATACAATGCGGGGGCATCAATCACACATCAATCATGGCTTCAAGCATGTCTTCAATGATAACTGTGACAGACTTATCGCCTCCATCTCAATACAATGCGGGGACATAAATCATTTATCATTCATTCAATCATGGTTTTAATGATAACAGTGACAGGATTATAAAATTTTATTCTAATTACGTGGCTTTTGTTGCGGAGCCAAATTTTACCATCTAAGCCAGATCCAGAATACCGTTTACATCTATATTTACAGTCGAAAGCATGCTATGAGTCTGCTGAAATCACCCCAACCACAATAGAATACAATGCGGGGACATCAATCATTCATCAATCATGGCTTCAAGCATGGTGGCAATAGCAACAGTGGCAGACTTAAGAAGTTTTATTCAAATTACGTGGCTTTTGTTGCAGAGACAAAATTTTACCATCTTCGCCAGACTCAGAATACCGTTTACATATATATTAACTGCCCAAGGTATGTTATGAGTCTGCAGAAAGCACGACAACCTCAATAGAATACAATACGGGGACATCAATCATTCATCAATCATTTATCAATCATAGCTTCAAGCATGGTGCTATTGCCACCAACAATGACAGACTTAAGAAGTTTTATTCAAAGCACGAGGTTTTTTTGCGGAAACTTCACCAGCTTCGTCTGACGCATAATAGTGTTCGCATATAGATTACCTGCCGAAAGCATACTAATGGCTGTGATTGCTGGTAAGTGGGCGAATTATACTTCATGGTTCATTTGATATCCCTGTTCTTGAAAACTGATATACTGCATCTTGAGTCAGCCATAGATGATACGTACACGAAAACCTAATGCCAGTTTCATACGAATGGGAAATGAAAGTAAACAATTAATCTCACATGCAACCTTCTTCCACAGCTTTAACGTTACCAAATCAATCGACTTTAAACTGATAGTCACGGCACTCTGGTATAAAATTAACACACACAACATAACTGATGTGAGAAACTAGGTCGTAATCCTGATTAAACTTCCATGACCCTTAGACAGTGTCGATTGCAACTCAATCGAAAACTTATGGTGAATAAGTCGGTCAGAATTTAAAAAAGCCTAACGCGGTCAAACGAACGTCTATGATTATCTGACACCTTATAAGCAAATCTTAATATCGCCTTAATGCTATTCAATATTATTTATTCATTTAAAGAAATGACGTGAATTTAAATTTTATTTTAAAGCACAAGAATTCCAAGTCCATTAAATACCTTTTTTTTTCTGTTTCTTCAATAAATTATTATTTGCCGCCGTCCATTTACTGGTTCTTTGACAAAAACTATTACCTTAGCCACTGAGCCGTATGCCTATTAAATCTAATGTCAATCTGAAATCCATTTTCTTTCTAAAAGGTTCCACATTTAAAAAAAAAAGGAACTCACATGCGGAAATTTGTTCAGATCAACAAAAACAAAAAAAAAAAAAAAAAAAAAAAAAAAAAAAAAAAAAA
>QOCX01000237.1:48749-70705 GCA_005959815.1 Sarcophaga bullata
GAGGCAATATTCTTCACTTATTGTCTTATTTATTGATTATAGAAATTAGTCCATAATTTAATTTATTAGAATACAACTGATAATAATTTAATGAAAATTTTATAAAGGTTTATGAACTTCAGCTTCAAAAACGTTCTGCCATCGTGTTCTCAGCATTCCCACAAGACGGCCAGGCATAATACTTTAAGAATATTTAACAAAAAAAAAAAAAAAAAAAAAAAAAAAAAAAGGAACTCCTTCGACGTTTGTTAATGTTAATAATATTGACAAATACGTACGTAAATAAAATCTAATTGGTTATTAACAAAAACCAATTCGAATGCAATATTAAATGAAGAACAACAACAACAACAACAAAAAACTGTTTGTATAAACGAAAGTAAGTAGCAGCCGAGGCAGTAATGTTACGTTCCTTTCAAAGAAAAACGAAGAAAAAAAAAACAGTAAAAACACATTGTTCGCTGCAAACGACAAAAAACCATCAAAAGTCTCATATTTGCAGGATGAAAAAAAAAAACGGAAAGAAGCAACAAAAATAAAATGTTGCAAACAAAAAAAAAAAAAAAAAACCGAAAACAACAACACAATTTAACACAACATCATCATCTAGAATACAATAATAATACATTATAATAATTTGCTGAAAATATGATTAAGGGGGTATTGACTGCCAGTCATCCCAGTTATTTATTAACTCTCTGATTGACTATCTGTCTGTCTGTCTGTCTGTCTGTCTGTCTATCTGTTTGTCCGTTCGTCTGTCTGTTTGACTAACTGACAAAATGCTATGCCATATACTTAAATCAATCGTTGATCTCTTTTCCCTTCTATCAATGTAGAATGAATTTAAGCGTGTAGAATTTTGTTTTTTGTTAGCCCATGAAGCTTTTAAGAAGGCAAAGAAGAATCCAAGAATCCAAAAGATTGAGAGAAAATTATTATAAAAAAAAATGAGGAAAAATTATATCGTCTGTTGTGGGCATATTCCACCATTATAATGACCAAATAACTACAATTTTGATAAAAACCCAATAAGTGCAGAAGCCAATGTACAGTGAGTAACAAAAATTGAACACACATAATAGCATGATATTGGAATTATAAAAGCAAATAATATTTCAATCTTTATTTTGTAATTAAACTGTGATTATAAATGAAAGGCGTTTTGTTGATCATCTTTATTACAGCCTTTGGACACAGCCGACCAGGTGTTCGGCTTTCGATTATGAATGCCATGAGTTTCACAAAATAGATTCTGGGCATTTCCAAGAAATGTCTTATTCTCTCTCTTATTCTCTCTTTATGAGATCACACGTAAAGTCTGTGTGAGATCTCACATATGAATGCTTTGCAATTATCAAGACTTTGTCACGTCATCTTGATCCATCAATGAATAGTCGAATGATGTTCTCTGGTAGGCGTGAACCATATCATTATCCGGTAGTCTCATGACGAAATTAGGACCGAAAGCACAGGTTAACGGTTATCGTGTTGACAGTCAGATTTACTATATTCAAGACTTTCAAGCATACTTTCTATTATGATGTGCTCAAACCGAGTTTGATGCCAAAGCCAATCGCCAAATCGCAGTGCAAATATAATAAAGATGGTTTGTTTATAAATTCGTACATTCTTGGAATTGTTTTTGTTTGCACTAGTAAGCTGTCTTGTTAGTGGTTGTGACTTAAGCATCATATTCTAATTAAGTTTGATTCCCAGATACATGATTTTAACGAATAGGATGAAATCTAACCTATGATCCTACCGTCGGAAAGGATTTTGCCCCATGATCGCTTATAGTATTAACATTGTCTTTGTTAGACCTCACCTCTCCATATTTATTGCAAGATTTAAGGAGTAAAAAATGAGTATTTGGATCTTAGCTTATAGTTGCTGCTGATACGACGTCTCCATAAGTGATAATCACGGAGAACGTCCTCCCTATGAATTTTCATAAGGTTTTCAGATTGAGATTCCACAGCGGCTTCCCCCGTTAATAAGTTCCTTCAAGTCGTCAATAACCGATTTCGATCTGATCTTGATTGGAGCACACCCTCATTTTCGAGGAAAGTAAAGAGCGTATCCAATACAGAGCTTTTTCTTTATGACAAACTAATAAATACAACGCAGTTTCGGTAGATTTACCGTTCGTATAGGCTTGTTTCGCATCCAATAGATTTTTAAATGTTGTAGGACTTGTAGACAAAAGTTTTTGAAGCCGGAAAAACAATCTTCCGAAACGTGTCAGTCACTAAGCCTTTAATCCTTCGTGGACAACCATAACCCTAAGAATCTTGGTCCTTCAATAATAACACAAAAAATGTGGCAAAAGCTGGATGGAAGGTGCATAATAGTCTAAACTAAAACTCCAAAGAAGTATAATCAATATGGTTATCGAGATCATTATAGGGTATTACGTTATAGGCACGCATGCGAGGCGCATTGATTTTGAACATCTTGCAAACGATTTCAGTAGAAGCTGCAGTAAAGAGAAAGTACAAGAAATTGTTCTTCATCTGCTCAGCACTATGCCGTAGGAGAACAAAGTATCTTAGTACGTGCCACATATATGATCTGATGGAACTGTCATGAATTGACATTGTCAAGCTTTGAATCGCTTTATCAGAAGGTGTGAGTGATTGCGAGACAAGGGTATAACGGAAAATTGTGGTATTAAAATTGAGGCCCTATATGGTCTTAGTGTATCCATCTAATTTACGTATGGTACACAACTATTGTGGAACACTGTATGCCTTTTGATGAGAACATTATTATCATCACTGTGTGTAGAAGAGGTGCATGTAGTCGGTTGGTGGAATCATTATAGTTTTTTTCGCTTTTGTTTTTGCCTTGTGATTATCAATAGTGCTGTAGAGTAGAGCAGTAAAATGGTAGTGAAATTCAAAGCGATCAGATTTTTTCGAAGGAATCCCGTATGAAGATAAAAAAAAATTCAAACGTCTGGGAAATTCTAGCGTTGAGTTGAGTTTTATTGACTAGCAACTGAACCTACAACCAACCATTTAGTGTGTAGACTTTTGTTTTTCGAACAGAATGTGGCCAAATCGAACAACAACGAATGTGTATGCAAGTCACTTGAAGCCATCGATCGATCAATCATCTACGCTGTCCTACAATTTGTGAATCCGGAATGCCTCTCAGATCGGTGTAGAGTTTTTAAAAACAAATTTAATTTTGCAGTGACTACTGTTTGATGAGTGGTTAGTTAAGATGTATTTGTTGTTGTTGGCGTATACCTTGGTTTTATAGCTTTTTGTTTGAGTGTTTTGCTTGGCTTGTCGACTGAGAGCCCAGAAGGCTGGCAAAAAGATTCTCCTTCCTTCTTTATTTACGTGAGTGGATGAACGAACATCAAAATGATGATTATGTTGCAAACAAGCCCATCATACAGCTTCTGTTGTACGCAGTAATTTTGTACGTTACGTTATCCTTTATCGTTCGTATGGACTTATTGAAGAACGATGGTGCTGCTGAGATGCGTTTTTGTGTGGAAAACTCGTAATATTGGGAATATGTTTCCATGTAGTAATATTGATTCGTGCGTTGCAAACTGTTTATTATCATTAATTTTCAAAAAAGCTAAAAAAAAGAAAAACAGACACACAAGAGAGAGAGAAAAAAGAAACAAAAGAAAACATTTCGTGATCTTAACGATTGTTTCGTTTTGCAGCTTTCAATTTATAAATGATCGCCAAACGCATAGAAAAGAAAAAAAAAAAAGAAATAAAAACTGTGCAGCAGATATTCAAATACACTTGGAAAAATCATATTCACGATCATCAGCATCAAGATTCATCAAAATTCATCAAAACACGATCAGCTTATTCCCTGGATCGGTTCAGATTGTATGGCATTGCAGGCAAGTACTTTACCCAATACTTTGCGATACTTCGACATTTTAATTGGTTTTAAATTATGTACACATGCGGACAGTTAAAGTGATCGAAAAAGCGGCGCGGGGGTTTTTTCTCCATTACACCTCTCTCTTTTCTTTGCTTATTAGACGTGAGGCCACGGTTCAAACCCCAAATCAGACATCTCCAACACAACGAAATATGAGAAAATATTTCTTCGGCAATTTCTTCTCAGCGGATTTCTAGTAAAAACTCTTGAAAATAAATTAAATTGCCATGAAAAGGTTTCTCAAAATTAAGACACACGGCATAAATGGTATGAGAAACTAGACTGTAATGCTGGCTAAAGGGTAGTAATGACCAATTATGTATGTATGTATGTCTCTATCTTCTCTCATGTTCCACTGCCCTAGTTCATGGAGTACCATACATTTCCAGGAGCATTCTATCTAGTTTTTATTTAGTCAGTTAGTCTTATACACACATTTTCCAAGCTTGGAAAATTCATTTAGTCAGTTAGTCTTATACACACATTTTCCAAGCTTGGAAAATTTGTGAGGATATGTGTGAGGTTCTCCATAGTGACTGATTTTGCCGTGATATTGCTCTCACTTTACTTAGAACATTAGTCTATGTATCTCCTGTTTGTGTGGAGATTTTCCTCGATTTTAATTTACAATTTTCTTTGTAACCTTACTTCTCAACACTTATCCCTTATCTCTCCAGTTGTTGCAATTCCATTTGTCCCTAATAGACCCTAGTTAGTGAACTTTTGTATTCTGTAAGGTTTCAGCGTGCCACCACCGCCCACCCTCCAAGTAAAATGTATTTCACTTATTCTTAAATAGTAATGAACTAAATGAGAATTACTTTTGTTATTTGTTCGAACGAATGAACGACTATATTTAGTAATTAAGTACACAAACAATTGTAGATTGTTGATCGTAACACTTCCATGTATATGTGTTAACATGAACAGAGCAATGTTAAGATGAACAGAACAATGTTAATATGAACAGAGTAATGTTATGTGTTTAACAGAAACGGCGGGTATACATACATACATATGATGATGGTATTAAAAAATTTACTAATTGGATTCTATTAGGGTTCCTTTGGACTACAATTTCAATACGGGGTGATTTTGGTTAATAGAAGGATTGTGATTTAAGTCTTGGGCACACTACAAAAGTTTAAGGAATATTTATTTACACAAATAAGGATATAAAAAATTTACCGTTTGGTGGCTAATAGATCATGCGGCAATTCTCGAAAATAAGCGAAAGGGTAGATAAAGAAAGAGAGAGAGAGACAGAGAGAGAGAGAGAGATGAAGTGCTTCTTCTTAAACCAAATGGATTTGAGAGAATCTAAACTTTTGTAGGTTGATTAGAACACAAGCAGATTTGAGTCATTGGATTACATGAGCTTTGGGTATTTGTTCAGTATGGGAATCATCTCGTCTAGATGTCCTTTCTGTGGTAATGAAATTGAATTACCACTAACTGACTGATTATGCTCATTTTTCAAGCTGAAGGTAGCCTTGTTTGCTCCCAGACTGATGAGTTGTGTGGCCGTAGAAGTGACTCTGTGATTTTGAAGTCAACATGCTGAATTTCTGCTGGTATTCTATCAACTCCTGCTGCCTTATTGTTTTTCATCTTCTTGATGGCTTCTTTTGTCTCATTTGTACTCCTTAGGTTTGCATGATATTCAAGATGTTACCATGTCCGACAGATGGAATATCATTCGTTTCGTATATTATATCAGTAAAGGTAATTCATGGTTTATATTGTTGATGTGAAATGAGTTTCGATCTCTGTGTTTAGGCTCTGGACGTACCTTTTTACAAAGATAAGCATGAGCTCATGGGTTTTGCTCTACAGTAAACTTTCTAATTCTAGCACTCTCCTAAAACTAATATGATGTTATGGCATACAGGTTATGTGGGGAACTGCTTTAGCTTCTCAGATAGAAAAACTACCTGGGACGTCAAAAGCATATGATTACAGCAGCACATAATCTTGATATATCAGAATATCGAACATACATAAGGATCTCCATATGCCAACAGTCAAAACCGGAATTGAAAAAAATTTAAGATACATAACTGAAGTAGCTTCCTTTCTATCAAAATACACAGCCTCGTAACATTTTCAATTTCCGTGAACATAGCCGATTACAAAATACATACTGTAGCTCGCATTTCTTTGCAAAAATAGCCACGCCTACTAATATATATTCTTCAAACGTAATTTGCACCGTAGTTTAGTAGGTTGTGTGTTGGCTTATTAGACATAAGGCCACGTTTCATACCCCAAGTCAAACATCTCCAGCAAAATGAAGTTTCTTCGGCAACTTTCTCTCAGCGGATTTCTGGCAAAAACTCTGAAGTAAAATAAAGTTTCTCAAAAATCTGTCGTTCCCGGTCGACTTTAAACTGTGGGTCCCGCCACTGATGGATAAAATTAACGCACACACAACATCAGTGGTGTGAGAAACTAGGTCGTGATCCTGACTGAAGGATTGTAATAACCAATTATGTATGTATGTATGTTTTTTTTTTTTGTCTTAAGCTGGGAATCTTCGAAAGACACTTCTGTTCCAACAAAAGAGTGCACGATTCACCATCACTGGTGCCTACGTACTAAACCCACCCCCTACACGCTTCCAGCATCTCGCTCCGCAGGACTGCCGTAAGGTATTACTTCGCGGAGGGCTGGTTAGCTTTAAAGCTTTATCCTACTAATTTAAATTATGCCTTCGTTCCTCCAACCTTCGGAGTTCCAGCATAACTTCAACCATTCTCTGGCTGTATTGGCTCCATAGAATCCTAGAATTCATCACCTCTTCCATAAGCCGGTTTGGTACAACCGTGTTACCGGGCCATCTAAATCTGGGGCAGCATGTTGGAATATGCTCCGCATTTTCCTCCTCATCTACACAGTTCGGGCACATAGGGGAAGTATCGTGTCCAAATCTGTGCAGGTACTTCCTGAAGCATCCATGACCAGTTAGGAACTGGGTCACGTAATAGTTCAGCTCGCAATGATTGTTCTCCATCCAAGGGGTTATATCAGGAACAAGGTGAAATGTCCATCTCCCTTTTAAACTGTTCTCCCACCGTGATTGCCATTTGCGCCTGAAAGTCCTTCGTTCCTCCTATCTTATAACTGCTATTTGTCTCGGATGCTCGAGACGGCAAAAGTATATCCGCCTCATCTCATCCGCCAATATGTCTATTGGTATTGTCTTTTCCAATACCAGTACCGCTTCATCAGACACTGTCCTGAAGCCACATATCTGCCTGATCGCGCTTAGGCGATACACCGCGGCCAGTTTCCGCCTTGTTGTCCCCACGGAGAGTGCCTCCGACCATATTGGGCAAGCATTGTATGTATGTATGTATGTATTTATGTATGCATGTATGTATGTATGTATGTATGCATATATGTATGTATGTATGTATGTATGTAATGCAGAAAATATTCCACCAATTAAGAAGAGCCTGCTTGCTACTCAAAAATGCTTAAAATTGTCTTGTGTTAGACAAAAACCGGCATTTTCATAGTGTTGTGTTCTAAATTGAAGCAAAAAAAAAATGTTTTGAAATTCCAAATTTCGTTGATCAATTTTTGTTGTTAATTTACTTTCAATGAAACATTTTTAAATTTAAAATCACATTTTAATTTAATTTAAGAAAATATTTTTCTATCAAGTTCGTCTAAATAAGAATGGAGAAGACCAACGACCCATTCATTATGAAAGTAATTAATATCTGAGAGATACCGTTGCTTCGTCGAATGTCGATTTTCATGCGATTTTCATTGTATGCACATACATGCCACACAAATCTTTTATTATGCAAAAATGTACGCACGCATTGCACTGTACTCCTCTGCCAGAGGAAGGCCAAAAACTTAAATACAAAATTAGAAATCAAGAAATACAAAAAAAAAAAACCAAAAACAACAACAACAACAAAAAATATTAACGAAAATACAAAAACAAAATGAAAGAAAAAATAGAAAAATTCAAATGCATTTGTTTTGGCAATTTTCCGTTTTCAGTTTTCCGTTTTCAGTTTTCCATTTTGAGTTTGGGTTTAACGGGTGGCGAGAATTATTCAAGTTGCCCACATTTAGGAGTAAGAGAGAGAGAGAGAGAGAGAGAGAGAGAAAGAGTTCAAGGTGGCAAACAATTTTCACTTGCATGCATAATGCAATTTAATATGTTACGCATAAGAACGCCATCACCTCTCTAACTTCCCCCCGCCCGGACGAGTGTCTAATGTCTGTGCCAACTACCTAGAATCGAAGCACTAATGAAAAACACATTCATAGCACAGATACACACATACGAACACATACGTAACGTAACATCAATACGCACTTTCTATACGACGCATTCGAATTCTCCCGAATCTAATAATGACTAGGGCCAGAGAACTCGTAAGAGTGTATGTGTGTGTACGTACGTGTTTTCGAGTAAGTCTCTCGTATAGTCAACCCATCCCAATACGCAATTTGTAAAATAAGCTATGTTTTCGGACAGATGGGTCGACGATGTGTGCGTGTGTGTGTGTACGTATGTATATGATTAAAATATTTCAAACCAACAAACATTTTAAACACACGCATTGATTAGAAAACACATTTGCAACACATTAGTTAGGCGAAATGGCGAAATGGCGAAAATTGATTAAAGAATTGTTGAAGGTAGTTCATCGAGTCGTCTAGCTTTATTCAGGCACAATTTTCTCTTCAGTAATTAAGTCGTAGTCGTACCGTAATGAGGTGAATCCCTGTTCATATTTTATTTTCAAATGCCTAGCAATCCTTACTGCTTTCGATTTAAAAAAAAAAGGTTCGCTTGGCATTAATGATTCCTTTTTCTATTCCGTTATATTTTTTGTTGTTTTTTTTTTTCTCAACATAAAAACTTCTCAACGTACATGCGTGAGTGTGTGTTTGTTGCATTTATGCGTATGTGTGTACGAAATAAGAGAAAAATGGGTGCATATTTGTTGTTCGTTGAATTTTTCGGCCCCTAGTGCTCTACCCATACACATACACATACGCACTAAGAACCATTAAATTTTCGTTTCTAACAGGACCTCCAAATCAATTCTAACTTCTACATACAAAAACAACACACACACACACACACACACAGACACACATTAAGCTTCTCTATTCGAATCGTATTCGTATGATTTTCTTTTTTCGTTTCGTTTCGTTCTGTTTTTTTTTCCTGCTGTTTTGTTGGATTTTTGTTAATTTTGTTGTTGTTGTTGTTGCTGTTGTTCGTTTGTTAGTTCTTGTTGTACGGTTTTTCATTTATCCGCACCCCAGCCAACTGTGCACACATGCACGCGTTTGTTCGTTACGTTACGTTTCGTTGGAGGTGTTCACTTATTGTCGATGCCTCCATCGTTTTAGGCTCAACTTGGTCTAATAAATGATGGTGCCATTATTTTCGTTTCGAACGAAGCCTTTTCAGTTGTCAGGAGATTTTATTTTTCGGTATTGTAGGCCTTGGGGCAACGTATATGTGATTTATTTTTAATTGAAATTCTAGAATGCGTTCAAAACTCCACTGAAATACAGGAAAAAAAACACACACACACACACACAAAAACAGTGTGTTTGTATACAGTGTGTATGTATGTGTACATTCGTTAAGCATATAAGCAGCATTAAAACAATAGAACATACATACAAACGAACGGCACTAATAATAACAACATAAACGGAAACAACAAGAATTGCAATAACGGGAACAGCAACTATTAAAGAACCCAACACAGTAACGTTCGTTTTTAAACAGGGCAACCCAAATATATACATAAAAATGTATGTATTCGTGTGCATGTGCGTGTGCGTATACGTGTGTGTCTTTGGAGGACCAAATTGAGGAAACTACCACGCATACACACATGCATACATACATACATACATATACACCAAAAACACACATAAAACATGAAATATAAATGCGTAAGAGAGCGGAAAGCAGAAGAAAACATATCCTCAAATGAGCAGAGAGGGCGTTAGATGGTTAAAGCAGGCCGTAATGTGTGGTGGCAAAGGGTGTTAGGCTATCGACAAAACTTAATATGAAGGGACAACTGTGCGTAGTAGTGCCATCTAAATTTAAATTGCGTTTGTATGTTCTTCATTATGCGTTTTCCATATATGTATACATACACTAATACATACATACATACGTATGTACATATGTATGCATAAATATACACCGTCACACATAAGAGATGTATGCATGTATGTGTAGGTATAAAAAATTTATTCAAACATAGTTTATGCTGCTGAATGGTGATGATGATGATTAGAATGACGACGATAGCGACAACGACGATAACGAAAACAACAACGACGACGACAATAGAAATCGCAATTGCAATCCTACTACTACGTATCGATGAATGAATGGTCTTGGTGGCAGCAGCATACACAGCAGTTTTCTACAAAAAAAAAAAAAAGTAATAGAATTAATTTCTGTTTTTAGGACTTCGTTTTCTCATCTTTTTTGTTGTTGTTGTTGTTTGTTTCTGTTGTTTGTCCGATACAGATGCAGTCAAAGAATAAAAGAATATTTATGTACAGATACATACATACAAACGTACATACATGCATGCATACATTTATTGAAGTGCATAAGAGAAAAAGAATCTGGAGAGAAAAAAATCGTAAAATAAACAGGCAAGGAAAGGATTGTCAGTCATGCATGACAGTCATGAATGCCTACGTTTGGATCATACAAGATATTTTCAATGTGAAGGAGAGGTTGCTCTAAATTAGAGAATAGGCATGGAACTGAGATCTAGAATGTGGGTCGATTAGATGACACATATTTGAACGAACTTATTATACAATCCCGTTACTCTCCAACACGCCCACAGCCTTCCAGTATAATTTGTATGATGAAGCGTAATTTTAAGAAAGATTTTGAAGATTCTAGCTAACATTTGTTGATCAGATTTGCTTTTCGATTCTATTTAAGCAATGTTAGTGTAAAGACGCTTGAAGTCTGTTTGTGTTGGCTTATTAGACGGGAGGCCATAGTTCAATCTCCAGATCAGATATCTCCAACAAAATGAAAAATGAAACAATATTTTTGTTCGGCGGCTTCCTCTCAGTAGATTTCTAGCAAAAACTCTGTGAGTAAATAAAATTCCCATGAAAAGTTTCTCCAAAAATCTTTCGTTCGAAGACGATATGTTTAAAATTAACTCGCACAACATAAGTGTCGTAAGAAACAAGGTTGTAATCCTGACTATATGGTTGTAGTGACCAATTATGTAAGCATGTAGTGTAAGCCTAACTTGTTCCAAATGTACTCTTAGCAACAGAGCATCCTTCCACTCAAAATTAAGAATAACATTCAGAAGATGTTTCCAAGTCTATCGATGATCATCTCCAAACAAGTAGGGTTTAAAATCCAACTTCCAACATCAATGGCACATGTATTGCTTGCACGTAAACCTATCCTGTTGTCCTGCACATATAAATAAAGATGAAGGAGGCAGAGCGAGAAAGTAAGTAAGAAATCATCTCTGCGTCTATCTTTGATTCCTAGATTCTAAGCATTAAATTTTTCTCGTCATAAAACTTCTCATCGGAAAGTAAATAGAATTCCAGAATTTTAAAGAAAAGTTTTGTTTTTAACGTGGCCTGGTGGCTGGTTAATTTGATTTTCATTGCAAAGCTGACAAAAAAATTCAAAAAGAAAACAGAAAAAAACAAGAACAAAAAAAAAATGGAAATATTTTGAAGGTTCCAATAGGAGAAGTGCGTTTTTATCTTTTCAACGAAAAGAACAACGCCTTGTTCCTTAAGCTGCTATGCTATCTACATATTCGCAACGCAATATCTACACACACACACACACACACACACAGACATTGTTTCTATATATGTATGTATGCTTTTGCTTTTGCATACGTATTTAAATATGAATGTATAAGTGTATGTATGTATGTACACATGTATGTATGCATATGCGTTTGTATGTACGTTTTTATGAATGCCAAAGACTAGTGGCTGATGAACAGCATCAACGGAAATCGACAAAGCATTGTGAGCACCAATGGCTATTCATGAAAAAGACCACCGACAACAACAACAATAGCAAAAACAACTACACGAAACTATACTCCTTAATCCCAAGATGTGTTTTTTTTTCTACATTCTTTTTTTTGTTTTTTGTTTGCTCTCACAATCGGGTATTCTTTCTAACAAAAAAATAATAGAAGAAGAAAGGAAAAAAAAATGAAGCGAAATATCAAACCGACTTACCCATGTTATCGTGCAACTGAATGCGTCAGCGGCATGCGAAAGAATAAGAGAACGAATTTTGACCATATAAAGCATATAAGGATTCAGTGGAATTCAGTGTTGCCAATTCGGATTGTTTTTGAAGTCATAAAACAAGTCAGCTGCACACGCACAAAACATAAGTTTTAAAAACTGAATTAAAAAGCGATAAATTATTATGATTTTACTTTTCTAAATTATCGAATTGTTATCGAATTTTAATCGAATTATAGTGGCTTAGTGGTTAGCGGCACCGTTGCAGTCTAGTAAGCAGTGTATTGGCTGCCAAGATGCGAGCCTGTGGTTCAAACTCTAACTTTATTCTCCGCAGTCGTCTGGAAAAAGTTAATAAAATTGCCATGAAAAAATTTCCCTCATCTGACGTTCAGAGTCGGTTAAACTGTAGGTTTCGCACTTTTGCGATAAAAAGTAAAAGCCAGGATCTCTCCAGGTACCTTGCGGAGTTACAAACAAGATGATATTTTTTCACGCGCCCACTTCTACTTTAATTTGGAGAGTATTTTTTGGAAGACGGGAGTGTCATTGCCATGAAACTACTGATAACATCAAGCGTGATCAGAACAATATGTGTCAGGCAGTAAATGACGTCAACATGTAGAAACATGTGGCCTATTGGATGCCGGTTTAAGGCTAATAACAGTACTTTTGATGTTGCTAGTGATTGCGTTTCCGTGAGCTCTGGTGTTTCCATTAAAAATTATTCCATTCTGGAGATCAAGCGTAGAATGGCACTTGCCAACAGATTTCAATGGGTAGCAGAACTGCTACTCTACAAGCGCTTCTATCTTCCCATCGTTCTCTATGGCGGTGAAGCATGTACGTTGCTACGCATCGATGCAGTTGCCTTGGGTGTGAGTGTGATTAAGCAATTGAAAAACTTCATTTCATGTACTCTTGAAAGTTGATAAAAATTCTTACAACCAATATATGACAGAAGTTGCTGCAGTCTAGTAGGTAGTAGACCACAGTTCAAATCCCAGATTAGACATCTCGATCGAAAGGATATATGAAAACAATATTTCTTCGGCCATTTCCTCTCAGGAGATTTCTGGCAAAAATTCTGGGAGTAAATAAAATTGCCATGAAAAGTTTCTTAAAAAATCTGTCGTTCGGATTCGACTTTAAATTGTAGATCCTGCCAACTGCACTTCTAAGTTAGTTTTCCTAAAACTCGGAAAACAGCGTGGCAACATAAAGATTCCGGTTAAAATACATACACTTTCGTTAATACGAAAATAGAAAACACGAAATGCATATCACTTTCCCACTTGCTCATATACTCTCTCTCTCTCTCTCTCTCTCTCTTTCTTTCTGTCGCTTTCTCTTTAGTTTGAATTGTAACCGACATAACAGCAGCAACAACGAAAATGATTAGAGAAAAAAAGTCTACTTTATGTGTTTGCATTTTGCGTTAGTTTCAATATTAAGTTTATTCATTTGCAAGTGTATGTGCAATATGTGTGTGTGTGTGTGTGTGTAGATATCACCACATATGAATTTATATACACTCTTACGATTTGTGTGTGTATCGCTACACATATGAGTACGAGTAGTAGTATATCCTTCAGAATTAGAATACGTAGCATATTGTATGTATGCATATATGTATGTATACATGGATGTATGTATGTAATACATATATAACCAGCACAAGGGCTCACGCATACGCTTGCAATACAAATCGAAAATTGTTATGCGTGTGTTTGAATGTCTATTTTTTTCACTTTGTGTACGTGGCATAAACAGAAAATATCGCATACTTTGCCAGAGTAAATGTTGCAGATGGTAGTTCTAAAAGAATGTGAGTCCAAAAACAAAACAAAACAGAAAAAAAAAGAGAAAGAAGGAAACAAAAATAACGAAGAACGCGATTTTGAACGGAAAATGAGTAGAAAATAGTTACACTCACACCGTAGCACACACTATCATAGGCAAGAGATGACCGTTTGGACATGTCCGTGTATAAATGAATACGTAGTGAAAATAATAAGTCAGTGAAATTGTTTTTGTTTTTTTTTTTTTTTTGCTTTTGTGGCTGTCTGTCACTGTACTTGCACAAGTATTTGTAACTGAATACATGGATATGTAGTATGAACACATGTATTCTAGGGGGATCTTATAAGCAGCATTAAAGAAAACTTAGCCAATACATGCTTACTTATGTGTAAGTGCGCGTTTTTATTTGCCATTTTTCTAGAAATTTCTTTTATTTTTTAAAAATACGCCGCAATTGAATATAGGAAGACAAAATACATTTCTTTTCTAGCTTTCAAGAAAGTTTCAGTGGCTGGAAAGCCATAAAGTGATATGAAATCCTGCAGACCAATTTCGTTACTTCAATGACATTAAAATATTAAGAAAAGGTTCTTTAATGTTGTTTTAAGCTTGTTATCGCCAATAATGTTATACCTCCTCAGTGACAATGTGAACTCAAGAGTGCACTTTTTAGGTCTGATCAGGTCCATCCGATAACTAGTGTAAGCAAATTTATTTTGCTGTACTCTTAGATGAATCTGAAGCATATTATGACAAGATCTGTCATGCTGATTTTCTTGCAAAAATAATTCACTTTTTCTCTCGTTTTTATAATCTCATACGTGTTGGACAGAAATAAAACGATCAGACTTCTTATAGGATTGCGTTTCAGACTCACTGTTGTATATACAACCAGAGCTATGTACGCAGACACAGAGGAAGTTGCAGAACAGAAAACTGGCAGTATAGTTTTGTGCCATACTCTAGCGGGTAGTATGTTGGTTTGTTAGACATGAGGCCACGGTTCAAACCCCAGGACAGACATCTCCAACTTCAACGACTTCATCTCAGCCAATTGCTGGCAAAAACTCTGGGAGTAAATAAAATTGCCATGAAAAAGATTCTCAAAAAATCTGCCCTTCCGAGTCAGCTCTAAACTGTAGGTCCCGCCACACATGTATTAAAATTAACGCACACAACATAAGTGGTGTGAGAAACTAGGTAGTAATCCTAGACTTAAGAATTGTAATGACCAATTATGTATGTATAGCATATATGTATAGTTTTGCGTAAATATTAGTTGTCCTTAGTTTGAAAATGGCTGATCTCTAGAAATCGCTTTCTTACTTCTTGTCAATCTTGTCTTCAACGGCTTCAACGGCTTCAATCAATTCATTCTTTCTCTTAAGAAATCATTACCCTCCGCATTGTTTCTTCCTTTTCAATGTTCCAACAACAATCTCTTCTATAAACTACAGTGTTTTGGGTCATTATCGTATGTGCTATATGCTAGACAGAGTTTACTAGAAACTAGGTACACACCATAACGTTGCCTCTAACGCGCTTAAAATTCTTTTTACAACTGAGTGAACGGAGTCTCTTTAACCAGACAATAGTCTCACTGCACACATTCCTTACAAGTTTATTAAATTGAATTTTAATTCATTATTAAACGAAACAGTACTTAATCCTTTCATTTGAGATAAAATTCCGAAAGTTATGCTGTGAGTTAATTTGAGGCTGCTGATACAGCTGATCTGAGGTCGTTAAAGGTCTATAAAGAAACTTAATTGTTGGTTACCTTTTCGAACTGTTTTTTTTTTTCAACAAAACGTCGCGGCTTCTTCGGCAATTTTCCATGTCCCTGCCGCATAAATTATCATACATCTGCGGTTAGAAAAAATTTCACAAGAAAAAGTCTAACACGGTAAAGTCGTATGATTTCGGTGGTCACATCTTCACATGAGATGACTATGCCTTCAAAATCCTTCACAGAATATCAAATGAGGCTTGATCTGTATAGCTCGTAATGCCATCATGTTCAAATCAAAAGAAGTTGCAAAACAGCGACCAAAAGTACTCGCCTGTGAAGCGGTGAAACTGCCAGTCCAAAATCTTTTTAAAAAAATGAGTTTTTCGGGATGCATTGTAGGCTCTTGGCGTATAATTCAACAAATTTGGTTTTCAATGGGCTCCAGAGCCTATTTCGCAAACATTTGCCGTTGATATGATTATTTACTTTTATTTTCTGCATCAGTTGAATATTGTACGGGTGCAGGCCGACGTTACAACTCAAATTTCACCAAGTTGTGAACCAAGTTGCGACAGACTTTGCGTTTTCTCGACGTACTAGTGTTAGTCGATCTTTTACTGAACCAGTGAATCCGATTTTATCCACCACATTGCGAATAGTTCATAGAATAGGCTATGACGATCGTTAAATGAGCGAAGAGCGTACTACTTCGCCCGAATAGAACACACATTTTGATAAAACAATTTTTATTATTTGCAAGTGTTTGTTGTTGAATGCTGTCTTCGACCATAATGACTAGGCAAAACAGAATGAAGAAATCATAACTAATATGACAGACAGTAGCTTCAAGAAGATGATCGTTATCAAACAGTCGAACTTTCGACCATGTTGTAAGTCACTATAAGTCCCTGCTGTATATTTAAGCTACTTTAATGGCTAAGTACCATGTTTCATGCATCTAAGCTTGAACTATTTATAAGAAAGTTATTGTTATGCGGCATGAACTAACTCTCTTATAATATTCTATTCATAACTTATAATTAAGAAAAGTTTTTAAAATTCATTATCATGCAGTGGCATTTATAAAATTAAAAATTTAAAAAACAGCACACCACACAGTAAAAGTAAATTTCTTTTAACATATTCTGGTCTGGGGTTCTAAAGAATTCGAAAATTTATTTGTTATTCTTTACGCGATTGCTTCTTTATTAATTAGTTTTTTTGCAGCGGAGAGATCTTGTATGCGGATGTGTGTCGTGTGTTGTGTGTTGAGTGTTGAGTGTTGTTATAAGCGGAACAAAATTTTTAGGTCCAAGAGCAAACAATCAACGCATGTTTATTTGAATTTCTTTTTTTTTATTTTTTTATCAATAATTAAAATTTCTCAAGATGCAACAATGTTGCAGCATACATATGTATTTATGTATGTATGTTTAGGAGTGTATCAAGTTTCTGAAAACCTGCTAAAATGTATAAGCATTCGCTGGCACCCGAATTCGATACTGGTTTCGATCAGTTTGTGACGAACGTTTAAGCCTTTAATTGTGTTTCGCTAATTTTTGTTGTTTTGTTTTTGTTTTTGTTGTTTTTTTTTAATTTTTCATGAAAATTATTATTTGAACACTGGCACTGACCGTTCAAAACAATTCTTGTAGCATTGAAGCCAGGCTGACAGACGGCGGCTTATGCTAACTAACCATCCCAGCTTATTTTCAGTGTGTGTGCATTTGAGGGTATGGTTATGATGGTATATGGTACGAATAAACTTTTTGATTTGTTAACTATTTAAATATGTATTATTTTAAATATTTTATTGAGTAATATTACGTTGAACAGGATCTTCATTTCATTTCAAAGCAAAACGTACGTTTTAAAACCGTACGTTAAAAACGTATGACAAACTTACAAATAAAAAAAAACGAATAAAAAAAAACAGAAAAAAAGGAACAATGAGAAAGAGAGGAAGAGAGAGAGAGAGAGAGAGACAGAGAAAAATGAAGTAAAACAATAATAACAATAATGATAATAATAAGCACAGAACAAGCAAACAAACCAACAAGCCCCATACATACATGTATTGAACAAGGCAACAGCCATCCAGACAGACAAGGCTTTATTCAAGCAACAGCAGCAGCAGCAGCAACAGCATACAACAATGTTGCAAGCAAACATGCGTTTACATGTTGAAAAGCCGCAATTCTTTCGATTAAATCCATATTAATATGAGGTTTTAACATAATTTTTAATAAAAATGTCAAATATGCAGCAAAGAATTGTCAATAAATTGAATTCTTTATAATTAAAATGTGTAAAGGCTTGCAGTGAAATGCATGCATGCAATCATCATCATCATCCTGGACATTGGACGAACCGTGAACAACGTTTCGACACCACCACTGGCCACTACCACTGCAATAAACCGAAAAAAATATACAACAAAATATGTTTATTAAAAATATATTAAGAGCATCTCGGTTTGGTTATCAATTTGCTCATCTTATTCTTTCTCACATTACGAAAATAATAATTTACCACTATCCCATCCCCCCCCTTCCCCTTCGCTTTCTTCTCTGCTGTTCATCCATGACAGATGAAATAATTTAAAAACGACACAAAACTCATGCAATTGTAATAAAGAAGAATACGTAAGTAATTATCGATTGAATTGCAAAAAAAAAAAAACCAAAAACAAAATGAGAACAAACAACAATAAGAACAAGAATAAAATGTAAAAGTAGGTACGAAAATAAATTGTAATTGTTAATCATTTTTGTTGTTGTTCATTAAACAATTAATTTAATGAAATGTATGCAGCATAATGCATTCAAAACCTGATCACATATTTGAAATCTTATCTTGAACCAGTTCAAATGCAAGTAGCCGTGGACAATAAATTAGAAAATAGTATCGCTCGCATTAAAATTGTCATGCGAATAAAAATTATTCGAATGATTGATGTAACCATCAATCATACTGTTGTGCTGTTCAATCTCTCTAATTCCAAATAAAAATTATTTCACGAAAAATGCAGCGAATATTCGAAAAAAATTTTAATTACTATGCATAGATACATACATACAGTCAAGGAAAAAAGTTTACATACAGCGGTGTATTTTTTTCAAATTAAGAAAAGTGTTATAGCGTTGCCATGAAAAGTTTCTCAAAAATCAATCGTTCGGAGTCGACTTTAAACTGTAGATCCCGCCACTCATGTATAAAAATTAACGCACAACCTACATAAATAGTGTGAAAAGCTAGTTTGTAATCCTGACTGAAGGGTTGTAATGACCAATTATGTATGTTAAGTATGTGTATGCTATAACGTTCTTTAGGGCACGCATGCTTGAAAATAAAATCGAATTTAGAGAAATATAACCTAGAAATTATTAGTGAAAAAAACAAAAAAGTTACCTATGTACGTAGACTTTTTTCTGTGACTGTATGTATACGTATCTATATTTGTTGGTACAAGCCAGCATTAAGCGATTGATTAAAAACAATAAATCGCTTATAAAAAATAAGAAAATCATAACTTTTTAAAGACAACTGTCGGAAACGGGTCTTTAAAATTAAAACAAATCAAACACAGCTTGAAATATAAAATATTTTCAGCTTTCTTTTCTTTAAACGGCATATTAAAATAGCATATGGCAGAGTGGCAACTTTATTATATCGTAGTCCACTTGGGCACATACATACATCGCCTTATTTTGAGATGTGAGATGCTCTGACTAAGCGATAGTCAATCAAGACTCTTTAGAATCAAGCTGAAACAACATTCAACAACAACATTCAACATTTTCTTCCATTTCAACAAAATCATAGCCAACTTCCATTGGACAGAAGATAACACGAAACGAGTTTTCTCTCGAATATTCTCACTCCTGCTGTCTCCATGCTTCCGCGCCATTGAAAAAACAGGGAAATAAAATGGACTGTACTACCTTTCCTTCTCGACCGATGCACAAGCTGTGCAGAATTCATCTGCAGATAAGTCAAGTCAATTCGCATGTCTTATCATTACGCAATGGTCTTGAGAATGTCCTTCCTGTCCGACTTAAACCAGGTTTGGCTGGCTATGAAATAAGATTCTTCCTCAGTCCAGTATTTGTTAGCTTCATAACTATGGATTGGAGTTACGGCATATGCCAAAAAGTTTGTACCTAAAATTGCCACCTGTTTGTCAGATAAGGGAGAAATACTAGTAGCAGGAGATATTTTAATCAGATTAGTTTGTAATAATCCCGGTGTGAATTACCCTGCAGTAGCCTGCATGCTAACACACTACTGGACACATATGATGCAGAAAGTGAAAAACGTCAGTGCGATTTCAACAAATTTTTGGGCCTAAAGAAAAGATCAAATACATCAATGATATGTTATCTGAGTAGCTGAAAAATAATTTGAATGCACCACTGGCGAGCCGTGAAACTCCAAGAAGCTGAATTGACTAGAAGTCCATAGTGCCAGAAATGTTTCAATTTTGAGTAAATGCAACATAGCAAAAAGTGGTGTTTTGCAAGGCAAAAGCGAAATTTTGTTGATTTTAAGCAAAACGAGTTTTTGGTGGTCTCATGAAATCCATTTATTCGTAGCCGAAGCATATGACCGTAGCTATACATTAAATAATGTGAGGCGTGATAGAGATAGTCTCCTATTCTATGGCTGTTTTTCAGACGATATCTCACAATATGTTCTTAATCCAATAGCATAGCACAGAATGGCCTTACAAAGTTTTATTACCTAGACTCGTTGCAAATCATTTCCCAAAATCATAGTACAGGTACTATCAAGGCCCAAAGCTAAATGAAGAACTGCCAGCCATTTGATTTGTAAGGCCTTATAATAAGTCTTAAGTCTTATCTTCCATTAACCTAGCTGTAGTCTGAATGGATCTGGCCTTTACTATATAAAAAGATAGGCTCTCATTGCCACTGTTATACCAATGCAGGCTTCTTTTGGAACTTGTTCAATTTCATCTGAGCTGTTTTAGTTATTTAACTTTAATCTCTCTCGTACTACAAAACTAATACTCTACAAGACTCTCATACTCCCCGTGATTCTCTATGGCGTAGAGTCATGGACACTATTAGGCGCTGATGCAGCAGCCTTGACAGTTTTCGAGAGAAAAGTCCTACGTAAGATCTTTTTAAGATCCAATAGTGAGCTATATGAGCTACTCAACGTCCATGTCGTATTAACATCCAGCAACTGCGCTGGCTCGGCCATGTCGTTCGAATGGAGGAGAATGCTCTGGCGAGACGGGTATTTGATGCAGAAATCTGCAAAGACCAAATCGAGAAAGCCAACTGGCGTTGGCGCGCAAGAAGCAGAGACGCCTGGAAGGAAGTGTTCAGGCATGCCGAAATGCGTTAATCGGGTTGTCAACGGCCAGTCAAGTAAGTAGTATTTATTTAACTTTGATGCGTCGAATAAAAACCATCAATGTTTTATCGATGTTGACCTGTGAAAAATACCTTGAATTGATTAATTGTATCGATAACTTACATCTTCCGCTATTAGTTGTTGGGGATTATCGTTATTTCGTTATGATTATGCTGTTATATTCCAACAAAAACTTTCTTTAAATTTCAAATTTAATACAAAAAAGAAATCTCTTTTATTTTAGATTTTTTAGTGGTGGTGTATTGTCATCAATGTTTGCATGCATTTTATCGAAATGTTTGAAATTGTTGCATTTTATTGCGGAACCTCAAAATAATAACGAGTCATATGAATAAAGTACGGAAGATAGTACAAAAAGTAACATTATTAGTACAAAAAAAATAATCAGAAAAAAAATTAAATAATAAAGAAGAAGATATTAAAAGAGAAACAACAAAAAGCGTTGGCGGCATACGATAAAGTAACGATCCTATTTAGATGTGTGTATTGATTTATTATTGATTTTATAATTGAAACTTGTTCAACTCAAGTATGTACAACGATCGATTGGCATACCTGTCTTCCGCTGTGACTACTTGACTGGCAAATTGTTGGCTTGATTAGCCAAATGGCTTCACAGCTAGCTTCACAACTGTCTTTTGATTGACAACTTAAATGATGATAATTTTTATAAGTGTTGCATGAGTTTATTAAAAAAAAAATAAAAAAAATTGTAATAAAAATTCATTTTTTTTATTAAAAATTAAACTAAAAAAATAAAAAAACAGAATAGAAAACAACAATAATAATAAAATGATAAGAGGGAAGAAAA
>QOCX01000237.1:70713-146197 GCA_005959815.1 Sarcophaga bullata
TCAATTACAATTTTAGATAATAATTGTTTGGTAATTTTATTATTCTTTAGAATTGAAATTGAACTTCTTGTCTTTTCGAAAAAAGAGTATCACACTTCTAAAGAATATTAAAAGAAGAAGACAGAAGGCAGTTTTAATTACAAATTGTTTTATTTTTATGTATAAATGTTGGGTGATAAGCAAACAAATAAAGTAGAGAAATACAAAATAATAATTTAAGCAAATATTTGATAAACAAACGAAAACAATAACAATAACAATCAAACAAATCAATTTATTTTGAATCAATACATAAATTGTTAAGAAAGTGACAAAAATTAATAATCGATAACATGCCTTCGATACAACACAACAATACTACTACAACACTACAATAACATTTTGACTTTGATGTCAGTGATGCCAGTGATGGGGGCAAATATGTTAATGCCTTATAATGCTTATCTTCGTTTTTTTCTTTTCTTTTAATTTAAAAAGATTTCAACGAACAAATTCACTTGAATTACTTCTTCTATTAGGGAAATAAGATTTGATATGAAAAAAAAACATTTTAAAGGAAAATTTTTCTTTCAATCTCCAAACTCCATGCATACATCTCTATACATACAAACATATGTATGGCGATGCAATTTCCATCACATCACATTGCTATTCCAGACATTGTTGTAACTTGTATCGATTTTGGGTGAAGTGAATTCCTTGTATACACTTTCTTACATACATACATACATACAAATAAACCGAAAGACGCTCTAAATGTCCCTCTCTACTCCTCTCTCTCTCTCTCTCTCGTTCTGTCTTTTGCAACTCTTCGCGTTGCAATAAAAATTTATAGTTAATGTATAAACATTTAATGGCGACTCGTTTATTACAAATTTTATTTCAATTTATATTTTTAATGCTATTAATGCAACATTGTTGTGCTCCGTGCTGCTTGCTGCATGCTGTATACTGTATACTGCATGCATTCACCAACCAACTCCAGACTCCATGGCTAAAACAGAGGCCTCAACAGCATTCGCTGCCATAACAAATAGTTTGTATTTATATTTTTATTACGATTGTGTGTTCTTCTTATCTGCGTCTCCCCCCTTTTACTTTTATTCTCCTTCTCCTTCTCCATCTCCATCTTCTTTTATTTTTTAATTTTTAATTTTTATTTTATAGTCCCCCCCTATAAAGAATATAAAACCGAAGATTGTATGCCAGTTGATGAGCGGTGCTATTGCAGCTTAAGTAACTTGTCTAAGAAATATTTCTGAAGATCTTTTTAAAGATCTCATTATGGAATGGATCTACACAAGTATTCTAAAGATATTTTGTAATTAAATGTTGTAGCATTTTTATAGTGAATATGTAAAGGCAACAATCTCTGCCTACAGGCAAACAAAATATTTAAAATTATTGCCCGTGCGATTAAGACTTTGCTGATGTTGATTATTTTTATTGTGGTGAAGGGGTGTCTGATTGTTGCAATCATACGATCTATTGTATTGTATCCTAATAATGTTGCCTTCAAGCCTACTTCACACTTACTCACTTAATTGAGCATTGCAACCCTTAAGCCAAGATTACAACCTAGCTTCTCAGGTCACCTGCGTTGTGTGTATCAATTTTATCCATGAGTGACAGAACCTTCAACTTAAAGTTGACTCCTAACGACAGATTTTTAAGAAACTTTTCATGGCAATTATATTTACACTCACAGTTTTTGCCAGAAGACTAGTAAGAGAAAGTTGCCAAGGAAATGTGTTCATACTTCCTTTACAAGATGTTTGAACTGGGACTTAAACCACAAGCCTTAGTCTAATAAGCCAACACACTATTCATTAGACTACTAAGCGATTCTAAGCCTATTGCCGTGATGAACTTCAGAATGATGCTCGGAATTTACCTCTGGTATTCCCTCTGGTCTTTCTTTCTGATTTGCATGAATACCCAACCGATGATTCATTCTAATCGTTACAAAATCTACTCGATGGTCTCTAAACAAATTCTATTCTGAATAAGTGGGCTCTACTGTGGCTAGTCATAGGTTCAGCTACCTACTTCCATACTTAATTGCTCATTACAAAATTTTATTCAGCATCACAACCGAACTTATCACATCACATTAACACGTACAATGTGTTAACGTTATTCATAAGTGTTGGGACCTACAGTTTGATGACGACTTCGAACGACAGATTTTTGATTTACTCTCAGAGTTTCTTCCAGAAGACTGCTGAGAGGAAGTCGTGAATATTTCTTCATATTTCGTTTTGTTCCAGAAATCTGAGCTGGGGTTTGAACCTCGGGTTCCCGTCTAATAAGCCAACACACTACCTATTAGACTACGGCGAGCTGTAAACAACCTCAGCTTATTCCTGGATAGTCTCAGTCATGGCTCAGATTTTTTTCTTGTTGTAATTGAAGTTGCCGTAGTCTAGTAGATAGTGTGTTGGCTTATTAGACGTAAGGCCACGGTTCTAACCAAAAGTCAAACATCAAAACGAAATACGAACAAAATATTTCTACGGCGACTTCCTCTCAGCGGATTTCTGGCAAAAACTCTGCAAGTAAATCAAAAATCTGTCGTTTGAAGACATTTATGTCATAGAAGCTCTCTACCTTGTAATCTCGTCTGCTTACTGATTGCCGGCTAACATAATGTTGCCTATCTAACCGACTCAACTTCTCCATACAGTGCCATACTATCTGCGATTTAACCTCATAAGAGCCTTAAGCTCGAATAGCTGCCTCACTGAAAGATAGTTCTCGTATGTCCCGTCCTTTTCACTTTCTATCCAAGTTTAGTTGAACGCATCTTATGATGGCTAGATCTTC
The DNA here is from genome assembly GCA_005959815.1 of Sarcophaga bullata. Taxonomy (NCBI): domain Eukaryota; kingdom Metazoa; phylum Arthropoda; class Insecta; order Diptera; family Sarcophagidae; genus Sarcophaga; species Sarcophaga bullata. The sequence goes on from QOCX01000237.1 coordinate 73,540, forward strand.
GCTAGCAAAATACTCACGGGTAATCCCTCCCCTTAGGTTTGATATTTCCATTGTGGGACCAAAAACTTCGGCTCCTGTTCCAAAATCCGCTCTTTACCACTCAGTGTATTACAAAATAATCCATATTTTATGGCGCTTCCAGATTATTCCATTCGTTCTTGTTACTAAGCCTTGTTGTAAAGCCTTTTCTTACTGGTTCTGTCTAATGGAGGGAGGTGTTAGTTAAGGAGGTAGCTGTCAGTTAAGGAGGGAGCTGTCAGTTAATTGATTCAGTTCAGTTTTAAACTCAACTACCATATGAAGACCAAAAAATTTCTTTAAGTGTACGGGATTAGAATTTGAATTTTTTTTATGGAAAATTTTTTGTTTACTTTACATCGATTAGTTGCAACTAGAGAAAGAAGTTCTAACAATTTTGCCGCAACTGTTTATTTGTTTATTTGTTATTAATTTATTTATAAACAATCATTTGAATATTGTTTGTGAGTATGTTTCATAAGCATTTCCTATCATTACAGGACTCGTAAGATTTTTTGGTTTCATTTATTAAAAGAAGTTGGACTAGGACTGAAGAGAAACAGGCTAAAGGCAAAGGCAAAGGCCAATATCGCTGTCATAGGGAAGTTGAAGAATGCGAATTAACAACTGCACACGTGTGTATGCATGGAAACATGAAGTCAATTATGGATTTAAAAACAATAACAACAACAACAAAAATAAAACAACAAAAAAATTGTTAAACTAAACATTTGGAATCGCTGGTGCTAGTATAAAAACTGATATTCATTGTGTTGTTTATTTTAGAAAAAAAAAATTTACATTCTGATGCGAGAAAAACAAACATGTCGGCGTTGATGATGTACACAAACACGAACAGACACGCCAAAGATCAAAGGAGTTTGTCATTTTTAAGATCATTTTGAATTACAAGAAAATAAAACAGAAAACAGAAAAAAAAAATTTTTTTTTAAATAAAATTACTTCCTTATAATAGGATGATTGTGGTCTATTAAATCAAAAAAAAAAAAAAAAAAAAAAAAAAAAAAAAAAACTCATTGTTTACATATGCAGCCTGATATTCATTTTAAATACAAAGAAAAAAAGTGTTGAAATTAATAAAAAAAAACGAAGCAAAAAAAATGTTCATCAAATGCTGTTCATTTATTTAAAACTTCATGTTTTGGCATTATCGCATGGAATTAAAATTGTTTGTACATTTGTATTCGTATGCATATATGCGTTGATATAAAGGAGATTCCATTGCTGTCCGTATTGAGATCTGCGTCTTAGAGGAGATTGCCTCTGTAGTCCTTTCTCGTTTGTTAATTCTGGTAATTTGACTATGCAACGTGGAGACTAGGCTATTCATTCATTTTTTTTTCTTTCTTTTCCTTCTTTCTATTTGCTTTGGTGTTGAAAGCAACGACAATATCTGAGTTTCTGCATCTACGGTACTCTCCAAAAAAAAAAAAAAATAGTCCCGAGCAGAGGAGTATGTAGAAAGGTATCTAACTTAACTAGTCTTCATATGATTTTCAGCTACGCATGTACTCTACCAGCATTGAGTTTTTATTGTGTGTCCTCTTTATATTGCCTATAACGTACATGTTTTTCTTTTTATTTTTGTTATTGCCTTAGTTACGATGTACTCCTACATGCATAGAGACAGACCAACAACCAACACCTCCATTCCATCTCAACGAATTTATAGAAAATTTAGAGAAAAAAAAATTTTTTTTTTTAAATAAAATCTGAATGTGCATCAATAGCAGAAGAACAAGATTCTCCACATTTCTCATGCACAACAACACACTGGTCACCACCCCACCCCAAACAATTTCAGTATAGCCTAGCTTCTATCGGGTGCCTGTACTTTTCTAAAGTACGACAGGACAAACAAAAAATTTGTTCAAATGTTTGTATGTATGTATGTAGGTTTGTACATTTGTTTTGTTTTTTGAAGCTGCAAATGTATTTTTTATTTTGCTTCATTTCCTGCGTTTGCATCTGCAATCATAGGCTATAGGCCTCCCAATGCATTCACATATCCTTACCCTGTCCAACTATGTGTGTTTAATTTTTATACCCATACACACACACACACACATATGTATGTATACGTTCATGTGCGAAAAGAATCCTTTTTCTTTCTCTGTATTTACTTTGTATGTTCGTTTCTACTTGGTGCCAGTCTAAACCAGTACAGTGGGTCATCAGTATCCTCTACAAACGTTAATTTTTAATAGCAGGTTCCATCTAAGCTTAAGTTCAAGTATTAAAATATTTTTTTCAATACAAATCCTCAAATATTTTAATTTCATCTTCAAAATTCTTTTTCTAAAAATTAATAAAAAAAAAGAAAAGAAAAAGTTTTCTTTTAAGACACTGTACGAGTATTGGTTAAACATACTTCCGTAACTGCAAAGCTTCTCTCTCTCTTTCTCTCACTCCTGCTCATCCCATTATATGTGTTTGCATCTAGAAGCACTCATACACTGGTAGTGTATTGCATTTCATATGAATTTTCTATTTCTTTCCATTCTTTGTTGCTGTTGTTGTTGTTGTTGTTGTTGTTATTGTTGTTGTTATATTTTTGTAATGATTTTGTTGTTACTTTTTAGTTTCCTATCGAAATATTTTTGTTTTTATAGTTGTGTGTGTGCATGTGTGTACATACACATCCTGATCATGATGGTGGCTTAACGGTATAGTACGTCGTCGGCCATCATCGTCGTCATCGTCCTTAGTTTTAAAAGTTTAACTGGTATGTGGTTGCACTTGTTCGAACGTATGTATAACAGCGTAGATGGCCGATGTGTGCTTTAATTTTTGTTATTATATTTGTTTTTTTATTGTTGTTGTTATTGTCGTTGCCCATTATTGTTTTTGTATTTCTAATGTCAATTCTCAGCGAAAATTTCGTTTTGTTGCGCCTAGTTTTGTGTGCGAATGCAATTTAGAAATCCAAGCCTTTTTTTCTCGCATGCATACGAAATACATTCAAATACAGTTTGCTATTGTTGTTGTTGTTGTTGCTGTTGTGTGACAGGAATAGCTTGCTGGCTGGCTAGTTGCCTGCCTTTGTTGAGGGCCGGGGGTTGTCTGTTTTACGTAGGTTTGCATCTTTCAAAAGTAAATTCATGTTCCGTTTCCTCTGAATCGAATGTTAAATTGCGTTTTTAAGTACAGCCCTCGTTTATAATCAAACATACATACGAGGAGAACTTTTAACAAGACTTCAACTGAGATATAGACGCGTGTATACTGGGTTATTCAATAAATTGTGTGTTTCCCTGATTTAATCGAATAATGCAGCGATTAATTTCAACTTCAAGGATTGAACGACTTGAACAATTGTGTTGTTTATATATTTATTGATAATCTATTATAGAATTACTCAAGCGATATAGTATGACATGTGACGTCACTTACGGTATTACGTCTCTAGGCAATAAGGGAATGGATTAACTAGAGCCATAGTTCTTATCATAAAGTCATAATTGAAACTCTGCACCGATACAGGCTAGATGTAGAGTTAGATGACATTAAGATAAGCATGGACTTCTTCTCTATGTAGTAGAACCAAAGAAACTAAACTGTCTTGATCGCTACCAGACTAAATAAGGTTTTTTGTTTGCCGGTATGCGAGATCAGAGAATGTTTGGTAATTAAATAAACTTTTCGTATAGGAACTTGAAAATCTTCACTGATAGTCATATGACAGTCAGAGCAATAGCACTTAGGGATATGGGATCAAAGACTGTTTTGGAATGTAAGAATTTTATTAAAAATTACGCATTACATGGCTACTGTATTCACAATATAACTCTACTATGGATGGGTAGCGGATATTTGGCAGCGAATGCTCAACGGAAGGGAAGATAAGGAGAGGCAAAAACTCTTTTCAAATTAAGGGCGTTTGAGGCAATCAAAACTTTTGTTGGGAATTTACATTAAAAGGAGATGTGACGTCATGCATCAGAAATAACCAGAGGTTGATAGCTAGTCTATCGCCAAGCACACAGAGCACACTTATTCGGAATGAGCGTTGTCTCAAGTCTAACTTACAGATTCTGTGACAATGGGCATGAATTATCGGAACAAATTCTTGGAATCTGTGGGACATTAATGTATTCCAGGAAAAATACTTCTGAAATGTAAGGCCGTGTTGGAAAATTATTAATGCAGAGCATGTGGTAAGGATATCAAAACGTTGGCATACTGTTCACATCTTTCCACAGCTTTCGTAGGCTCGAGATCTCAAGTTTTTATGGAAGATTATATACCAGATAAAAATCGTATCAGAGGAGTGCAGTGGAAGTGCAGTTAAGGAGTTTGTAGCAGTTATATGCCGCCTGGATATCGTATGTGTGTATATGATGATAGGGGAGGAGACCATCCCCCTTTAACCTATATACCAACCAACACTTTTAAATTGTTCAAAAACTTAATCGAATAAATCCTATTCGGTTAATGTATTGTGGGAAAACACTACAGCACCATACAATGCAGTGCAGTAGTGTACGGCACGCATTAAAAAACTTTTAGGCGAAAAGAGCTTATAACATCGGGGTCGTCTCTTATGTGCCCATTGCAGTTATAATTTCGGCATTCTTTTCCATCATATACTATGCCTCCTGATGTTAAACGACTGTTGTTTTTGCATTTCCTATATTCATTTATATCCTGGCGCTGTTGTAATTCAAATGTGGCTTGTGGTGGCCGTTTGCATTGTCTCGGCCACTGTTAATAGGGAGGGAGAGGAATTTTTTAAGAACCTGATGCAATGGCAGTGTGTGTACAGTTAGAATTTTTGGGTAATTTTGCAAAGAAACTATAAACACTACATTATCTATTTGGGTGTGTGTGTGTGTGTGTGTGTATGGCATGACAGCCGCAACATACAACTCTTCTTCATTCTCTTCCTCTCTCTCTTCTCTTCTCTAATGCATATTTAGATACGTATGTACGTAGAGATACATACTTGCATTCGAAATAATAAATAAAAACAAAAATAAAACAAGGAAAAAAGAAAATAAATTTAACAGTAACAGTAGCTGTAGCTGTAGTTGTGGCTGTAGCGTTGTAGGATTACCAGTAACAGAAATAAAATCATCATCAAATATTTCTTTACGTTAGAGTACCGTCAATTACATGATGTACGACGAGTACAATGTACTCACAAAAATTATCTCTTTTTGTTGTTTCTGTTTCTGTTTTTTTTTGTTTTTGTTTTTTATTTTAAAAGTGAAAATCAATCAGGCCACCAACTCACCCACACTCACTGGACTCGTTCAGACATTCGGTGTGTTCGTGTAGCCATCGTCGTCGTCGTCATCGTACTGAGACGACAGAAATAATAATTAGAATCTGAATTTGAATTTGAATTTGAATTTGAATTTGAATTTGAAAATGTGATTTATATGCGTTAATAACTTGCGTACAAATTTAAATGAACCTCTGAATAATAATGATTAATTAAAAAGTGCAAAAAAAAAAGAACACAGGAAATAATAAAAAAAAACAAAACAGAAATAAAATCTAAACCTTCTAAACATTATGTTAACAATGTAAAGTAAATCTAAATTTAAATTATTTTATAATGGTTTCAGATGCACTTCAGCCTAAGACCGATTTATTTTATTAATAATTTCGAGTTTTTATTATCGATTAACTTAACAACTCATATCGCAAGCTTTTGCTGTACTCTACGGCAAACAGGCCAAAACAAAATATTACAGCTGCACTCTGGTGTATTAAAAATTTGCTGAAAGCAGCAATTGGAAAATATTATGAGAAATATTCAAAAAAATCTAGCATTTTACGCAATGCTTTGATAATTACTTACTTACTTACTTAATTGGCCATTAACAACCCGACTAACTGATTTTGACCTGCCGCAACACATTCCTCCAGGCGCATCTGCTTCTTGCGCGCCTGCGTCAGTTGGTCACATCAATCGATGACAGGGCTTCCTCGATTTGGTCCTTCCAACGCAAACAAGATCATCTTCTTCGCCGACTTCCGCAGATCCCCACATCAAATACCCGTCTCGCCGGAGCATCCTCCTCCATTAGAGCTACATGGCCGAGCCAGCACAGCCTGTAGATGTTAATACGCTGCTTGGCCCATCTAGCGGATCGAAAACGAAGCGAATGGTCATGGTCGCGCCGGAGCATCCTCCTCCATTCGAAAAACATGGCCAGCGCAACCGCTGGATGTTAATACGCTGCACAACATCTATGTTGTTGAGGAGCTCATGCAGCTCACTGTTGTATCGGATGCGGAAACCATCGCCAACTCTCACTGGATCGAAGATCTTACATAGGACTTTTCTATCGAATTCTCGCAAGGCTGCTGCATCAGTGCAATCTAGCTTCTCACATCACTTATGTCATGTGTGTTAATTTATCCAAGAGTGCCGGGACCAACAGTTTAAAGTCGATTCTGAACGATAGATTTTTGAGAAACTTTTCATGGCAATTTTTTATTGGTTCTCAGAGCTTTTGCCAGAAATCTGCTGTAAGACAATGGCCGAAGAAATATTTTTCATATTTCCTTTTGTTGGCGATGTCTGACCTGGGGTTTGAACCGTGGCCTCACGTCTAATGAGCCAACACTCTACCTACTAGAATCAGGTAGTTTTTTGAATATATTCTTGCAAACAACTCAGGCGGAATAAAATAAAATCTAAAATTGGGGTTGAGTTGGGAGCAACTTATCACTGAAAACTTGTTCTATAACTGCGCTTGAGTTCCTGTTGAATATGTGCTAGTGAGTATCGGACCGCGTAGAAACTATGGTAATATTAATGTGAGACAAGTCTAACGCACGGTTCGTCATTGGGATTGTAATCTAACACAACGAACAACTGACAGTTCCCTTTTTAACTGTCCACCAGACAGTAACAGGAAACTTTACGACTTTACATAATGCTACGCAACAAGAATTCGCAAGAGTACAAGAGTATGTGATGCATTTTGTAGGCTATGTATGGTATACAGTGCGATCCAAAGTGAAAGATATAGAACCTATAAAGAAACTCGCTTCCACGTGAAAGTTTATGTCAACGAAAGATGTGTTCAATTCAACTTGAATAGGTAGTACAGACAACGGGGAGATAGCAATACTATTTGACAGTCAGACCCTCATCCAAGTGCTGAGTTCCTTTGAATTAAAATTTAAAACTCAATCCGCTATGCAGGTCTTATAGAAAATCACAACAGTGAATATAAGAACAGCTCACACAGAAGTAGCTGTCCAAGCCGCTGTTGAGGCCAAAACCTTATCGGGCACTAGGAAGAAGAGAAGCATTTGAGAAGGAAATACTTGGGTGTACGCCGTCTAATGAGCATCTTGACGTTTGGATTGTGGCAGACATTACGGGAATATCCTATATAGGTTGAGGGCGTTACAATAAATGGTCTGATCGCAGTACAATAGTGCTTCGATACAATAATAATGGATATTCAGTTCTCTGCCTTTCATTTCAAAATATTAAAAGGTACTCAAGTTGTGTAATCATCAAGCCTTAGAAATATATCACAGTAGAAAGAATTACAAAGGTATTCAGGGGTGATCCTACTGAGGGTAAAACCGTGTGAGTATTTTCAAACTGAATAAGGTCGACATAAGCCTACTAATGAGTCTACTTACAATGCACTTCGCCTTACATGTACACCTGGACCGAATCGTTATGATCGAAAATGATGAAAGCACGGAATGTGACTTGGATATCGAAGCGATAAAACAATTTTAAGGTCATTATGTCCAGCCTGTGGAAGCCAAATATTTTAGAGAAGATACTCTAACAGATGAAACAGAATTCGTCTCAGAGCAGTGAACTGGAAGAAGTTACAGAAATTTATAGAAAATATAGACTTCCTATAGAAGGTATGGTTAGCGCATAACAAACCAACTTAATGGCTTAAGGGACTTTGAATTAATTTTTGAATTATATTTGCCCACTCAATGAAGCATTCATTCGATAGGCTTTGAAATGTTTACATGACACAAACTTTTCTCAATTTGTATGGTTTTATTAAATACATATTTATATGGTTTTGTATATATGTATGTATGGATGTATGTATGTTTGTATGTATGCATGCGTATGTAAAGATATTGTACAGTGAGTGTTGGCTTCAGTTATTAAAAATTCTACAATACTTTAGATGGATGACAATTACGATGATGATGATGATGATGATGTTGACGACTGTTTTTATCTCATGCAACACATGCTGCATTCAAATAATTGCATTCAAGAATAACTGGAAATAAACTACAAAACAATCTCAATAACATAAAAATAAATAATTCAAATCAAATTTGGATACATTTGGATACATTCGGATATACAACTGAAATAAAATTGCGTTTATTGCAATAAGACAGAATTGGAAAGCCAGCGTTACTGTATACAAGTGGTTTAAACACTAGAACCTAGAAGTTTAATCGTATCTTATCGTCCCTAGTTGTTTGATCACGTACCTACAAATTTACATAATTGGTCATTACAACCCTTTAGTCAGGTTTACAACCTAGTTTCTCACATCACTTATGCAGCGTGTGTTAATTTCCTACATGAGCGGCGGAACCTACAGTTTAAAGTCGACTCCGAAGGACAGATTTTTGAGTAACTTCTCATGACAATTTTATTTGCTCTTCGAGTTTTTGCCAGCAAGCTGAGGCAGTCGCCGAAGAATTATTTTTTCACATTTCGCTTCGCTGGAAATGTCTGATATGGGGTATGAACCGTAACTTCACGCCTAATTAGCCAACACGCTATCTACTACACTACGTCACCTTTAGAACTTAGTCTTAGGTGAAGCAAAAATAAAGTCTGTTGAGATGAAGTCGCCGAAGATCCGTAGCCTCACGACTACGTACATCTTGTTCGCGTACCTATTCATTTATTCATCAACGAAAGTGATTTTTCGATGAATATTACGATCAGTTGCCAACTGCTTCAGAGCCTATTTCGCGAACGTATATCGTAAGCTAAGGTCGTATATGTATTCCCAAAACACAATGCAAAATTTGACCAAGTTGTGGTCTGCGAAAGGCCGAGTTCTTGTGAGCGGCGTGATATTCTCGGATTCTCCTGCATACTCTCACGGACAGCAGCAATGTTTTCAGCAGAGCTTACTTTTCGTAGACGTACATGTCGTAATCTAAAGTCGTATTTGTATTCCCAAATCACAATGCAACATTTGCCCAAGTTGTGGTATGCGAAAGGCCGAGTTCTTGTGAGCGACATAATTGTCTTTGATTCTCCTACACTCTCTAACGAACAGTGACAATATTTTCGGCAGACTTTGCTTTTCGTAGACGTACAGTGAGTGCTTGAACGATTACTGAACCGGTGTATTCGAATTTATCCACCATATTGTGTATAATTCTCGCGGTAGGATGAATATGGCGCTTGGAAACTGGCTGAAGCGCTAAATACATTGCCCGAATAGGAGACCCATTTCGATTAAACATTTTTTATTATTCGCACTAGTTATTGAACGCTACATTCATGAGTTTTATCCCAAATTTAATAAAAAAAAACTATTCTGTTCCTGTAGATTAATGAACTTATGTACATACATACATACATACATACATACATACATACATACATACATACATACATACATACAAATGTCGGTAATAAAAAGTCAAAAGATGGTCAAAAAATTGACAAGAAAAAAGGACCAAAAAAAGAAAAGGACAATTGTGTAAACACTTTGATATGGAAATTTAAAGTTGAAGTTGTCATAATTTCACAATTTACATGTAAATGCTCTTCTCTTTTTTCTTTTTGTTCTTCTTCTTCCTTTGTCTCTTTCTTATTGTTATTGTTTTTTTTATGATGTTTGTTTTATAATTTTTTATTTTGATTTGTGTTGTATTTTGCATAAGCTAAAGTAGTTACTCAAAACAATGCAACAACAATAACAACAACAATAACAATAACAATAACAGTAACTAAAACCAAAAACAACAACAAATCATATTACAAAAACAATGGCAAATTTTTATTTGCCATTCAGTACTCGTACTCTCATATTCGTTCGTATTCGTACTATGAATACGATGTACTAACACACGAACAAAAAGATTTACAAACAAACACTCAAACATACGTAAATATTTATTTGTTGCATTTTGTTATTGTATTTTTTTTTTATTTTTTATTTTTTTTTATTTTAATTTATCTCTTTATGATATTGATAATGATATTGTTGTTGTTTAAATTGTTGTTGTTTTGTTATTATTATTAGTGTTGCCGGTGCTGCTGCACAAACTTTGTGGCAGACAATGATTACGATTACATACTATAATGACTATTACAAACGTATTTGTGCTGAGTTGCATGGATTCTAAGCGCGTTGCATGCACCCAGCAAGCAAAAAGTTACACTCTCCTGTATTAAATGGGAATTTAAAATATTTTCTCAAATTTCAGGACGCTGTTCGATGTCAGCAGTGAGAATTCTCTGAGTAGCATTCGTCGTGCAGCCTGGTAATTCTTTCTGAAGTGCCTCACAAATTCAAGAATGTGCTTCGATAATTCGTTCTCATCGTAGCAGAGTCTAGACAACCTTCATTCTGAAATAGTGTACCTGAGTCTACAGATCCACGTGAATATAATCTTCTTCTGTTTCGTTGCATACATAACATACGTACATAATTGGTCATTACAACCCTGTAGTCAGGATTGCGTCCTTGTTTCTCATGCCATTTATTTTGTGTGTGTGTTAATTTTTATGTTGGAGTGGCAAGACCTCCATTTTAAATCTCGATTTCGAACGACAGATTTTTTTGAGAAACTGTTAATTTTTTATTTACTCTCAGAGTTTTTTTCCACAAATCTGCTGAGAGGAAGTCACTGAATTTTTTTCAAACTTCATTTTAATGTCTGACCTGATATTTGAACCTTGACCTTAAATCTAATAAGCTAACTCACTATCTACTAGACTACGGCTGCGTAGAGCATACCTTTTAAAACATTCGCTTCCACATCACAGAAATGCTCGAGTCCAATTAGCGTCATGGAAGCTCATCTGCTTGATAATTGCCAAGGATTCCCTCATGACCTTAAATCCTTATATTTCCCACATAGTTTCTCCAGCCAGACGCATAAGACAGTTATATTAGCCGAGCACTCGGATGGAAGTTTATTTGCCCGATGGTCCCGTCTTTTGTACTTCTTAACCAAGTTTAATATGAAATATACCCACAAGTTTGCCCATGGCCTAAAAATATTACGTTTTGAAACCAATATCTGTTGCTTCTGTTCTAAGATCTATTCTTGACCCATCTCTGGTCTCACCTTCTGTGAGAAGTTCGCCATGTCAATCCAATGTTGTTCCTAGATATTTGACCACCATTTTCTGTAATATTATCTCACTTAGTAGTCAAATATTCTTCCATTTAGGATGTCTAAATCTTCTTTTAAATAGTACTGCTGTGCTCTTGCCCGGGCTTATTCTCAGGCCCACAGCTATGTACCAATGATTCACAATTTCAAGACCTCTTTGAACGATGTCATTTGGTATAGAATCTTTAAACTTATAATAGCTGGGAAATGACATAAAAAGTATTCCACCGTTTCAATGACGTCACTTGTCCTATACTTATCAACTTCCACCACATCAATAGGGTACAAGTGTATATATAAGCCAAAGTGTCCCGGGAGAATGGTCTTTGTGTATTTGAGTCACTCTCATTTAGTCTTAAAACTCTTACGGATTTTGTCCTCATCGCGATCACCACAGAGTATCTTTGAAATTCTTCCGACGATTCCGCTCACATGTTCAGCTTGGTCTTCAAAGCGCTGAAAGGTAGTTATAGTACCCAGTTCTGGGTCTAGATATCCATACATTGCTTACGGCGCCGTGGCTGGTGTAATCAAATCGTACCAATTTTTCAATCAAACTTAATTGTTTGTTGGGCAATCGAATCCATAAAAATTTATCATATCAAGCAAGCATATGAAAATATGAAAATAGAAACAAAAACAAAAACGCAACAAATCAAAAAAGGAGTAAAAAACAAACTGACATACACAACAACAACAACAACAACAACAACTACAAGAACAACTCTTTACAAAACCAAATAAATATTGAACATTTATGAAGGAAAACAAGACAATAATTATGAGACGCATGCAACGTATGCGACGTATGCGACGTATGTATGCAGATTTGCTTTGATCCTTGTTTTTGTTCTCGTTTTGCGGCTGAAATCTTAAAGCAAAATGTAACGCTCGCGATAGCACAGGTGGTCGGCGCGGGGACTTGTCGTAGCGCCACAGCATTATTCGGCTCTATTGAAACGTAAAGATTTGAATACAAGTTGTTGTTTTTGTTTTTGTTTTTGTTTTCGTTTATTTTTTTTCGTTTTTTTTTGTTATTGGTATCGCCCACGACGAACACGAAAACGTGAATTCTAAGTCATAAGCAAAGTACAAACAAGAAAAGAATGAAAATGTAGTCGAAAGATGAAGGAAAGAAAGAAAAAGATGGGCAGCATTCGGTAGCGTTAATAAAGTAACAACATAAAAACGCAGGCGCCCATGCTCAACAAATACAACTTGCAACAGTCGACAATAATGCAAATGCTACTGTCTTACATTTTTGCAACATCTTCCAACTGACATACACACGAACACTTGTATTATTTGCTGCTGCTTTTATTATGCTATGCATTACCGTATAGTTCTCTTCACTTCTCTCTCCTGCTCACGGTGTGCTTTATGCATTTATGATTCTTCAATGATTCTTATTGCAACATTATTTGTTATTCATCAGTTTTTGCTTTTGGTCTTCTTCTTCTTTTTCTTCTTCTTCTATATTTTATTAGTTAGTTATTGTTAACTGTGTTGTGTTGTTATTATTGCCGCCGCTACTGCAATTGCATTGCATTGCATTGCATTGTTTTGCATGGCTTGTAATATCTTTACTAAATGCCTTAAAAACTTCCTAATTTCATGCTTCCATACCTGTCTTCTAAGATCCCACTCACTGTAAGACAACAAGAAAACAATAACAATAACAACAACGGTAGCAATCACTCCTCTTATTTTGTTGCAACAAAAAATATAAAAAATACCCTCTCGAGAGTTGCGAAAAGCTTGCGTTATTTTTTTCTTTCTTCGAATATGAGAACGTATTCCATATTTTTGGATGATTGTTTCTGTTTTGTTGCTGCTGTTGTTGTTGCTGTTTTTACTTTGGCTTTACTTGTCTTTTGTTTGCAACAAATTTTTTATTTTTTTTTTTGTTTGCCCCCCTTAGACAGGTTTAATAAATATGTTTTAAGGAAATGTTGTGTTTGGTAATTGTTTTATGATCGTTACTTGTTGCTGCTACTCTTTTTTGCATAACAATCGACACTTAAAGAAATCGAAGCGAAAAATGCATATGCTCCTCTAAATTTCGATAAAAATGTGTCGTTAATCTGTGAGGAACAGCTAATCGAAAATGTGTGGGCAGTACCATCAGTAAAGACGGCTATACGTATCGGATATATAAAGTCCGAAATGTAATAGGCATGCATTGCGGGGCTCTATGATACAAGCTGTTGTAAATTTTGTTTCAGTGTATCTTTCTTTTGTATTCGCAAAGTCTTTATTTAGTAAGCATATATGTAGTTATGGTATGTATGTATGTATGTACGTTGCTACTTTACATTTTTATAAGAATTAACTGCAAACTCTCTGTTAAAGGAAATACTCCGCAATGGACCTTCACTATCAAAACGATACGATCTTTGATTATTTCTTTTTTTCTCCACTTTTTTTCACTTTTTGTTTTTGTTTTTGTGTTGGCAATATTTTTGGTTTGCTTGCTACATAGCAGTTTAAATATTTTTTTTTTTTTCGTTAAATCATATTGAGAAACTTTAACTCCTATTATGTATTCAAATTACATACAAACCAAACTTAATATTCGAAAATATCTTAATGATGTAAACGTATGTATGTTTGTATGCATTTTACATTTAAATTTAATCAACAAAAATAAATAAAAAAAAAATTTACAAAAAATTAATGGAAATTTGCAAAATATTACTGTCGGTCGGATGGACTTAATGAAGTGTAATATAGATACCCCCATCATATCATTGCATATTTATCGATTAATGTAACGATATCCGCATATTGCGTTTATTGTTATCGGAATAAGTTGTAATAGCACAAAAAATGTATGTTAATTATTATTATTATTGCAGGATTTATTATAATTTGTAAAGTTTAATTTGCAAAATTTAATGCTACACAGCTCATAGCTTATTGAGTAATTCTCACAAGCTATTTCCAGACATTTTCATCTCATATGGAATTAATTTTCTTAAATATTACATATTATCTTACATATTACATAACAAATGTCATCGATCAAATTCGGACTGCTTTATGTGCTAGAGTTATGGAATATTGGCCATTTTGGATGTGTCCACCGGAGATCGGCAATGAATCGTTTTTCATTACTCATAAGCACTCGTGTAATTTTGAATATAAGTGAGTCAACATTATTGAAATGTAACTATGTATTCTTATTCATTCGTTCTCACTACCACGTTGACTTCTAAGAACAGGTTGTAATGACTATGCGTACAACGTTGACATTGAACTCATACCATACGAAATATGTTTGATTTAAAAGTCTACACAATACTTATAAATGATTCCAGTATGAATCCAGTAAATGAATCATTCATCAACAAAATTTACAGTCCAATAATATGTTGCAATTACAACAAAAGAAAAAAGACACATAAGCAAAGAACGACAGAGCAGCAAGCAGAGCAAACACACAACCTTCTAGTGAATATTTTTAGTGTTCGTACTCGAATCATACTTAGTGAAATCAACAACATCATACGTGTTGTTATGTATGAGTATGATAAATACTTCAAACTTTGAATATGAGTAGAGGTTCGATGATAAGTATTAGAAATGTATTAGAAATTATGAGTACGATTCGATTCTACTCATCTTTATGAATAATCATTGCTGATCACTGGCGTCCACTCATTTATACGAAGTTGTATGATTTAAAATTGAATAAATGACATCAAAAGGACTTCATTGATAATCTAAAATGAAAAGGGACATTCCAGTGGAAAAATTGCCATACACAATAACAATAAATTCTACAAGAGTTATAAGAAATTAAGAAAAGCTTGGCAAAAACTGTAGAATCGAAACACCGAAGAATTGTTCATCAAGTCGAGAAATAAAGAAAAAAACCTGGTTTGACCAGTTACCACCAGATTTATGGGTCGTGTTTTAAATGCTACTCCATCCATTAAATAGAAAACATTGAAATATAAGCCACCAAGAACTACCCAGTGAGAGATGTCTTAGCTTTATCCAAGTCCACATGCCCACAGGCCGATGGATGAGAAAGTTATTTTTTCTGAAGTAAAAAAGTTTAATTTAAATTATTCACACGGCTACAGGATAAAGTTGTCATAGTCTCATAGGTAGTAAGTTGACGTCAGGCTACGGTTCAAACCCCAGGTCAGACATCTCCAGCAAAACGATATTTCTTCGCCGACTTCCTCCCAACAGATGCCTGAGAAAACCTCTGAGAGCCAAAAGTATTATCATGAAATATTTCTCAAAAAATCTGTCGTTCGGAATCAACTTTAAACTGTAGGTTCCGCCTCTAATGTATAAAATTAACATACACAGAGTCAGTGGTGTGAGAACCTAGGTCGTAAACCTAACTAAAGGGTTGTCATGATCAATTACGTATGTATGTATGTACAGTTTCCTTTGAAGTTACTGTTGTGTGTTCGTTAAAATTATAAATTTCATAAGAATTATAATAAAATGTCTGTCTCTCAACCATTTTGTCACAAAATATATCAGAAAGTCATGATGGAGACTTTGAATAGAAGGCTCCTGTAGAAGTTCCTTTCCAAGAGGCTTTGGAGTCCTTTCGTATTGGTTGCACGGGAGTTAGAATTACGAATTAACAACTGCTGAATACATGAATGAAGTGGAGTTGAAATACGATGAACAAACATTGCATACAGCTAGTACGTAGAAAATATATATATGAATATGAATCTATTTGAATCTTCTTCTTCATTGATCCATACATACATATGTATGTACATGTGTACTGTAAGTATATAAATTAACTCATGCCAATAAAAATGTACTTTTTTATAGAAAACAACAAACGTAGATACGCTCATCCAAAAAAAAAAAAATATGTATTAACCTGCCTGCCTTCCACCCACCACCCACTTGCCTCACTCCGGAGGCATTCACACACTTTATGCATATTTAAGTTACCATCGAACATGAAAGAAACAGGCTCCAATTTCCGACGACCAACAAAATATAAAAGAATTGTTTGTACACACATAATGGAAATCACTGTCTCTATATTTTTTAAGTAACACAAAAATAAAAATTAAAAAATAAATATTCATGCATACATCCAGACATACATACATACATACATATGAGTACATGTGCAGACATGCAGACATACATGTATACATATATGGAAACCAAAAGGGGTGAACAGGCGGTTTTGAATGCAAATACATACGTATGTACATAGAAAACATTTAAAAAACTGCAAAATACTAAACAGAATAGACGTTACGAAGAGCAAAAGAAAAAAAAAACAACATCAACAAATGCAAAAAAAAAATGAAACTAACAAGTTCATATTTTGTCCACATCACAGTATGGAAAAAGTAAAAAAAAAATTAAAAAAAAAATAAGAAAGAATCTATTATTCATCCAAAGATCTAACCCATCATCCAGCATCACCACCACCATCACCATCACCATCGTCATCATCGGCAGCATCATTCATTGCGAATACTTATGGATGAATGGTAGCTACACCGTTAACCTAAGGCCACATTATGGCAAAGGAAAGGATAATGGTGGCAGTGACAATGTCGTTGTAACATCGATAGTGTCTTTTCTCGAACAACAACAACAACAACAACATTACCAATCTTTTTGTACAATTCCTCTTTTTTAAATTGTATGTCAAACGAATTTGTATTTAAGTTCTTAACTCCAACAAATGCTTTGAACATATTAAAATAATTTCTGTTTGCTTTTAGGCCGGGAGCAGCGTGTGCTGACTCTCCGAGACTCTGATTGTATTTTCTCTCCGGATAAACACAGGATCATGTGGGTTTCCTCATGTGTAGAAACTAGATAGTTGTACTGCTGTCATTGTCTTTTGTCTTAATCTTGAATTGGAGCTTCATTAGACACTGCATGACAGCTGCAGAGCTACTCAGTCTGAGATATTTTGTGTTTAAAGCCTCTTGAGTTCAGTGCTTACACTTAGACTACTTCTAATAAGGATTTTTAGTGGATTTTTGCCTTAAGAGTTCATCTGCTCTGATAGCAATTGTATCGGTTTAATGCAAATTGAGAGTTCTGCGGCATATTGACTTCCCTGAGGACCAGAAGGCTGTTGGAGTGGATATTCAATTGTTGGACCTAATTCAGCAATCTGCTACCCCTCTGGATTTGTTGCGAGGTGGATTTAGAATATGGATAGGTCAGAAGATGGTAAAATTAGTTCACTGGAATAGATTTTCGCTGAATTTCTGCAGGTTATGTGAAGAAGATGTAGTCGCTGTAGTCTAGTAGATAGTATGCTGGCTTATACGACTTGATTGAGGCCTCGTTTCAAACCCCAGGTGAGACATCAAAACGAAATTGGAAAAAAAAAATTCTTCAGCGACTCGGAAAGTAAATAAAAATTGCCATAAAAAGTTTCTCAAAAAATCTATAGTTCGGAGGCTACGTAATCTCCTGACTACAGGGTTGTAAGGACCAATTATGTTATGTACAGTTTACGGTCGACTTCGAACAAGAGTTTCTTCAAAAACTGGTCATGGCAGTTTTATTTACTCTCGCAGTTTTTGCCAGAAGACTGCTGAGAAAAAGTCTCTTCAGCAATAGTTTTGCATTTCGTTTTACTCATGTCTGAGCGTGGGTTTGTATTGAGGACTTACGTCTATGTAGCCAATACCTTTCCTACTAAATTTAGGATCTCTTAAGACCTACAACTTGTCAAGGTTTTGTGTAGAAGATAGCGGCTAGAATCATGGAAACTCACTATGTAAGGAAAGCGTAAAACATTGAGATAAAATGCGAATGAAAATTTGGCAAATGCACGATTCTCCTCGTTTTTTTAAGATTTCAAAAATCATCACATTTCATTAGGTCAGGGATATTTACTTCTTTGGTTAATATAACCCTTTATCCAGGATTCCGATGTACTTTCTCACATTTGTTTGTGTTCATTTTTATCAATGAATTTCAGAATTTACAGAGTAAAGTCGCCTCCGAACGATATATTTTTAATTTTTCATGACAATTTTATTTAGTCTCCGAATTTTTATCAGAGAACTGGTAATTGGAAGTGAGGAAGGCATTTTTCCAATAAGCCAACACAATACCTACCAGAGATCAGTAATGAGTATTCAAAAAGATGAGTAGAATGGAATCATACTCATAATTTCTGATATTTACATATGCATACGCATTCATACTTATTTTAATATCATCGAACCTTTACTCATATTCCAAGTTTGAAGTACTCATCATATTCATACTTAACAACACGTATGATGTTGATTTTTACTCTCTATGACTCTATGACATTTACACGACACGAATTGCAAAGTATGAATCGCGTACGAACACTAAAATACTCACTAGAAGGTTGCGTGTTTGCTCTGCTTGCTGCTCTGTCCTTTTTTGCTTGTGTGTCGTTTTTCTTTTGTTGCAACAATAACTAACACTGTAAAATTTGTTGAATGATTCGAGCCACTCGAATCATTTATAAGTATTCAGTAGACTTATGAATCAAACATATTTCGAATTGTATGAGTTTGATGTCAACGGGTATGGGTACAATACTCAATGCAACCTGTACTTATAAATAGAAGTTGTATATGGTGAGTGCGAATGAATCAGAGTACATGGTTTAATTTCAATATTGTCGCGTCACATGTTTTCAAAATTTCATGAGTGCTGCTGAGTAGCGAAAAAACGATTCATTGCCGATCTCCAATACCTACCAGACTACGGCGAGTTAGATCGAAGAAGAGTTCTTATGAACTTGTGCATCAGGAATGCATTCATTTAACTTTGTTTTGGTATTTTACTTATCGTGTTAACAAAAAAAAAAAAACAAAACCTTTCTTAAGATTTTGTTTGACATTTTTAAAAGAAGAATGAAATTCTGTATCTCTCTGACCTTTGGCTTGTAGACCCTTATCTTGTAAATTACCCTTTAGAGCTATTGTATAGAGTCCAATAAATAACGGATTTACAACTATGGAAAGCGGTAGTTCCAAAAGCTTATAAGAAAATGTCAATTGGTTGCACTACAGTGAGGCATTTTGATAAAAGGTGCAACGTTTAATTTAAAGAAAGACGGCTAGTGTATGTATGTATACATACTTACAAATATGTGAAGGTATCTTGACGCTAACTGAAATGGAAACATACAAATTATACTTTTAAATACATAGCTACATACATACAAATGTATATACATACATATATATGTACATACATACATACTCAATTGACATGGAAAACAGTTGCAATTATATTGTATTTTAGTTATGTATGTAGGTATGTATCTATGTATGTATGCATATTTCAATTTATAAGCATCCTGTAGAAATTTTCTCATACGCACCCACACACCCACACAATATAAAAACGCATGGCTATTGAACACTTAAGTGTTATGTATTGTTACGAGTGCAACTCAAATCAAAAGCTTCACGTCGTTTTTTAATAGGTTATCACAATTTGGCATATGTATGTACGCTTGTATGTTGCTTGTTATCAAAACTGTTGCATAAATCATAAAAAAGATGAGAACAACCAACACCAGCCAGCAAAAATGAAAAAAAAAAAGAAAGGAAAACGTTCATTTACTCACTTGCCTATGCATCAGTTTAACAATTGTGGCACAAATATGTGTCAATACATGGATAAAAAACAAAACAAAAAACATTTATTCAATACGCCAAAAAGTTCATTCACATAGCCATGCATGCATGCAGTTGCAACACACTATTATGCCAATTTAAGGGAGGGGGTAACCCGTTTATAGTACCCCAAAAAAGAAAGAAAACCAGAACAACATATACGCACATACCCGGGAAAAAAGTAGCCAAGAGTAGATCAAAAAAAAAAAAAAAAAAAGAAGTAACAATAACCAACACAACAGCAATAGCAGCAGTACTGAAAATCAAAAAACAACAAAAAGAAAAAAAAAAACGGGATAGGAAGAAGAAAAAAGAAGAAGAAGAACAAAATTTTGACCGCGACCTAGATGATTGTTAAACACGCATCAGTGACACACCACTCTCGTCAAGGTCACGTTGTTTGGAAAAATTATGCCAACCAATACTCGAAGTTCGGTCGAACGAGAGAATGCACATGCTGCTGTTGCAACACGGGTACCATTAAATACTCTGTGTGTTGTGTTGCTGTTGCACTTTTGTGTCTCGCGTTTGTTTTTATTTTTATGTTTGCATCTGTGTATGCATTCACATACACATACTCGTGCATATCATCTGTTTAAGTGTGTGTATGTGTGTGTGTCTGTATGTTCTGTTACTTTTTCAATGCTTTTTTATGCGCCATTTTTTTTTTATCCACTGAGTTGTGTTATTTGAAAATCAGTTCTGTTTTTCGTTTTTTTTTCTGTTTTTTTTTTGGTTTCATTTCGAATTTTTGTTGCTACTGCTGTTGTGTTATGCTGTTGTTGTTTTTGTTGTGATTGTGATGAGGAGTATCTTGTTTTGGCGCCGCACATTCATTTTTTCACGTGTTGCAATCTACTTCTGTTTTTTTTTACAGAAAAAAAAACTGCTCTTTCAGTTCTTTTTCAATGCCACACCAATTTGTTTTGTTTTTGTGTTAACATCACGTGCTTATAAGCATATTCAAACATACATGCATATGTACATACATCGTGTATATGTATGTGGATAGTAAACCGTCAATGAAATGTTTGTATGTACGAAACTCCGATTAGTTGTGCAATGCACTTTGAATGCAGTACATCATCAAACTGTCTGTCGGTGGTTCAACAAAAATGCAGCGAAAAAACGCGAATCGACAGCAAAAAAAAACACATTTTTATACATACAGTAATAGACACACATACAGAACTACATGCATACATACATTTACAAGCACATGTACATAGGCGTACATATACATGCTTAAATGCATTGACAATTCGAATCCTTTCATATGAAACTGCATGCATGTGCTCAAAAATATGTTGATGTAACAACGTATGTACATTTGTACGTGTGTATATGACTGTGCAAATACATGTAAACACCAAACATCATACCACCAAGTTATACTTACTCTGTTCCTCTAACTGGGTTTATGTGTTCATAAGCATTTATTTGATACGCACCCATCACTGATAAACTTCGATAAACGATAACAACGATTTTCCTAAAAAGAATACAAAAAAAAGGACACAAGTTATGCCAAATGCCAGCGATTGTATCTCTTCGATTGTCATTTGATTGAAATGAAAGCGATTCTTCACTCCTCTGAGATTGTTAACACTCAAGTGTGCATTACAAAGAAAACTTTTCAAACTACGAATTCTTTTCTAATCTTGAATTTCTTTCCGTACTCCCTGAAAGGGTATATAAGTGAAGTTCACCTTCGAAAATATTCTAAAAACACACACACACACACACACATGAGCAATCGCCAATTAGAATTTCATAATCTGACAGTGATGCGCGTTATAAAATTTTTCCCACGATTAACAGTTTTTCACAATGGAAAGTGACTGCAATGAAGGCATGAATAAATGCATGAATGAATGCATGAATGATTGTAAATATTAAAAACTAGTAACTGCACATACAAATGGCAACTGAAGTGGGACAGCAACCGGCAACAACAACAACAATATTCACACAATTTTCGGACAAAAAAGAAAAAACTACACAACACTTTTCATTTCAATGGTTGCCCATTTTTTTTTGGGTATAACAACACCAGGCAACAACAAAACAGGCATAAAAAACCAAACGATTTACAAAAAAAAAAAAAAAAAGAGAAAATCACAGCAACACGTCATCAAAGAACTCGACAGCAAAAAAAACTGTCTATAAAACACAAGAACAAAAACAAAAAACAACAACAACAACAACATTTATCCTTTTTTTTTTGTTTTTTTTTGTGCTCATCATGCTCGCACGCTGTGTAGTCAGTCAGTCAAGTCACCAGTTGCAGTTGCATTCATTCACATATAGAACGATAGCAACAACAACAACAACAACAATAACAACAACAAAAAAACAACTTGAATACAATAAATAAAAATAACTAAACGATACAACACCAGTTGCACTCGTGCAGTGATGACAGACAGAATCAACATTTAGTTTGGCTTTCCAAAATAGATCGCCAAAGGCCAAATTCCCAAAAATGGTAACTCTAGCTTCTCCAACCACTTATATGGTGTGTGTTAATTTTATTTATGAGTGGTGAAACCTACTATTTAAAATCGATTCCGAACGACAGATTTTTTAAGAAATTTTTCACGACTAAGGGTTTGAACTACCGGGTTTTCTAGGTCTAATAGGCCAACATACTAGACTTGTAGACTACGGCATTACGTTAATGTTCATGAAACGTTAATACTGCCGTGGAACTAATGTTTAATGAAAAAAAAAAAAAAAACTTGTTATTTTTATTGAAACATCCCCCGTGGAGCAGATATAGTTGCTGCATCTGGCTACTCTATAGCAGCACAGAGAGTCTGTCATCAACAAATTGCAGTCAATAAAAAAAGCGATTTACACAGTTTTTTTTTCGATGATGTTGTTGTTGTTGTTTTTTTTAGCGGTTAGTAAACTGCAAAAAAATATTCATCCATTCATGCATTTGTACGTACATTCACTCACTCATACGTGCTCATGTACATGTCTGTGCATATTATTCAACTGCATGCATGCATGTGTGTATGTAAATACGTTTTCATAGTACGTATGTAGTGCAATATGCAATTGCACGTATGTATGTATTTATGTTTGTGCAACAAATTTTCACGTACTCTTTCCCGATCTAGCTCTGTTGCAAATATAATGTCGTGTATTGCAGCACGCGTTTACAAAATTTTCATTCACTAACCGCAAAAGCAACAAAAGGAAAAAAACGAAAATTTCAATGAAAAAGTAAAAAAAAAATATCAGGCACGCACGCACACACTCGTACACACATTCAATTGAAGTGTATATGAATGGATCTGCTATTAGGGGATGTCACCTGTCTACTAACCGATATAAAAATGCAATTTTTTTTTGTTGTTGTTTGTTTGTTTGTTTCTTTCTTTCTCTTTTGTATTCCATATGACTACACAAACGTTAACACCGTGTTGCAGCGTTTGATCTGTTATCGATGATGTTATTTGGCGGGACTTTTCACAGCAGCAGCAACAGCACCAGCACTAGCATCATTACAATAAATCGTAAAAAAAAGAAAAATCAAATTGGAATGGAAGAAGGAGGCATGTTTACGTTTTATTCTTAGTGTTGTTGGTGGCATTTATGATTATAAATTTTCTTTTTACACAATAAGACTCTTCCTTGTCCCCTGAAGGCCAAGGAAACTGAACAAGACCTCAATTTTTTTTTGGTTTTGAACAAGAATTCATTTCGTACTCTTCGACTTCTTCTCAGCAGTCTACGATTGAAGCTATGATTGATGGAGAAAGCATTATGAGGTGAATACCATTATTTTATATATTCAAGCTTCGAATTTGATTCATTACCACCAGAAAGATATCAGAAACATATTTGGTACTTCAAGAAGAGATGTCTTATTTATGAAAATTGACCAAAAATATGAAGATTATTACCTTTAGCAAACGAGACAATGCCACTCTTTAGGTTCACATAACAGTATGAGATGATTTCCTTCAGAAACTGTTGATTTTCATTAATAGTTGGCATTGAAAACTTTTCTAAACATCAATTCAAATGAATCTTAACTCAAAAAAAAAAAAAAATGGTACTTCGCCCAAAGTACGTTTGTAACATTAAAATATTTCGATAATGAGAAAAGCCATTTGCACCACTTGGTTGTCACTCGCAAAAACAAATTTTTTTTTCATTGTCAACAAACATATACATACATACACAATTGGTCCCTACAACCCTTTAGTCAGGACTACAACCTATTTTCTTATACCACATATATTGTGTGTGTTAATTTTATACATGAGTAGCGGGTCCCATAGTTTAAAGTCGCCTGCGAACTACAGATTTTTAAGAAACATGGATACATGGATACCCCTTAGACTACGACTATTTTTACTTTCCACTGTACAGTACTCTTCAAGATAAGTTATGTTTTAGAAAAATTCTAGAAATTCTTGTGCAATGCATAGATCAACTGTGTTTCTACATACATACACAATTGGCCATTACAACCCTTCAGTCAGGATTACGGCCTAGTTTCTGTCACCACTTATGTTGTGTGTGTTAACTTTATAGATGAGTGGCGGGACCTACAGTTTAAAGTCGACTCCGAACGACAAATTTTTGAGAAACTTTTCATGGTAATTTTATTTATTCTCAGAGTTTGTGGCAGAAATCTGCTGAGAGGAAGTCGCCGATGAAATATTTTTTCATATTTCGTTTTTGATATCTGACCGGGGATACGAATCCTGGCCTTTCGTCTAATAAGCCAACACACTACCTACTAGACTACGGGGACTTCAACTGTGTTTCTAGTATGTGGAAAATTATATTGGAACCAAAGATCGGCAAAAATTCGTTTTTTCGCTACTCATAAGCACTCAGGAAATTTTGAATATGAGTCAACAATATTGAAATTTAGCTATGTACTCTGATTCATTCGTACTCCCTCCCTACAACATTGATTTATAAGTACAAGTTGCAATGAGTATACTTACAACTTTGACATCAAACTCATACCATTCGAAGTATGTTTGATTCATAAGACTACTCATTTACAGTCCTATAGTTATTGTTGCATTTACAACAGAAGAAAAAAGACACACCAGCAATAAAGACAGAGCAGCAAACAGAGCAAACACACAACCTACTAGTGAGTACTTTATTGTATTATTTTATTTTATTTTGTGATACTTTTCGTGTATATGTTGAAGTCATGGAGAATAGAAATCAACAATATCATACATGTTGTTAAGTATGAGTATGATGCGAACTTCAAACTTTGAATATGAGTAGAGGTTCGATGATATTAAAATAAGTATGAATACGTATACATAAGTATCAGAAATTATGAGTATGATTCGAATCTACTCATCTTTTTGAATACCCATTACTGATCTCTGATTGCAACCAATATACGTATAACTGATGTGCCCTGGTGGTCCAGTGGGTAGTGTGCTAGACCATTAGCATATTGATTTCAAACCTAATGACGACTCAGTTCAAAATAAATAAATCCTTTAAACATAAACATAAAAACTTAAATATTTTAATCAATAGAAAAATGATGGTAATTGAAAATAAAACATCCTGTGTATGTAAGTATGTATGCATTTCGGAATAATATACAATGATTTCAATGCTTTATTGTAAATTGAAAGATGAATAGAAGAAGAAAAGAAGCAAAAGATTGTAATTATTTATGTTTGCATTTTAATCAACCTAGAAAAAAAATAAAAAAAAAGAAAGCCAATCTTTTTTAATCAATAGCAGCCAAAGATTTATTTTTATATTCACAAAATGAAAGAAACCGCGGAAAATTAATGACAATGGCAATAAATGGTCATGTTTTAGATTTTAAATGACAAAAAATAATAAGAACTCTTGGAGAAGAATTACGGGAATGAGTTCACATTTTTATTTTTGTGAGTATGATAAAAACAAAATGGAAAAGAAATGAAAAGAAAAGAAATGAAAAGAAAAGAAAAGAAAAATATTAATTAGGAAAGCTTTAATCTTTTTATTTCTATCCATTGATAGTTTCCTTAAAGCTTCAAATAATATCGAAAACATTTGCATCAAAGGATACAATTGAATTGAATTTCTTGTAAACAAAAAAACGCAAACAAAACTCTTATAAAATAACATCAAAAAAGAAAAAAAAAGATGAGGAAAGAAATACTAAAAAGAAGCGTTTTACTTCTGCTGGACCAATCCATAATTTCATATACAACAACAACATCATATGGAATTATGAATACAAAACTCTTGTAGTTGTTTTGCTAATGGTCTAGACATTTTTGGCCACGTACACTTCCGCTATACCTCTACCAAAATGCTAACTCACTGACTGAATTTTCTAACCAAAAACGAATTCTACAATATACGGTGCACATGTGTACATACAAATTTATAATACTCATCAGAAACAAGTCAAATAACTGGGAATAGAAACAAAAAAAAAAAAAAACAAGAAAATTAAATACAAACTAAAACAAAAACAAAATGCAAAAAACATGAAAATAAATCGAAAAGATGTTCGAGGTAAGGGTGTGAAGTAAACAAAATGAAACGAAACACGGAAAAAAAAATTATTGAAAACAACTGCAATGGCAATAGCAAGCAACCAACTAAAGTGTTCCCCCATTTATGTCACTAAAAGCATGCAAATGAAGCTTATAACGTATAAAGTAAGTGTACACCAACACACACACGCACACATACAATACACAACTGAATTCTTGTGTAGATACAAGATACAGAGAACACCTCACATCCATGCAGGCAAGCAGGCAGGCAGGCAGGCAGCTACATCCATACATTTATTTGTATGCGATATATTGCAAGATATACTGTGTGCGTATGTATGTATGTTAGCACGGCTCAAAGGACAGTGTCAAAATAAAAGAAATCACCGTCACCGTCACCGTCACCAGCACCAGCACCAGCACCATCACTGTTACCGCTTCAAAGGATCACTTTTTAGAATTTTCGTTAGAAATTTTTTTCTACTTCCAATTATCTTTTCTTCTCTTTTTCTTCATTCAATTCCTACTCCCTCACTAACACTTACTTCCTTCATCTACCCACATGCCACATAACTCATGCCCCATGCCCTATGCCTCCTTTGCTGTATTTTTAGTTGTTGTTTGCATCGGGGGGAAAAAAAATATGCAAAAATGCTTAGAAACAAATTTGTAACCGAAGAACAATGAAAATCAAACACGTTCAACATTAGTTTCGCTTATAGACTCTCGGCGTATGTACATGGCCACCGTTTTTCCCACCGATTGGGAGTGAGTATTGGCTATCGAATGTAGACTGCATAAGAATGAATATTAAAGTTTAGGCGGCAGCATGATGATGATGATGATGATGACGATGATGAGAAGAGAAAAAATTGATGTTTTGTGTGTGTGAGCATATGGGTGTCGTTGTAACGCCGTTATGGTCTGAACCAAAATGACGGTTTTTGAACAGTGATGCCTTAAAATAAAGAAAATCGTCCACAACAAAAAAAAAAAGAAGAAGAAATCAAACTATAGTCGAAGCATTCATTCTTGCCTGCTGGACTAACTGTCTGCCTGCCATCCTCAGATATCAGACATGAGCGAAACCTCAGCCTCAGCCTCAGCCTCAAACTTAGCGGCCTAGGGTTAGAGGAAGTTTTGTTTGGAAGTATTGCACAATACAACGACTTCAAAACGTATCGCACATAAAGCTTTAGAATAGAATTAAAAACAGCAACAAAAAACACAACAAAAACAACAACAACACATAAAATGAATATGAAAAACTAAAGCAAAGCCAAACGAACACCATATTTGCACTTCAAATTCGATTTAGGCAGAGAGGAAGTATTCCAGCACATCACAGCACAGCATAAATGTTCAAATGAAACGAAGGAATACGAATTGAATTCAATAGAATACATATGCATATACATATATGAGTGTGTGTGTGAAGTATAGGAAAAAAAAAATTAAAAACGCGTATCGTATCGTATATGGTACCCTATCGTATCGAAATGCTGCAGACACCAACGAACATTGCAAAATAATAAGTCGCCAAAAAGGGAAATGCAAGGATGAGTATCAAGCACTACAAGAGTGCACAATAAAACACAATAAAAGTGCACGACTACAACAAATCTAATAACACAACCGCCTCTGCTAAACCAACCAACCATTTACACGTACACATACATACATGCATACATGCATACGTACATACGTACGTAAGTCTCTACTAAGAGTTGAGGATATTGTGCACAAACACTACTACCACCACCGCGCGCGCCATAATGGCTAAACACCAATACCACCATCACCTTTCACTCCTTACACATCGATCCATCACTATGGCATAAACTTACATATACGAGTACACAGTACATATGTATGTATGTGCGTACATATATGCACCTTGTATATCATGCGATGATGATAAATGTATTGCCTGCATACATACACGAAGTATTCTTCATTCACAATCGCATACTCTGTCGTTGTTGTCCGATTGTTAATAAGTATTGGATGGAAGTGGTCAAAGTACTGCTGCATAGAATAGAAAAGAGAGTTTTTACTTAGTCTTGCTTTACTTTGTCCATCGGTTGGTACAACTCTTACCATTTGCATCAGCTATGGGGTGTAGTTTGTTGATGACTCCGTTGTCGTTGTTATTGCCCCACCCATAGGCATTTGAAGTTTTTGGTTTCAGCAAAAATTTTTTCGTTGTTGTTTTTTTTTTTTGTCTTTCTCTCTCTGTACGTATGTATGCGTGCGTATGCTTTCTTTTCAATTCACATACATACTTGCATACATATATGCTATGTGTATGCATAAGTATTTGTATACTCTATGTGTGTGTGTGTGCGTTTGTGTGCTTATGGCAAGTGGCATCTCAGTTACCAGCATCATTGGATACAAAGGCAAGCAGGCCAGCAACATTCATATTCAAATGCCTCTTATAATGGTATGGGGACCTGCATTTAACGAGGAATTTCACTTGCGGCACATAATAGCGTACAAGGGGTTTAAAGCGTTTATTAGTTACTTCCATCCATCTATCCATCTATCCATTTATGCAAGTATCCATCCATCCATCCATCCATCCAGTTCAGTTCAGTTCGTATGTTCGTTTGTTCGTTTGTTGTTTTGTTTGCCTTGTCGTCGTCGTCGTTTGATTCTTTGCGCGTCGTGCTGTGTGTGTGTGTGTGTGTTTGTGCTTGTGCTTCTGTGTTCTACGAACACACATGCTGCGAAAGACTTGACCATTGACGTTAACGTTTTCCGTCGCTCCCCTCCTCCCGCCCCCGGACTTTTTTGCCTACTTTTCCCAATGCCCTTCTTTTGCATTAGAAATCAAGTACAGTTTCGCGTGTTTAATATTTCGCGCGTTTCGTTTCATATTTTAGACGAATATTTTCGAAAGTGTATGCAATCGTAAGTAGACTTTCTATCTCACAATCACACTTTATGTCGTTTGCATGCGGATATATCTGCCTGTGTGTGTGTATATGTATGTTAGCACGTATGTTTTTTTTTTATGCATTCCGTATAGGACGTAAGGGTGCAGGAAGAAACGCATATACATTCTCAACAGACCATAGGCGTACGTTTAAACACAATTCTGATGCATTATGGTCAGTCAGCTCATAAGCATAATGATGACCACCTCTTTACGATCTGCAGCTTAAATCAAATCATTCTTCAGGAATGACGAATTTTAACACAGAAATTCTAAATTGATAATGCTTTACAAGGACAGTTTTTTGACGCATTAATTTCTCAAATCGATTAACTGTTTACCGCCTTAAAAAATAAACTTAACTTGTGCTAAAGCCTTCAATGATTTTCAATTGACGCTTCATTCCATTTTGATACGCCATTGTGATGACGTCTAACGCCAACAAAATTTAAAGCCTGGCAAAAAAAGGAATTAAATTGCAACTATCAAGGCATTGAGGGGGACATAAGAGACTTCTTTCGTTTACAAAATAAAAATCTATCATGCCGTTCCTCGGCCCTTTCTTCCCTTTTCTGGTGTAGACTGGACAACGGTTTTTCTTTTCGAATGGAATTAGACATTCAAACAGCGAGAAAGAGAGAGAGAGAGAAAGAGCATAAGGTGCAGTACGTCTCAAAGGCTAACTGCATAAATGTAAACCCAAGTCAATGCGTCTAAACACCAATGCAAGCATCTAGTAATATGGGAGGGGGGAGAATATACAAACAAATACTGTGCCTGGCAATTTTTGCATATTAAAAGCACTTTTGCAATATTTTAGGGTGACACCAAGAAAGAGATTTTTCAATAGCAATGCGAAAATCACGCGGTTGTTAGCCTTCATGTAGGGATTTCGATTCCAATTGAATTTTTGGAGAATACTTTTTAATTTTCTTAATACGCATACAATTATGCAATACGTATGCATTTCGTAGAAAATGTTTTTCAATAATTAGACCCATGCTTTGTAAGGTAAGGTAAGGTAAGGTAAGGTTAGGTATGCTAAGCAAAAACCCTAATAAGACGTGAAATTCAGCCCAGCCAGCCAGCGAGCCAGCCAGCCATTAGTTTTTGTAGTAGTAAGGCGCAAGCACAGCACAACTACCTACTAGTCTTCTTTCTAAACATCATCAACACCATGAAAAAAAAAAAAAACACACACACACACACACACACAAAATTGGGGAAAAAAAATGAAAGAAAATTACATCGTTGTACGTAGGAAAAACTAGGAATTTTATTCAACCAACCAACCAACCAACCAATTCAATGCTTTATTTTGTGAATTTTCTTCTATTTTTCCAATGAATGTGCCGCACATTTTGGAGTTGTTGTGCCCTCTCCATCGGAGTTGTGGAAAAGAGAAGCCAGCATCCTATAGGAAGAAGAAAGAAAAGAAAAACAGAAAAAGAAACGAATTGAAAACAATGCAGACGTAGAATATATTTGTTAAAGGATATTTCGTACATAAATTTCATTTTGCCCTCTTGGTAACAACTTATTGTCAATACAACAACGGCACACATGTGGTGATTCAATGCCAATAATGCCAAATAGTTAGACTTACGTTTGGTTAAACTTTGCTTTTTTTTTTGGTTACTTCACAAGCATTTCTATGTGACGCCCAACAAATAATATTTTTTTTGGCTATTCTTTGTACATTTCATACTCATGCTTTGTGAGTATTCTAAGTGTATACATATTTATTTAATACACTGTAATTTATTTGCATAATTTCTATTTGATTATTAAATTATTTTGCTAATCGGTAGTAAAAGTCATCGGTCATGGTAACTGAAGTGAAATTTAAAGGCCAAAAAGTTGCCATGGTCTAGTAGGTAATATTTTCGTTTATTAGACAAGAGCACAAGGCTCAAATCCCAGCTCAAACATCTCGAAGAAAATATAAAATTAAAAAAAAAATCCATCACTCGGTGACTATCACCCAATAATTCACTAACACTGCCACTAATGGACAAAATTAGCACACACAACATGATAGAGGTGTGATAAGCTAGATTGAAAGGACCAATTAAGTAAATATGTTAGAGTTTTGAAGTCGCCATAGTCTAGTTGGCAGTGCAATGGCTTATTAGGCATGAGGCCACGGTTCAAACCCCAAGTCAGACATCTCGAATAAAACGAAATTCAAAAAAAATATCTCTTCAGCGAAATCCTCTCAACAGATTTCTGGCAAAAACTCTGTGAGTAAAATAGAAATTGCCATGAAAAGTTTCTTAAAACTCTGTCGTTCGGTGTCGACTTCAAACTGTAGGTCCTGCCTCTCATGTACAAAATTAACACACACAATATGATTTGTGTGGGAAACTAGGGTGTAATCCTGACTGAAGGATTTCAATAACACGCGCGGGTGATCTGTTCGGCCAACTTACTGTGGTCTTCGGCCATTTTACGAACACCATTTTAATCACCCTTTCAAGAAGACTATTCGCAATCAGGACGTTAAATTCGAAAATTGTCGAACACATCACTGCTATCCTTCAGAGCGTGCAGGAGATTTTACGGCAGTCAATTTCGCATCCCTCAGAAGAACTTGACCTCTCTCGCATGCAATAACTTGGCGAATTTGTGACTGCTCACGAACAACACTCAACTGATCTGGGGACATAAGGTAAATGACTGTGACAACAACTTGTGTTCAGTGAATGGGCTCTAGAACAACATTTTCAGTGATAAGACTCATTTCTGAATGAATGGGTATGGGTGAACAAACAAAATTGTAGAACTAGAGACGATACCAATCCACATGAGACCCACCAGCATTAAAGGCATTTCGAAAAAGTGACCTTTTGGTGTGGATTTTAGGCTGGTGGCATCATCTTTTTATATTTCTTTTAGAACGACATTATCTAGGCCAACAATGCTCGATAATTAGCCACTCTTGTTGACCTACAGTGAATAATCTGTACGCCAACGATATGGAGTTGCAGCAGGGCGGCTCACGAGCGATTTGAAAACAGAGATGTGATGTAAACTATGCATCGGGATGATGATATTTGACCCAATTAGACTATTTTATGAGAGGGAGGTCTACAAGTCGATGGTGTATGCGAACAAGACACAAACCAAAGCGGTCCTCAGAGCCTGGTTTATGCGAAAGAAAACTATTGCCAAACTCAAATGTATCTTCTTAACATACATACATATGTATTTATGTATGTGTATCACACCATTTTTGCTAACGTCTTTCTAATTCGTTTTCCAGAGGACAAAATTACTCAGAATTAAAAAGGCTTCTCCAGTATTAACTCCTTTTCTAAAGTTGGGTTGTATACCGGAAAGAACATTTTGCATCGATCGAAACAAATTGTAGTGAGAGTGGACGAAGCTTGGGCTATACGGCGGATAAGGTTAAACTTTCCATCGACTATATTAAAAAATATGTTCACCGACGCCAAAATATGTGGCCCAGCGTTGGGATGATGGAAAATTACGACCGCATGTCAAACGTATGAACTTTTGTGTGTGCAACTTTTGGAATAGTCTGGTCCGGTCTTAGCAGCTCATAATGGGTCCCGAATTTCTAATGCCATCAAATTTAGACCGTAGATTTTGTTGGTTGACTATGCTTCACGTTTGTTTTCAGTTCTTGTGATTGGGATTGTAGTTATCAATTCATTTCTCGTCCCCATAAAATAATTCGAAGCAAAAATAATTTATTTTCAAAGCAATCGAGCAGCATACAAGACATGCAAAATTGTTTGTCGCGCAAACCACTTGATTCCTTTTATTTTTGATGGAGCGTTGCTTATTGTAAGGAATTCCATAAGCAAACGACGACTCCCACATGCAGTTTTCTTCTCAAAAACAAAATAAAACTGTCTCAACAAAGGTTGTGGAATAGATTACATACATAATTGGCCATTACAACCCTTCAGTCAGGATTACGGCCTAGCTTCTCACACCACTATGCTGTGTGTGCTAATTTTATACATGAGTGGCGGGACCTACAGTTTAAAGTCGACTCCGAACGACAGATTTTTTGAGAAACTTTTCATGGCAATTTTATTTACTCTCAGAGTTTTTGCCAGAAATCTGCTGAGAGGAAGTCGCCGAAGAAATATTTTTTTCATATTTCGTTTTTGATGTCTGACCGGGATTCGAACCCTGGCCTTTCGTCTAATAAGCCAACACACCCTACTAGACTACGGCGACTTCTAATTGGAATAGATTAGGTTTTGGAAATTTCAAAGCCTGAAATATGCGAGTTTTTTTTATAAAAGAAGGCATAAATCGAGAATTAAAAAATGTGCACAGAAAACTAGGTTAAGAAATTATGAAATAGTAAAAGCTATCGATGACAAGACGACTAACGGATGTTT
This sequence comes from Sarcophaga bullata, assembly GCA_005959815.1. Taxonomy (NCBI): domain Eukaryota; kingdom Metazoa; phylum Arthropoda; class Insecta; order Diptera; family Sarcophagidae; genus Sarcophaga; species Sarcophaga bullata. The sequence goes on from QOCX01000237.1 coordinate 107,381, forward strand.
CATTAAACGCTTTTTATTTTTAAGCGAAGTGGGGAATACGTATTGATGCCACAGAGATTGTAAATTATCAACCAAAAATTAACCGTTAGTTTGACTCTCAGTAATGAATATTTCTACCTTAACTTAAATGTGTGTTCATTGTCTAATAGGCAGTGTGTTGGCTTATTAGATGTGAGACCTCGGTTCAAACCCCAGGTTAGATATCTTCAACAAAACGAAATACGACAAAGTACTTCCTCCTCGTATGCCATGAAAAGTTTCTCAAAAATCTGTTGTTCGGAGTCGACATTAAACTTTAGGTCGTGCCACTCATGTGGTAGTAGAAACTAAGTTGTAATCCTAGCTGAAAGGTTGCTGTGACTAATTATCTATGTGTATGTGTGTTCATAGGTGTACATATGTATATGTATATGAAGCAATCAAATCAATTTTAATATCATGTTTTTCATATCTTAACTGCTGCCTGAGTTTTCTCAAGAGAAAATTTATTAATTCGCCAATAAAAAAAAGATTTTATATTACAAGACACACACACTGTAACACACTGGCAAACCTTTTCTTACCATAATTTTTAACTTTATTAGCGTGTATCTTCTAATCAATCAACAATTTATCTTTTGAATTTGATTTCTCTTTTTTTTCTTTTTTTGTTTTGTTTTTTTCTCTTTATACAATGAACAAAAGGGATAAACGCAAGAAAAAATCAAAGAAAAAAACAAACCAAATCAACTCATTTGTCACAACGAATGGCATAAAACGATCTGTTTTTTTGCTTCTCGTTTTTTTTTGTTTAACAACAAAATTTACGATATAAACTAACGTATGAAAGTGTGTGGTGTATGCACAGATAAAAAAAAAAAGAACGAACATAAAACAACAGTTAGGCAAATACCAATGGCTATTCGCATAATTTTTTTTATATATACAATCTATGTACATACATATACAGATATATGCATAAGTGCATGTGTGTATATGTATGAATATATAAATTGTATAAACTAAATAACACTATAAAGGTATTTATTTGTATGTGTGTGCATGCATATATGTGTGTGCATGTGTTTATATGTATAAATTTCTATAAAATTTTCATTTTTATTTTGCATTTCATTTCTACATGTTCTTGAATACTATACATACGTATGTACGCATATGTATATGTATGTATGAAGGTATATACATATGAACGTATATATGTATGTGTATTAAATGTATATTTATTTTATTATATTTGTTGTTTCTGTATGTTTCATAGTATTTTCATAGTATTCGAATAGTCCATACATACATATGCACATATAAATGGGTTTGTATGTACGTACATATGTATTACAAACTAACTAACTAAACGTGTAAAAAAATATATACGTATGTGTGTTCAACGCACAGAATACGAAGAAACGAAACAACATGAACAACAACAAAACGGACGAATAAAATAAAACAACTTATTCACCAGCCAGTAAGTACAAGTTTAAATAGGAAACACATTTTTCTACATACATTGTTCGTTTTTGCAGTCATTCGTTCGTCCATTCGTTCGTTCGTTCTCACTTGCTCTCGTTTTATACATATTTTAATAGAATAAAATATATTATTTCTATAATACATACATACATACATGCATTACACATACTCATACAAACACACACACACAGAGAGAGAGAGAGAGATAGAGAGAGAGATACAATATGTGAATAGAACAGGAGTAAATATATGTTAAAAGGCAACATTATACTCTAAATGTGCGTACATACATACATACAAGCAAAGTATGTATGTATTTAAATGTAAATGTATTTTAAAATCAAGAGTATTTAAAAAAAAAAACGGCAAATCTAAGAGTATGAGCATAAGTCTCTGAGCAATAACCAAGAAACAACAACAACAACAGTAAACTAAGAAACTGAAAGCAAAAAAAAAAGAAATACGAAAAAAAAATTAAGAAGAGAAAAATGTACCACACAACTGCACGAGCTAAAACGACGAAATATGGATTCAAACTAAATAGCTGTTGTTGTTGTTGTTCTTGTTGTTCTTGTTGTTGTTGGCTGTTTATTTCGCTGAATGGATGGATGGATGGATGGATGGATGGCTGGCTTGCTTGCTAGTTTGTTGGTTTGTTGGTTTGTTAGTTGCTTGACTAACTGACTGACTGATTGACATGCAAACCTTTTGCTTGGCAAGTAAAAAGAACCTGTTACGGAACCCATGCACATGGGTAAGCATACAAATGTGTGTGTGTGCGTATGTGTATAGTGTGATCAAAAGCAGTAGGGGCCGGACTTATTTTGAAGGCGTTGAGATAAAGAAGAAAATAACAATAACAAAAGGAATGAAGAAAAAACCAGCCTGTCATTATTATTATATACACTCATTCATACATACATACATACGTACATATGTATATGCATGCATGTACATATAGGCACACCACCTACGCATGTTGGTTTCAAGCTTTTTCTTTTGCATGAGTTAGTGTTCTTCGTTTATTTTTTTTTTTGTTGTTGTTAATAGTTAACTTGAATAGGCCTAGAAAAATAATTACAACAACACGACCAGTACCACCACCACCATCAAGAAGAAACACAACAACAATCAGCTTGTTTTTCTTTCCCAATTGAACGCTGTTGCCATCATTTGATTTGATTTTTTCTTTCATTCCTTCCTCTTTTTGGCTAAACATCGACGTTTTTGCCAACTCAAGAGCAAGAGCAAGTACAAGAAAATTGTCCATTGTTTCTTACTGATATCGATATCAGTGATGTCAACTATTTGACACAAAGAAAAACGTAAAAAATCGATCTGCTAGTTCTCGGGTAATGTGCAGTCCGATCAAATTGCAAAGAGTGGAGCTTCCATTCTGTTCCTAATGCCAAAACATTTCTGTGGCGCATAGGAAGTTCAGGAGATACAAAACCTCTTCTTGAATCACATGGTTTTAAGACAATCGAATGTTTTGTTGGAAAATTATAATAAGAGGAGATCTGACTCATTTAGCGGACTATCCAGGGGGTGTCTCAAGAAGCCAACACATCCTTTGAGGTGAAAACGAAACACATTCTTGGAAACGGTGATGCATTAATTAATCTCAGAGGGAACCACAAAGAAATTGTCCTTGTCCTGATCGCAGTACTAGTCCACGACAACCCCAATAAGCCCTCCTCAGAGGAAATTAATTCAGTTGTTGTGTTGGAGGTCAAGGAGTGAATGACTTTGTTCTGTTTGAGTACGTCTCTGTTTCCTTTTCAAAATATATCATGTTGATGTTATATTGTCTGGAGATATTTATTTTTAAAAATTTAAGGAGCCCATACCTTTGATTTCTCTCTAGGAGAACAGATATTTTTAATAAAGATCACAACTGATTTAAATGGTAAAAGTTTTGTGCGCTAAGAAAACCTCAAAATTTAGCATCGATTACGGCTGTGTCAGTTCAAGTCATAAAATTCTTCCACTTTATGAAAAACTAGCCGTTTTAAGAATATTGCGAAAACAGCTTAAAGTGCTAAAGGGTATAAGATTTGCGCGTTTTTTCTAGTCTTTTTTTTTTAATGCAAAAATGAGCAAAAAGTTACACTGGCTTCTTTCTAATCGCCTTTATTATAAGAGAAAGAGAGAGAGAAAGACATAATTGGTCTCCAAGCAAAGCAACAACATTTTCGTTAACATTCAACTTGTTTAACGGCGAAAAACGAAATTCAATGAGAAAACTTGTTTCAATTCCATGTTGTACCTATGGATTGCAAAATATTGAATCATAACGAGAGTTGGTTTTAGCAAAACGAAAGAGAAATACTGTGTATGTGATATGAGAAATAAAGAGTAGAAATAAATTCGTAAAGAGAAGAGTGTATGTGTGTGTGTGTTTTATAGTAAAAGAAAATTAATTTCAGCACAACAGTGTGTGTAGTAAAATTTGTTTTATTTTTATTTAATTTAATTTTAATTTTTGTTTACATAAATACTTGGATAATAACAATTAAAAATATGGGAATTATATTGAAAATATTTTTTGTGATTATCGATTATCGAATTCGTTCCAAAACAAAAAAAAGGTAATCGTTTTAATATTATATTATGATTAATCGCATCAATAATACGCACTGTGGAACAAGGCAGAAAATAATTGTTTAGTGCTTGTCCGAGAAACAAAATGGAATCCGATTAATTAATTAAAAACAAAAACAAAAACAAAAACAAAAACAAAAATAATTCATATTCTTAATTACCATTGTTGTCACCTTCTTCTTCTTCTTCTTCTACTTGGCGTTTTACCCCTGACCTAAGAAACAATTTTTGATAAATTCTGCTGCCCTCATAATGCAGTTGCAGAGTCAGACACAGAAACAGAAACACACGGAAACTTCAAGCAATTCTCTCATAATTTCTATGATTTTTTTCTTTGTTTTTGTTTTTGCTTTCCATCTAAAATACCTTGTTTTATAAAGCAAACGCATACACGCATACAATCAGGCTCACATGTCTTTCATTATCGGCATAATGGCAGCGACGTCGTTGCCGTATTGAGCGCCAACGTACATAGCAGATATTAACGATGGTGGGTCACGACGAGTGAAAATAAAATTTAACTTGACTTTGCCAAAGACTCAGCTGGTAGGTTGCAAGCAAACAAAGAGAATAAAAAACTCACACACTCGCATAGCATACACTTGCGTACGAACGTAACGAACGAACACAAGTACAAGTCAAGCAAGTAATCTCGCTGGCAAAGAGCGAGAAAATTCAATACAAGGAGAGAAAACAAGATAAAAAGTAAACCAAACGACCGACCGACTGAATGGGTACAAGAAAAGAGCGTTAAATTGTTTTGCTTTTATCTGTTCCTCCTTGCATTGGCACTTGTTTCAACGAATTTTTAGGCATAAAGATGTGTTGCGCCTCTGCCTATATCAGCTCTTTCGTTTTTTCGGCAAGCAATGCCGGCTATAGCTACGGTTACGTACAACGGCATAATGCCGAAAATTCCTTAACATGGAAAACAAAATGCGCTGCAAAGTTGACGTCACGTCTCACGTCATTTTGCTTGACTTTTTTGTTTTTTTTTTCGGGGGGGGTTTTTCGTTGTGACTACGTAGGTTCCAAAAGAAAGACATTTTCTGTTGGTTGGCTGGATGGTTGGTTCGTTAGCTGCCGGTTTCCTTGCATGGTGAGCGAGCGTGCAAGCGTTGAGCGCGTAAAATTACTCTTTATTATTGACAGCAGAAGCAGAAGTGTGTGTGTGTGTGTGAGTGTGTGTGCATTTATTCTTGTTGTTGTTTTTGACTTGCATTTGTCGTTGGTTGTATTGCTTTAGTTCTTGGGCATATTTTGAAAATTGCAGTTGATGCAAATATACGTACGTACGTACGTACACTCTCTACATTGCGCGTAAGTATGCCTGCCTAACTGTCAGCCTACATAAACTCTTGCACGCGTGCAAGAAGAGTGTATCTTATGTGTGCTTGTGTAGAGGGACTCCTTTTGCGCCAACGTTATTTGTTTTTGTGTTTTTTCTTGCATCTTTTCGTGTATTTCTCCGCTGTTGTGTATGTGCGTTGCAACAACATTTGTTTGTACTTTCCTGTTGGCGCGATGTATGCAAATCTCAATAGAAATGTAGGTGCCGTATAAGCGACTCAATGGACGGACGGACGGACAAATGGATGGATGGACGGGCGGTAGGATTCATGCAAGTTGGGTGAGTGAGTACGCGAAGTTCAATAATTTTGCTTCGCAGGCACGCAGGCAGGCAGGCAGGCATTACTTTGTTTTCGTTCTTGGCAGTGCTATTGTGAGCCGTTTAACGTAAGGAAGTGTAGTTTTTCTAAATCTTCTTGTTGGTTGGCTTTAGTTTTAGACGCCTATTGCAACGTCGTATACGACGCATTCGCGTCCAATTTGTGTGTGTTTTTTTTTAAATTTCACATCGACGTCGTCATCGTCATCGTAATCGTCACATGGAACAAGAAACAAGAAAATGCCACAGAAGTGAGCTTTTGCTGTTGCCGCCGCCTCGAAAATGTTTTCTTTATTGTTATTGTTATTGTTATTGTTATTGTTTTTGTTAGTTTTTGTTTGAAATTTCATTCCTACACATGGTACTCGCTCTCGTTCTCTCTCTCTCTATCTCTCTCTTTCTCTTTCCACTATCATCAGCACCATGCCTCTTCAATTTACGAAAAAGTGTGTGTATTTGTGTGTGTGTTTGTGTTCGTGTATTGTATTAAATGTTGTGCAAAAATTAAGAAACAGAAAAAAAATTGAAAAGAAAAACAAAAACCAACAACCAACAACAAATAAAAAGGAATTCTAATCAAGAGCAGTAAAAGTAGCAGAAGAATTTCGAGTAGCTGTAAATGTATTTGTGTTGTGTGTGTGTGTGTGTGTGTGTGTGTTTTTCGTTGGAGAAGAATTGAAAACTAAAATTGCTTAGAAAAGTGCGCCTTCGCCTTCTCTTCTCAATGACGACGACGACGACAACGATGAGACCGTCGTTTGAGTCATCGCCACCATCAATGTTATTGCATTGGCGTATTGTTTTTTGTCTTTCTTGTTTTTGTTTTTGTTTTTGTTTTTGTTTTCAATTTCGTTTTCTTTTCTGTTGCTGTTGCTGTTTCTGTTGTATGTGTCTCAGTTTTCCTCCATCTACACACAACAGCAACAACAACAACAAGAAGAACAGCAACTACAAGAGCAACAACAATACTTTCAAGTTTGTTTTGAGTTTTCCGTATTAAAATGTGCGAAACAATTTCAGTCTAAATCAGACGGTCGTGCTGAGAAGACTTTTACGTTCACAGACAAAAATAACGTTACGTTACGTTACGTTTCGTACAATACAACGTTTAAGGCATTTCATATTCTTTTTCCCAGCCAGTATCATTGAGTTGTCGTATGTTTTTTTTTCGTCGTATGTTGTTGTTGTTGTTGTTCTTTGTTACTGTTGCTGTTGCTGTTGCTGTTTTTAGTCGCTCACTTTAAGCAACGTTTCAATATTATTGTTCTTCTTATCATCATTACCACACTGTCATAGTTGTTTAAGATTTCAATTGTTGGTTGGTTGGTGCATTTGGGAGTGTATGTGTATGTGTGTGTTTATCTAAGAGAATGAGAAAAAGAGCAAGAGCGAGATAGAGAGTAAGAGAGTGTTTGTATATGATTGCAGTAGAAAAAGCATACGTTTTAGTCAGAGTGCAATTATAGTGTGGCTCGAAGAGAGATAATAATCGTTGGCACTTGACTAGAACAATTATTACTTGTGCTCGCTTACGTGCTCGTGTTCACACATACATGTGCTCACCTATACACCTACGAATATCGATTTGCCGATCTACGGTATCAGTCACATGCCATATCAATAAACGACAACAACAACGACACCAACAGCAGCAACAACAACAACAACAACAAATAATAATAATAATAATAAACAATGTTGCAATGCATTGCAATGTGAAAAGCGTTAGCAGCTCTGACAGCAGCAGAATAAAATAAAATAAAGAGCGCAACATTAGCGTTTTCATTACCAGCGTTTCACTCGCTAATTTCTTTTTTTGTTTTGTTTCTTTTGTTTTTTTAGACAAATTCCCGCGTGTTGTAAAGAACAAATAAAAAGAGAATAAAAAAGAAACAGAAACCGAAACAGAAAGTTCTTTACTTCCGGTAGCAAAGCAAAAAAAAAAAAAAAGAGTAAACGTGCTTAAATTAAAACGACGAAAGTGTTATTATTTTAAAATAAAATAAAATAAGAAAAAAAAAACAAGTGAAATGAACTGAATTGAGCTGAACTGAACTGAATTGAACTGAAAAAACGGTGTCTTCTAAACAAAATGTAGTTCGCGTAGTTATCGTTTCGATCAGCCATGTGTTTCCGTACCGTAACGTTCACAACCGAAATAGTCAGTAACTGTTTAAATATTGTATAATGGAATCAAGTAGCCCACCACAACAACAACACCATCCTGCAATAACACAGCCTCAAACAGGTACAACTGGCCCAGGTATCGGTGAAGTTGAATCCTCATTTCAAGAGGAACCCACGCATACGATATCAAGAACAAAATCACCATCACCGAGACCGCCATCGAGACCTTCTTCAGTATTACCACGAATACTAAATACCTACTCATGCAGTCCGGCCGTAACGTCGAGCAGTAAACGGCAAAGTCCAGATAAACGTGGTGAAAGTCCCATCATTGATATTCCTTTAAAATCACCAACGGCTCATTCCGATACATACCCCTCCACACCAATATGCGGTGTACCACCATTCTCACCCGAATCGGAGCGTTCGTCATGTGGTTCGACGTCTGGCACTGCACCCCAACAATTCTGTCTTCGCTGGAATAACTATCAAAGCAATTTGACGAGTGTATTCGATCAGTTGCTGCAAAACGAATCATTTGTTGATGTTACATTGGCCTGTGACGGTCGATCCATAAAGGCACACAAAATGGTACTATCGGCCTGCTCACCCTACTTCCAAACTCTATTCTCGACAACTCCCTGCCAACATCCAATTGTGATAATGCGTGACGTCAGCTGGTTCGAGCTAAAATCCATTGTCGATTTTATGTACAAGGGCGAGATCAATGTGAGCCAAGAACAGATTGGCCCGTTGCTAAGAATTGCTGAAATGCTTAAAGTCCGAGGATTAGCCGATGTCGGCAATATCGGTGCATCGGGCAGTACTGCACAAATTAGTACAAAACAGGATGAAACCATTACAAGGGATTTACATTCGGCCCAATCAGTAACGGAGTCGCCGAAAAGAAAAGAAACCCTAACATCACCCCAAACAAATAGACCTCCGAGCCAAAGCCATACACACGACTCCGATAGCAATCGTGACCCGAAATTATTAGTTGACAGCGAAAAAAAAGATCATTGGGAACCAAGTGGATTTGGCAAACAAACGGAAAGTTCCAATTTAGAATATCGCCTCTCCCCCGTACCACACCAACATCTACTGGGAAGAAATATAAGAAAACGCAGATGGCCGTCCGCAGATGCAATTTTCAATCCGCCCGAAAGTCCTCTAAGTAGCCTAATAGCAGCCGAGAGGGCTGAACAGGAAAGAGAACGAGAGCGTGCCCGCGAACGTGATCGTGAAAAATCAAGAGAAATATCACTTTTAACACCACCAATGCCAGTGACATCTGGCTCTTCCGGCCCAACTTCAAATCTTAGTAGTTGTGTGAGTACGTCTGTCCTAGAATCGAGCGTTCATATGGATATAACATCTCCATCGCCTACACCCACACCAACACTGCTTCCACCTGCGAGAACACCATCTGGAATGCTAACACCTTCGCCTCATTTGCAGATGTCACATCATCATTCACACCAAATGGGATCACATCAATCACATCAGACTCATCAGTCTCATCAGTCTCATCGCTCATCACCTGCCTCCTCCGTCACTTCAACTCACCCGTCCAGCGTTCTGAGTAGACCTTTAACCCCCTCGCCAGTCAGCGTGGGACACTCGGCGGCTGCAGCTAGCAGACTCGAAAGTAGTCAGCTTGCCAGTGGTGATTCTCATCGTTTTCCATTGGGTCCAGCTCAAGCAGCAGCAATGGCTGCTGCGGCCGCACAAATGGATTTAGGTGCCAGCTCAGCGATGAACATTCGACCACATCAGCCTGTAACTTCCGGTCCCGGACCAGGCCATCACACTTCTTCACTTGTAGACGATCTTGAAATTAAACCCGGAATAGCTGAAATGATCAGAGAAGAAGAAAGGGTAAGTCAGTCAATCTTATTTTATTGGGTTATTTTGAATTTTTTTTTGCATTAAAAACTGAAATTAAAAAAAAGCTAGGGGCCTTACTCCCCCTGCTGATTAAGACATCAGACATCATATGTTATTACATTGAGTTTGTTTTGAACAAAATTTTAGTATCGTTAAGAGCCTCTAAGGCGGAAATCGAATAATTTACTTCTTATTAGCTTGCTGTGAGAGTAGCAAATCCTTCATTATTTCTAGTCTTGGTTGATTTATGGTTTGATTGAATTTATGAAAAGCTTAGCTTATTAATAAACCCTTGATTTGATTGATTCATAAACTAAAATTTTAATCTATAAAGAGTAGGCATGTTTTCATTTCAATATTGATTACATTTATGCTTCGATGACTTCCTAAGCAGTCAGACGGACTGCCGTATGCCGACAAAATTACTTCCTTCGTCAATCCAAGGTTAATGAAAAAAAAAAATTCTAAAAACTGTATTTTTACGCCCCTGCATCTTTGCAGGCTTGAATTGAAGTGCAGCTAAAAAAAATATGACTTTCAAAGTACACTCCTTGATATTTGAATGAAATATCGGATGTACGTAGCTCATCAAATGCAATACTTTATGACATTGGGTTTTCGATAAGGTTTTTAAGCCATGTTTTCTAATTAAAATCACGCACTTATTTTGATAAGAAAATCGATTCTTTAATAATAAATAAATTGCAATGCCCCTCAGTCTTAAGATAATATAAATTCTATCAAATAAAACAAATGTTTGATTAGAACGTTTGAAGTACAGATCGGACACTTTATAGCAGCCTTGATAGTTTTTGCATTTTCTCTTAAATGTAATGATTGAAATGTAAGAGAGTGTACTCTTTCGAATTCTTTACAATTCACAGATTTGCATTTGACTACCTTTTTTGATCAATTTCGTTTGATTTGACAGCACACTGCTGCAGTAAAGGCAAATTACGCCATTTTGTTATTATTTTAACTGAAAAGGGATTAATTATATGGTGCAACTGTTAAAATACGCCCGAGTAACTACCTAGTCTAAGTTGTTCAGTTTGTTTAGTAGAACTCAAAAACCCTTCAAACTTCGTTTTTTATTTGACAAAAACTGTTTTCTTTTATCTTTCCACACAAAATTATTGATTACCCAAAAATTTTTCAACCTATTTCCAAAATCCATAGTTTTTTGAAAAGGGTAGAGAGGAGCCTTTAAAACGGTATACATAAACATTTTGTTCAAATTAATATGATATGAGTTTTGATCGGGTAAACTTGGAAAAATATAGTTTTTTTTCTTATTTTTTCAAGTTTAGCCATTCTTAAATGCAAAATTTAATTCAAAAATATTAAATAAGTGGTAATATTCTGAAAGTCCATTATCTTGTGAAGAGATTGACACTTCGTTTGATAAAATTGAACAAAATTTACCGCAGTTATTATTTAAATAGTATAACAGTCATAATATATATTTTTATATGGCACCTTATCAAATGAACTTTCAGTTCAAAAGTTTTCAAAATTTTTAATGAATTTTGATTGATAATCCAAGACCTTTCAAAGGCTCTATTAATTTAAAGAAAAAAGCAATTGTTTATTCTAAAAACGATGCCATTTTAAGCAATTAATTGCAACTCACACAGTTTCGACCGCTTTAGAGAGCAGAACCTGCTAATATCTTACTTAATTGGCCATTAACAACTCGATTATCAGATTATCAGATTTCGCTCTGCTTGAGCACATCCTTCCAGGCCCTGGTGCTTCTTGCGCGAGTTCGCTTGTTTGCCTGCCATCACACCAATCGATGGCAGAACTTTTACGATTTGGTCCTTCGTTTCGTCTGCTAATATCTTTTGTTCAAAATGTATACAGTTTCGAAGCAATAACAGGCTCACTGTAAATAATTAGATACATACATACATATGTAAGTTTGTATAGGTATGTAAGAATATGAAAAAATGTAAATTCAACCTGTTGCCTTTACAAAATTTAACTGAAATTGTAAAAAAATAAATAAAAAAATAGTCACTGGTAAACATTTAAAATCGACAAAAAGCTTGCCCAATGGAACTCAAAAGACGCCAGAGTATATATGAATGGTTTTTCACAGAAGGCCAATGGACATAAGAAGTTGAAATCTTTTTGTGGCTCTATTTTCTGAAGTGATGCTGAAGATTTATGTCCTCACTGCAAATTGTGTGCAATACTGCAATACAACTGCCTTTTATGATTACTATGTACATAGTATTCTGTTAAGAATCGAATTTCTAGAAAACTCAATCCTAAGTAAGTTCCTGAAATTGCAAAAATGCCTCGAGTCAATTAGAAAATTGCAATTTTCAGTTGCACTTCACCCAGAAAAGCCGTAGCGGACATTTGAACGTTGCTTTATTCCATACATAATAGCATCAAGTCAACGAAGTCTAATAGGTTGGCTTATTAGGCATGAGCCCACAGTTCAAATCCGAGGTGAGGCATCAAAATGAAAATATGAAAATATTTCTTCGGCCACCTCCTGTGAAAAGATTTCTGGCAAAAGCTCTGAGAGTAAATAAAAATTGCCATGAAAAGTTTCTCAAAAATCTGTCCTTCGAAGTCGATTTTAATCAGTAGGAACCCGTCACTCAAGTATAAAAGTAACACACACAACATAAATGATGTCAGAAACTAGGTTGTAATCCTGGCTAAAGTAATGTATTGGCCAATTATGTATGCAATGGCAGCAATAGGTCATTTAAGCGATTCGAAAATATCGATATCGTGTGTGAGATACGCTTTGTTTTGTTTAAACTTAAATTCAGGATGCGTTTAAGCAGACTCCCTATATAAAAAATGATTTGGGACTCTTGCAGATCCAATAAATAACTTGTAATCGACAAAAAAAAAATTGTCATTAAAGAGGATTGAAATACAGTCCTTGATTTGAATCTGTGCTTTTCAAGTCTCTAAATAATTCTAGAAAACATCTGAAGGAAAATATTGAAAATGTTTCTCTCCACGATCTTCACTTCTAATCAGATGATCATGTGAAAATAAAATTTTTCCACTATGAATGCGGATCGAAGTGAATATTCGAAATTATAGAATTGAATTGAATTTCATAATCAAATTTAAGAAGTTCATTGAACTTTTCAAGATCGAAAACGACGAACAAACGAAAGATGAAAGACAGAACAACAGAAAAGATATATTTTTTGTTTGTTAGTTTGTTTGTGTTGTTGTTTATGGCGTACACATTATTTATACGTTTACAATAATAATAAAAAACAATAAAAAGAAAAAAAAATAAATAAAAATATATTATTTATACTTAAAATACATACATACATACATACATGCATGCATAAATGTGGTGGATGCATTAATTTTGTTAAGAAAAATAACACACACACACACACACACATCGAATATAAAAATGCAATTAATCAAAACCTAAAAGGCATGCGGTAAATAAATCCCCTCTGCTGCTGCTGCTGCTGTTGCTGCTTCATTCATTTTAAAATCTTTCAGATACATACATACATACATACATACATACATACATACGCATACGCATATGCATATGCACATAATTATATCGAACACTGGCATTCACACCGGCCAATGCAGAAATACAAATAAATTTTTAAACATATTCACACACTCATTTTGTATATTTTTTTTTATTTGATATTTTTTTGTTGTTGTTGTTTTTTGTTTGTAGTTTATGTTGTTGTTGTTGTAAATGTGTGTTTATTCTGACAACCAAATCGACCAAACGACCTGACACTTATCTCTTTTTATCTGCATTTAAAATTTATAAAAAAAAAAATTAAAAAGTAAAAGACGAACAACAACAACTACAACAACAACAAGCAATAATGCGTGAGTTTAAAATAAAAAAAAATTAAAAAAAAACCATACTTATATGTGGCATATGGACGGACATAAAGACTTATTCGATAAATTGATTCTTTTACATTTAATTCGTTCCAATGAATGATGTTGACTGTATTCGCATCGCTTTACATTGCCGATATAAATACATACATACGTGTATGCCATGTATGTATGGTCGCTGACTGAGTTTATAACATTCTTAGCTCATATTTATCCGCAAACGCACACTCAAAGAAAGAATGCAATTCATCTGTCAATATTTGTGTTCTTCTGTTCTGTTTTTCGCTTTTCCAAAACATTCTATAACGATGTCCATTCCCTCTATCATCATAATATTAATGATAAACAATTAAAAAAAAAAAGAAAAAAAAAAGAATTTCAATTGATCTTAAACGCCTAGAAGATACCCTATATTATACTGAACACAAAACAATATGAATATGAATTATGTTAACTCGTTAATCCAGATACTAAGCACTGGTAACCTACGTTTGTTTCCATTGAACTTATCTAACGGTCGCTATAGCTTAGGAATTAAGGGGATTCACTTACTAGATGAAGGCTAGAGAGTTCAAACCTCAGCTCTGACCTCTTTTGAAAGAGAAAGCCTTTTTTCAACAACCAATTTTCAACTCATCCATTCGGTTTTAGCAGTCTCGTTATTAAGTTGACGTTGTCATGTTGTGGTGTCCCGCAGTAGGTAAAGGGGTTCACTTATTGGATGAAGAGCAGAAAGTTCAAACTTCAGCTCTAATCTCTTTTGAAAAAAACCCTTCTTCCAACGACCAATATTCATCTTATAGACCTTTAGTAGCTTTCGCTTTTGTTAACCTCATTATCAAGCTGGCGTCTTTATATTATGGAGTCCAGTGAGTATAGTTTTTTGTAATATAAACCTGGCATGTTCTTGGCGGATCCCGGCAAAAACAGATTTTAGATTTCCATGCATTTCATTGCCATATTTATGCATGTCCATTACATACATACATAGTTGCTCATTATAAGCCTTCAATCAGGATTACAACTTAGTTTCTCACACTAATTATGTTGTGTGAGTTCACTTTATATATGAATAACGGGACCTACAGTTTAAAGTCTATTCCAGACGACACACTTTTTGAGAAACTTTTCATTGTAATTTTTCATTTACTCTCAGAGTTTTTGAGAGAAATCTGTTGAGATTAAATCGCCGAAGAAATATTTGTTCAGATTTCGTTTTGTTGACGATGTCCGTCCTGGCGTTTGAACCATAACCTCACGTCTAATAAGGCAACACACTACCTACTAGACTAGGGTGGCTAATTCCTTGTCTGGCACCTGATATACATTCAAATATTTCCCGAGTCTTCAGTGTCTCGAGTGTTCCCGAGTCTTCAGTGCTCTGTCAATAGATCGGTTACTAAAGTTAGGTTATTCCTAAATAGCCTGATGCATGACGTCAGATCTCCTCTTAATGTAAGTTTCCAACAAAAGTTTTGATTGCCTCATCAATCCACTTGATTTGATTTTTGTTTGTCTATTTTTACCTTCCCTTTCATTGAGTATGCCTTGCCAAGCATATGCTTCGACCCCACAGGAGGGTTCTGGCACTGACAACGGTGTGAAAGCTCCCCTCCACGCTGGAGCGACTGCTTGCTTATTGCCACGAATTCCCATATGATCTGGGACCTAATAAAAGGCAACCATATTTTCTCAACTGATTTTTCCCTCCCTAGCCGATTTCACCTTCCCAGATAGTGTCTTTAATTTAAAATCATAACAATCGAGTGCTCGAATGGAGGCCTAATTTGCAGATGGTATTACTATGTTCTGTCTTTTATACCTCCTATCCAAGTTGAATAAAACACATCTTCCGATGGCATAGACTTCCTCATTTTTAAAGTTACGCGGAATCCTTTTTTTTTTTTGAGGAACACATCAAGTGCGGTCAAATGAAAAATATTTTAAAAAAGCTTGATTTTGTTTGAAAATCTTGTTTCTCTTTACATTGCTAAGTAAGTGTTACTGTCAGTTTTTGTGTTATTCTTTAACAACTTGATTCATTAAATGAATTAAAAATTTAATTAATTACAGAAGATTTCTTCCACGCAAACACACATTGGTGATACAAATCGTTGCCATAATGTCAAACGTCTTAGAATGTCATAATAAAAATAAACAAAATAAAGAAAAGAAAACTGAAAACATATTCTTAATCGGGGTTCAAGATACAAATACTTGCTCTTTTTCGAAATGTACGTGTATTTGTAAATCTTAGAAGAAAAATTCATTGAATTTTCAAGTGTAACACAGAAAAGTAAAGTGAAACGAATTCAATTCAATGCAATGCAATCCATGCAACTGAACAAAATCAACCGACAAAATCAAGTGTCGAGTGTAATGACTTTTGTCGTTTGGGTTAAGTGAATCCACTTGGCTTCCTTTCCTTTCGTTCAATTGCTCAATTGTTACGGATTTCCAAGACGGTAAGTAGTTTTGCACGTGAGATAGATACTCTCTCTCTCTTGTTGCTACCACTGTCTGACACCTTCGTGTACGTATGTTGTACATACAATTCAATTTCAATTTCCAATCACCATCACCATGCTTATATTAATCACATTGGCTATATGAATTACTGAATTACTATTCTTCTGGTAATTTTATACTCAGAAAAAAAAACAAAAAAAAATTATTAAAAAAAATTTATAAAAAAATATTTAAAACTCAACGTTGTATAAATAATAACACATTTTATAATTTTATTTGATCTTGATTTCTTATAAACAAAACCTTTAGAGTCTCATTTATTTAATTATAGCATTAGGATAATATTCATTTAATAACAATTTAATTGTATATACAAGGCAAACAAAACAAATATCGTATATAATTAGTAACTATTTTTAACTATTTTTACAACACATTAAATTATTAGGATTATAATACAATATAACAATAACAATAACAATAACAATAACAGAATAATTATTAAATAATTCTAAATGTTTAGAAATAATATGCAAAATGTATTCTTTCAAATTGTAAAGCCTTACCTCGTTAAATTGTGCTCAAAGACATATTTGACAGATGAAAAATTGTCATTCAAATATTAAAGTTCAATGTCTGAAAGAAAAATGTTCTGCAGCAGAGTATTCAAAAGAGGTTTAAATGCGAATCATATTCATAATTTCTGCTACTTATACTCAATCATACATATTCTACTCTTATTTAAAGTTCGAAGTACTCATCATACTTATACTTAACATCATACGTGTTGATATTGATTTCTACTCTCCATGACTCAACGTAAGCACGACTCACAAAATAAGTATGATTCGAGCACGAACACTAACATACTCACTAGAAGATTGTGTGTTTGCTCTGTTTGCTGCTCTGTCTCTTTTGCTTAGGTGTCTTTTTTCTTTCGTTGCAAATGCAACAACATTCCAGTCACTCGAATGTTTTATATGGGGATTGAGTAGGCTTATGAATCAAACATATTTCGTATGAGTATGAGTTTGATGTCAACGTTACACGCATACTCATTGCAACCTGTACTTATAATTCAAAGTTGTAGTGCGAACGTATGAATCACAGTACATACTTAAATTTCAATATTATTGACTCACTTATATTCAAAATTTAAGGCTTATAAGCATAAGTAGCGTAAAAGCGATTCATTTCTGATCTCCGTTCTGGAGACGGTTTGTTTGAACAGATCTTCGTTTTAGCAGATAGTCTAATGATACACTATAAGGCCTTTTTATCACAGTTTGACAGGACATCGTTTTGTATAGGCTGTCTAATCTTACTTGCTTAATTAGTCATTACAATCCTTTAGTCAGGATTACAACCTTGCTTCTCAGAGTAACTACAGTTTAAAGTCGACTTCAAACGACACAGCAAATCCTAGAGTCTTTGCCAAGTTTTGTGATAAGAATATCTTTTAGAAGTTTCAAATACATACGTAATTAGTCATTACAATCCTTTAGTCAGGATTACAACCTAGCTTGCCACATGACTTATGTTGTGTGTGTTAATATTATCCATGAGTGGCGGGGACCTACAAATTAAAATCGACAGTTTTTTGACAGAACTTTTCAAATCAATTTTTATTTACCCTCAGTGGAATTACTAAATGTTTGCTAAGAGAAAGTAGGCGTTTTCGAGATGTCCGAGCTGTGGTTTGTACCACGGCCTCGTGTTTAATAAATTAACATACTAAACTACGAAGACTTTGTGCTGCTTATCACTGCAGTGTTTTCCAGAAGGACGTCATGACCTTTATGAAATTGGTGCAATACCTAATGCGCTTAAGTTCCTAATGAACGTATCGTTGCTGTCCGTATACATCAAGGAAATTTCGGAAAATTTAAAAGTAACCTTTATATGGAACTCCTTTACAGGACGTAGATATAACGCCAGAAATTGCATTGCCAGTGAATTGGCCAGAGCAATCTTCGATGTATTACATGGCATAGGCATTTTGATTAGCTCGGTTAAACTAGACATGATCTGCTCGTATTACAGGGAAATTCGATTTTGTTGCAGACAGCTTCACGCTGGACTCCGATGGATTTGTATGAATAGTAAGAGAGTAGGCCTACTTCGCACAATGGCGATTCTTACATATCATTGTCCTATTAAAAGATGCGTCGATAGGCTTAGCATACAGAAGCTTAAGGGTGTAAAGAGAAGGAAAAGACTGCTAGGGCTTCATTCACATTCTACAAACATTCTTGAAATATACTACAGTATTGCAGCCAATCGTCAGAGAATATTTTTAACATTCTTTAAAATTACTTTACTTTGATAATGAAATAAAAAAAAAACAAAAAAATTTTACAGGCATGTTCTAGATTCCATCAATTCCTATTGGAATTCCCTTGTTTCGCGTTTTTCCCCCCTTTATGTTAAAGATTAGAATAGTTTGGCAACTTTGTAGATTATGATCCCCGCATAAAGTTAAAATAAACAACAAAAATATCATTTAAGGAGCATCTCTTTTATTCCATAAGATTTTGTTCTGAAATATGACAGCAACAAGCAACAAGCAACAACAACAACAACAACAACTAGAAAATATATTCAAAAGGAGATTGAGCAGAGAAATACAATTTAAAATAAATGAAGACAAACCCGATCAACAACTCACAAATAAAATAAAAAAAAAAATTAAAATGAAACAACAACAACAAGAACAAAGAAACAATTTTTTTTTTGGTTTTTTTTTTGTTAATTTTGTGGAAATAAACGAAATAAAATATACAACAACATTAATAACAATAACAACTACAACAGATTAAATACAATAAACATACAATAAATATGAGAAGAAGAAGACAAAATTATTTATTTTTATACAATAAATACGTACGTATGTACGTACATACGTACGTACCACCACCATTATTCGCTCTGTACCTATATAAGAAATAAATTTAAAATAACGAAAATAAAATAAAAAGAAATAAAAAAAAGAAAGGAATAAAAATAATATGAAATAATTTTTATTATTTCTATCGATGTACGTTTGTATGTATGTGTTTGACAACTTACGAGCGAAAGAAACAGGGAAGACAACAATGGAACTACGTGATCCCTACATGATCCCTGAAAGGAAGTCAACGAAGATGTCCAAGATGTCCGGACTGGTTTCTCAATTTTATTCATGAGTGTCGAAACCCACAGTTTAATGGCCACTCCAAACAATAGATTTTTAAGAAACTTTTCATGGCAATTTTTTTTTATTTACTCTCTGGGTTTTTGCCAGAAATATGCTGAGAGACAATTGCCGATGAAATAGTTTTTCATACTTCGTTTTGTTGGAGATGTGTTGATCTGGTGTTTGAACCATGGCCTCACCTTTAATAAGCCAACACGCTACCTACTAGAGTAGGGCGACTAATTCCCTGCCTGGCAACCGATCTCTTTCGAAAATGTGTTCCGTTGTTCCTTATTCTATTAGTCACATAATCTACGTGTTGGACTCAAGACAACCGTCATTCTAAACAAGTGTACCCAGAGTCTTCAGTGCTCTGTCAAAAGATCAGTTACCAACCTAATGTTATTCCTAAATAGTCTGATGCGTAACGTCAGATCTCCTCTTAATGCAAGTTTCCAAAAAATTTTTTAATTGCCTCAAATCCACTTGATTTGAGAAGAGTGCTTGCCGCTCTTTACCTTCTCTTTAGATGAGTATACCTTAACAAACATAGAGAAGGGTTGTGTTTCCATCAACTTTTCGCAAGTTCGTCTGCTTGCTCATTGGCAAAGAATTCCCGCATGACCTGAGACCGAATCGTAATCTCTCTCTAGCGGATTTCGCTTTCCCAGACACACCTATACTCTCATCAATTAGAAATCATATGAATCGAGCGCTCAAATGGAGGTCTAACTTTCAGATAGTATTACTATGTCCTGTCTTTTATGCCTCCTATTCAAGTTGCATTGAACACATCTTCCAATGACATAGGCTAGGGCAAAGCACTTTTTGTTGTGGAACAAATTACGTCTAATAAGCCAACCCAGTATCTTACGATAACTGGAAATTGATCTATAGAAAGAGATAATCAATCAATCACTCATTGAACATATTTCATTGCCATTTGTTTCTAGTTAGTCAGTCACCATAAGCCTATTTAATCTTAAACTACTTAAGGGTAGCGAAGTACCTATGCAGGAATAAAAATCATATCAAGTGGCATTATAAGAAATGTTTTTGTATTCCATTCAGCTCTTAAAGAATTTTACACACGAATCTGTTACAAAGAAAATGTTGTAAACTGAAGTTCTATTATTCTCGAAGTTGTCAAACCAAGCACAAACAGTTAAAAAAGAAGAAGAAAAATTTTACACACGAGTCTGTTAAACAAAAATGTTGTAAACTAAAGTTCTGTTATTCTCGAAGTTGCCAAACCAATCACAAACAATTGTTGCTGTACAGTAGAGTACAAATAAAACTTTAAAAATCAAACAAATGAAAACGAAATGGAAAGTAAAAAAAGGAAGGGTGAGAGAAGAGAGATCCACTTATAAAATGTATACATTGTTATGATTGTTTTTATTATATTTATTTCCTCATTGTTGTTGTTCTTATTATTATTATTGTTGTTGTTGTTGTTGTTGTTAAATTTGATTGTGATGGTGGCAGGCAGTAGTAGTAGTTGCCAGCCTTTGTTGCGTTATGTGTCTTGGCTGCAATTTATAATTTTTTTATAACGATGCTGTACTTTGTTGTTGTTGCTTTAGTTTCAGTTCTTAAGAAGAAAACAGAAACAAAAAACACATTAAAACTCATCAAACAGTGGAATACAATAAGGAATCAAAGGTAATCTCCATCATCATCGCCAAATATTTGAAATTTAGTTGAGGAATTAGAAATTGAATGAATGGATGAATGAAAATTAAAAAACAATTTTTTACGATGGAATTTTGTTTCATCTTGGCCCACTGTAAAATTAAAAAGTGACTGTATGTATGTATTGGTATATGTGTGTGTTTAAAGTGCAGCTGCGTAGAGTATAATTCTTAAAAAAAAAATATTGAAGTTTATGACGATGAATGGGTTCGTTTTTCTTTAATTTGTTCAAATATTGACGGTCAGACAAATCAACAAACGTACGAAGGAATTCTTATAAATATTATAAAGGAACTTTCTTTAAATCAATACAGGACTGATACACACATACACAGGCACATAAACATGCCCGCTTTAATGACCCCAAAATTTGTTATTTTAACTGGAAACCACCAATGTGATCTGTGATCTGTTTTTAGTTGAAACAAAAAAGTAATACTTCGACTTGTTGACTGTTTGACGCATTGTTTCGTTGACCGACTTACCGTCTGATACACCGCAATAATGCATTCGATTGCCACACAAACTGTAGGGGAATCCAGTCATAAATTAAAGAAATGAAAATAAAATACTGCCATTCATTTCTATAATTCGTTTGCGTTGCATTTACGTTGTCCATACATACATACACAAACGTACGTACGTACGTACGTATAGACACTCGCATACAATTTTACAAGCCATTTAAACAAAAGACGGCCGACCAGCAGTTGTACATTTGTAGATACAACAAACAGCAAGACGGATAGATAGATAGATAGACCGGCAGACAGACAGACAGACAGACAGTCGAACAGAAAGTATGATGAGAATAAGATGATGAATACGATGGTAGAACTCCATGGACTGACTACACATCCAATATACGCCAACGTGCAATTTGAAGAAAGAAAAACTCTCATTTGGTTTTCTTTATTTCCTCCTCCTTCTCCCTCTCTCTTTGAAAATTGAAATTGAGTTTATTACGGTTAAAATAAAAAGTGGCAGTTGAACTGTTTTCACCATCAGTTAGTCATAGCGACCAATCGACCCTTGGCTGTTCACTAGAACAATGCAAAGTTACAGGAACCTCTTCTTCGTCTTCGGTATTGAAGGCGGCGAACCTGCAATGTTTGTTGCGTTCTTCTCTTGTGTTACTCTTGTTGTTTTTTTTTTATTCTATTTTCGTTATTTATCGTTTAATTGATTTCTTTAGTGTAGAATTGTATGTAAAAACAAAAGAAATAACAACAACAACAGCACAAAAAATGTAAGAAAATTAAAACTAGGAACACATGTCCCTCGTTAATATCATAACACCTGAGGTTATGCGTGTGAATAACAGTTTGTAGACCTAACACTGCATACGCTTAATTCTTCTAATCACCCGTTAGCCTGAGAAAAAGAAATTTAGCAGAAGTATTTCGATTACTTTTATGTTATCGTTTCCATTCGATTTGTTTTCCGGTTGTTAAAAAACGTTTTTGAGACTTCAAATCCTTTAAGTTCTATTTAAAATTCTTTCTTCCAAAAGGAGCTTTCGAATTTTGACAGCTGATAACGGCCATTTTGTTGAAGCTGTCGAATTAATTGTCATTTATTCAGTCTTTTTTGCTAAGCCACCATATACCATACCATGTGTGTTCGCTAAATGGGCACTAGAGCAGTTGTTACGAATTTCTTACTTAATTGGTCATTACAACCTATCTTCTTACACCACCCATGTTAAGTGTGTTAATTTTATTCATGAGTGAATGAACCTACAATTTCAAGCTCCAGAAAAACTTTTCATGACAATTTTTTTAACACGCAGAACTTATGCCATTAAGACTGCTGAAAAGAAATCGCCGAAAGAAATTTTTTTTCTTGTTTCGCTTTGTTCGAAATGTCTGAGAAAGAGTTTGAACTACATGCTCTCCACTAATAAGCCATAACTACCTACTGGACGAAGGCAGATTACGGAATATGCGTACGGTTTTCAACAAGGACTCCGAAACTTGAAAGTTGAAGGCGGCCATCTTAAGGAGTCTAAATTTATGCGAAAAACGATCTACAGGCCCATTTCTGAATATAATTGGGTACGTAGTTAAGGAAAATTGCAAAATTTGAGACAATAACAGTCCACAAAAGATTCAAGAGCCTTCAATGAAGCCCGTAAATATCACAGTTTTTTGTGGACTCAGAGCTGGCTGCGTCACCATTCAATATTTCTTTGAAAACAACATTAGCCAGGCCATCCCTGTAAACGGCGAGGTGGATGATTACCAATTTCCTTTAGCATGAATTGGATAACCTGTACACCATTCTATTGAAGTCGCCATAGTCCGGCTTATCAGGCATAATGTCGCGGTTGAAACCTTAGGTCAGATATCTCAAATAAAACGAAATTTGAATATTTCTTCGGCGACTTCCTCTCAGCAGATTTCTGGCAAAAACTCTGAGAGTAAATAAAATTGCCATGAAAAGTTTTTCAAAAATCTGTCATTCGGAGTCGACTTTAAACTGTAGGTCCAGCCGCTCATGTATAAAATTACCACACTAATGGATACGCTCCATCCAGAGAAGCTGTGGCGAACATTTGAACTTTTTGTGTGAGAAAATGGTGATATCTCACACACACTTTTATTAAACTTAAAGATACAAAGCGCCCAATTAAAGACCCGATATATAGGAGACACAATCTGTTACATCAGATTGGAATGAATCACGTTAGAAAATGTCAACATGAAGTATGACAATTGAATTGTAATAACTTTCGTTGAATTAAGAAGATAAACTTCAAATGATATTTCAAAATTTTATAATTTTTTCAACTTTTTAATTCCATTTTTGAATAAATTTTGTTACCAATGCCACGAAAAACTGAAAATGCTTTACAACTTTAGAGTACGGGAAAGACGAAAACTTTTTACCCACTGACAGAGACGGACACAGTTAATATTTATTTGACATTTGTATAATATATTGTACAGAATATATACATACATACTATATTTATGTGGCAACAACAAAACAAAACAAAACAAAGAAGACGAAGATAAAAAAAATATAGCAACAACAATAAGGTAAACGCAAGAAAAGTAGATTTTAATATCAATACCATATCGCCGTATAAAATGTATTTATGCACCACAAAACTTCTTATTTATAAAAGGAAAATTGTGCATACACTTGCTTACATACATACATATACACACTTTCATTTATCTAAATGCAGGGTGGGTTAATGAACTTAGAATTTTGTTTTTTAATTTCCCGCCTTTAAAATGGAAGTGTAACACGGCTTCTTGCAACAGTCATCCGTCATTAAAATCCTTGCAAAATTTGAACAAACTGGATCATTTAGTTTGTATTTGACAGTCGTTAATAGCAGATTGACGCATTATTTGAGTAGGAAAAGGAAAAAGGAATTGAATTAAGCAACAAATTGTCTTTAGATCCACCTATTCCTTACTTCCCAACTAGAAGAAAATGTTCGGTGATTCTAGCTTTGAGCAGAGCTCGACCTTTTGAAAACCTTACTGCTGTAAGTGAACACCCGCAAATAAAAACTCAAAAACTCAGATCGTGGTAAGCGCCAACATTTCATTCAATGGTTAGTGAAGTCAAGGGAATACGCCAGTTTGACGAATGGGCCTACCCTGTGAAGAGTCCAGACGTCTCAAGTGTCTAGTCTTAAATAAAAGTCCTTTGCCTTGGTCGTCAACACCTTAGGAGAATTTAAAAGAAAAATACTACGTAAGATCTCCGTTCTAGTACGTATTCTCAACGATTTCCGTACCCAATTTAACAATACGCTGTATGAGCTCCTCAACGACATGGATGTTGTCCAGCGTATGAACATCTAGCGGTTACGCTATCTCGGCCATGTCGTTTGGATTGAAGATAATATCGCGGCGAGACGAGTATTTCATGCGGTGGGCATTGAGAATGACCTTTTCTTCATTGGTATGACCAAATCGAAGTGGTCAACTGGCGAAGGCGAGCACCAAGTTTTTGTAGGGTTGTTAATGGCCAGTTAAGTAAGTAAGGGAGTACTTAAGCGGGTCGTGTCTTCTGCACAATTCAATTACAATTACAATACAAATCCCAATTGTTTTAAAAAAAATACGTTTTTATTGAAAAAATGAAAAAGTACCACCTTACTGAGACACGCTTCGATCATGTGCCTATAAAATGTAACTCGTATAAGTACTTGGATCTATTTTTTGCTCATTAGGTTAGTTTGAAACTAAAAAAAGATGGGAATTTTTGTCAAATACTTGCGTTCAGCCATGAAGTCTATTAACAGTTAGATAACTACTTTAATTGATGCATTTGAAGCGGAAACAATCCTTCAGCCCTTCATTATTATATACAAACATACAAAATTGGTCATTACAACACTTCCGTCCGGACTACAACCTTGCATTCCATTAACCAATCTAATGTTTGTAATGTGAATTACATTTTCTAAATGAGTGGCGTCACCTACAGTTTCATGACGACTCCGGACCACAGATTTCTTAGCAATTTTTATTTTGCTCTCAGAGTTTTTTGCCAGAAATCTGCTAAGAGGAAGTAGCTGAAGAAATTTTTTTCAAATTTCGTTTTGTTAGAGATCTCTGACCTGGGATTTGAACCGAGACCTAATATCTAATAAGCCAACAAACTACCTACTAGACTACGGCGGCTAAATCTTACTGAAACTGTCTCTATTATTTGTCTTCGTATGAGTATGGCTGGTAATCAGAGATCGGCTATGAATTGTTCTTTCGCTACTCATAAGAACGCATGAAATTTTGAATATAAGTGAGTCAACAACATTGAAATTTAACTATGTACTCTCTGATACATTCGTACTCCCTACAACATTGATTTATAAGTTCAAGGTTGCAATGAGTATGCATACAACGTTGACATCAAGCTCATACCATTCAAAATATATTTGAGTGACTCAAATCATTCAACAAAAAATTTACAGTCTTATTGTTATTGTTGCATTTACAACAAAAGAAAACAGACACATAAGCAGAAAAGCCACAGAGCAGCAAGCAGAGTAAACACACAGCCTTCTAGTGAGTATTTTAGTGTTCGTAAGCGATTCATACTTATTTTGTGATTCGCTTCGTGTATATGTTGAGTCATGGAGATTCGAAATCAACAATGTCAGACATGTTGTTAAGTATGAGTATGATGAGCACTTCAAACTTTGAATATGAGCAGAGGTTCGATGATATTATAATAAGTATGAATCCGTATAAGTATCAGAAATTATGAGTATGACTCGGTTCTACTCATCTTTTTGAATACTCATTGCTGATAATGTTTGTTTAGATTTTCTTATTTGACTTTAAAATGTTTGGATTTTGAAATTAATTCTTGTGTTTCTCTATTGTATTGTTATTTTTGTTGTTTTTTATTTTTATTAATAATTGTTGTTGTTTTTAGGTTTTTTTTTACAAAAGCAAATTTAGAAAAAAAATCACATCAATGAAGTAGCAGGCCATTGCCACCAATCCATGTAAACACACTAATCCCTCCACCTACACGGTAAATTTCATTTTATGCATGCATTTACTGGCATATTTTAATAATATTTGTACAAGGCGACTTTGTACGAGATGTAGACAAATAGAAGAGAAGAAAAACTGTAGGTGTAGGTGTATAAATAACGGAAATATGAATGAAGCATCTGTTCAGAAGTAAATGAAAAGTAAAGTATGTTGCATTTAACTTTGCCGCAAAGTAAAGCACATGGCACCTATTAATTGAAGAAAGTATACGTATGTAGTTATTGTGATTTTATACTCTTTTCGATCGATCTCTATATGCATTGTCATCTTGTGTAGTGCATTGCCTGTAAGGGCAGAAAGACTTACAAATTATGTCAATGCGTTTGCAATTTAATCGGAAACATTTTATGTTTTATTATCGATGCAAGTGATGCAAGTGATGCATTTGATGCAAGACTAAAAATCTGTCATGATTTTATTTTAATCAATTTCAATTTATTACAAAAAACAAAAACAAAAACAAGCAAATACATTACATTACACATGCGTTCACAGGCAATGCCATGCCATTCGCATTCAAAGAATCCCCATATAAATGTTGAAATGACTGTAAATATCTCGTAAATTGTATCATGATGACTGACTGGAGTGACTGACTGTATTGCAGAGAAGTTTTCCTTTTCTGCAACAAACTTGTAGGATCGTTAAAAGTATATGCAGTTGTTGTTGCTTTTTACTATACATTTGTTATTATTAAATTATCTTATTGTTGTTGCCCTCTACTATTTTATTTTCTATTTTTCCCCGCTTTTCCCTGTTTTTTTCGTTAGTTTTATAGATGAATTCTAAAAGTTGTGTTTATGCGTGTCGGTTAATTTATAAAACTTAAATTAGTTATCGTTGCTTTATATGTATGTCTGTCTATATGTATGTGTGTGTGTGTGTGAGTTATTTCCGAGTTGTTGCCATTAATGTTCCACATTTTTATCTTTTTTTTTTTCTTCTACTTTGTTTCCCAAGTTGTTGTTTACTCCTGGCAGACACAGTTGGCATCATTGCTCTTAGTCAGCCTTACATACATACATACATATGTATGTCTGTATATACGAAATGCAGTAAAAAAATTTATATTTTCATTCATTAAGTTTTTCCCTTTTTTGTTGTCGTTGTTATTGTTTTTATATTTTATTATTTATTTTCTGTTTTTTCCCCGTATTTTTATTTATTACTTCTTATGTTTTCTATAAAAAAAAAATACTCAAAATGTTGCAATAGATTTGCAAGACTGCAACAAAAATTGGCTCATATGCGGAGTACACAGTGAAATGTAGGCACTTTTGTACGCTATGGCCCTCTTTACAATTCAATATGTTTGTTGTAGACAAGAGATCAGCAATGAGTATTCAAAAAGCTTAGTAGTTTCGTATCATACTCATAATTTCTGATATTTATTCGCCCGCGTTCATACTTATTTTAATAGCATGGGACCTCTATTCATATTCAAAGTTTGAAGTACTCATCATACTTATACTTAACAACATGTATGATGTTTGTTGATTTCGACTCTCAATGAGTCAACATATGCACGACTCTCAAACTGAGTATGATTCGAGTACGAACACTAAAGTACTCACAAGAAAGTTGTGTGTTTACTCTGTTTGCTGCTGCTCTGTTGTTTTTGCTTGTGTGTCTTTTATCTTTTGTTATGAGTCGAACATATTCCGAATGGTATGAGTTTGATGTACTCATACTTACTGCAACCTATACTTCAGTGTTGTAGAGAGTGCGAATGTATCAGAGAGTACATAGTTAAATTTCAATATTGTTGACCCACTTATATTTAAAATTTCATGCGTGCTTATGAGTAGCGAAAAAACGATTCATTGCTGATCTCTATTGCAGACCCCTCTAGCACCTCAAAGCCAGAGCAGTCTAACAGCTGCTTTCAAAATTGAGAAGACCGGCAACCAACTGAAGTGATAAGAGAAGAAGAGAGAAAGAGAGTTAACAAGAGTATAAAATTATACGGAAATCTTTATTAACGTCAAACGTCAAACAATTGCTTTGATTAGGGATACCCAATTTCACCATAAAGGTATACAACCATCCATCCACTCCCGAGATATATTTTCTTTTCATTTTTTTTTTTTTGCAATTTTATTGTTATAAAGGCGATCGGATCGGTTCGTTTATTTTATTCCTTCTCAAGTAATTTTTTTAATAATGTACACTCGAATATATTTTCCGTCTCTGCCATTCGTTGCCCATCAAGTTTTTTTTATGCGTTTATTCGTCATGTTTTCTCCAATTCTTTCTATTTTTTTTTCGTTTTCCGTTTGCAACAGCAACAACAATGTTGCAACATTTATTAGAATTATTATTACGACTTAATGGTTAATTCTAATGATATGCCGCCTGCAATAAAAATGCAATCAAATAAAATGCAACAAACTAAACTATAATGAATGCGTGTCTCTACGACGAAAAATAAACTAAAAAAAAATAAAATAAAAAAATAAAAAAGAAAATCTACTACTTTAGCAGAAATAATAATAAAAAAATAAAAAACAAGAAAAAAAGAAATGAGGAAATAAGAAAAAAGAACAATTTTTTGTTTAAGTGCCAGACCCATGTATGTATATATAGTACGCGGCATACATACATATACACAGAGTTTGATGCAATTAAATTATATGTATTAACAATGTACGCGTATATCTGATTCTGATTAAAATTATATTTTATGACTCAAATCTGAAATCTTGAAGGATATTTTTTTTCTTATGAATAGCGTTTTTAAAAATTTAGCTGAAATGAAAGAATCGATTAACAGTCATCGTTAGTAATCGAATGAACGAAGGATCAGATATTTAGTTATGGAAACTTCCATTCCAATTGAAATCATTATAATAGTGGTCTCTGGTTCTAATCAGAGATCAGCAGTAAATCGTTTTTTCGCATTCATGAAATTTTGAGCACGAGTGAGTCAACAAGATTGTAATTTAACTACTCGTATTCATTATAACTCACTACAACGTTGATTTATAAGTACAGGTCGCCAATGAGTATGCGTCAACTTTGGCATCAAACTCATACCAATTCGAAATATGTTTGATTCATAAGCTTACTCAATACTTCTAAATGATTCGAATACAGTCTTGTAGTTATTGTTGCATTTACAACAAAAGAAAAAAGACACAAAAGCAAAAAAGACACAGACAGCAAGCAGAGCAAACCCACAAGCTTCGAGTGAGTATTTTAGTGTCGTTCGCGATTCATACTTATTTGTGGATTCGTTTCGTGTATATCATACGTGTTGTTAAGTATGAGTATGATGAGTACTTTAAACTTTGAATATGAGTAGAGGTTGCATGATATTAAATAAGTATGAATGCGTATAAGTATCAGAAATTATGAGTTTGATTCGATTCTACTCATCTTTTTGAATACTCGTTGCTGATCTCTGGTTTCAATAAACTTTTGTATGGGCTTTCGCCGTTGTCTAGCAGAAAATGTGTTGGCTTAATGACAGGAGTTCGTGGTTCAAACTCCAGCTCAGACATTTCAAAAAAAGCAAAATACTGAAAAAAAAATATTTCTGTAGGTACTTTCTCTCAACAGTCTTCTGATAAAAAAGAAAAACTCTCAGCGTAAATAAAATGTTGATGAAAAGTTTTGAAAATCTGTTGCTCTCAGTAAATGTTAAACTGTAGGTGCCCGCAACTCATGAATAAAATTACACACACAACGTGGGTGGTGTAAGAAGCAAGGTTGGTATCCTGACTCAAGGGTTGTAATGACTTATAAATAAATAGTAAGCTGTTCCTAATCAGTCTCTCTTTGACATCCATGTTTGTCCATGGAATCCAACATTTCTTAAAAATTTTCGATCATTGAAAGGTTACTCATTTATATGTTCCAGGACGTAGAGATATCATTGAAAATTGTATTGTTGATGAATCGGCCGAAGCTGATGCGCAGTGAAAATATTTGGCAATTTAAAAAGCATAGATATACCTATTGTCCGGTTAAACTAGATATTTTTAACTCGTTTTGTAGGCGTGTTAAAGGCGTAGGTATTCCTATTGTCTAGTTAAATTAAGAATTGTGCGCTCGTTTTGCAGGGGTGCACAATTTGCTAGCAGGAAAGTGAGTGCAATATTTCTAGACTCTACTGTACTTGTATGAACAAAAAGAGCACTTTCTCTTATGTACCTTAGGCACATGTACTTTCATCGTACAATTTCAATTCTAACAAGCTTATTGAAAGGCACAATGATCGACTTGGCATTCCATTGAGGCGGATCTGGCCATTTTTTTAAAATGTGTTGCGGATTTCCTTGAAAATCTTCTAATTTTCTCGGACTGCCAGGCTGTGATTAAGTCCTTAAACAACATCTCTTCGGCATCTGTCCTTGTCCATGAATGCTGAGATTTTCCAGGGAAATTCGCAACATTCCAAGGTACTCCTACAAATATATACGTACTTAAAGGGATATGGATTGCTTTACTGATGAACTGGCCAATGGCGGTATTGTGCTGATTATCTCCGACAATTTACAGGGCACTGATATTCCTTAGTTAAACTAGGTATTTTTCTCTCGTTTTTCCGAGATGTTCAGTTTCGTGGCAACGAGAAGAGTACACCCAGTATTGCGCGACACTGCTAAACTCGATCGACAAGAAAAGAAACTGATTCACTTCTGCCCTTAAATCGCATGGTTTCACATTGCAAAATTGCAATTGTCATAGACCTCTTGGAAAGCATTCCAATAAACTTGAAACTACGACGAATGATTTCTGCAGAAGGTTCAGGTCTGAGGGATCAGTCAATACTTGATCCCTGGTTTTATACCAATGTGTATTCACATGTCACTCGTAAATGTTAAACTGTAGGTGCCCGCAACTCATGAATAAAATTAACACACACAACGTGTGGTGGTGTAAGAAGCAAGGTTGTTATCCTGACTCAAGGGTTGTAATGACTTATAAATAAATAGTAAGCTGTTCCTAATCAGTCTCTCTTTGACATCCATGTTTGTCCATGGAATCCAACATTTCTTAAAAATTTTCGATCATTGAAAGGTTACTCATTTATATGTTCCAGGACGTAGAGATATCATTGAAAATTGTATTGTTGATGAATCGGCCGAAGCTGATGCGCAGGTGAAAATATTTGGCAATTTAAAAAGCATAGATATACCTATTGTCCGGTTAAACTAGATATTTTTAACTCGTTTTGTAGGCGTGTTAAAGGGCGTAGGTATTCCTATTGTCTAGTTAAATTAAGAATTGTGCGCTCGTTTTGCAGGGGTGCACAATTTGCTAGCAGGAAAGTGAGTGCAATATTTCTAGACTCTACTGTACTTGTATGAACAAAAAGAGCACTTTCTCTTATGTACCTTAGGCACATGTACTTTCATCGTACAATTGCAATTCTAACAAGCTTATTGAAAGGCACAATGATCGACTTGGCATTCCATTGAGGCGGATCTGGCCATTTTTTTAAAATGTGTTGCGGATTTTCTTGAAAATCTTCTAATTTTCTCGGATGCCAGGCTGTGATTAAGTCCTTAAACAACATCTCTTCGGCATCTGTCCTTGTCCATGAATGCTGAGATTTTTCCAGGGAAATTTCGCAACATTCCAAGGTACTCTTACAAATATATACGTACTTAAAGGGATATGGATTGCTTTACTGATGAACTGGCCAATGGCGGTATTGTGCTGATTATCTCCGACAATTTACAGGGCACTGATATTCCTTAGTTAAACTAGGTATTTTTCTCTCGTTTTTCAGAGATGTTCAGTTTCGTTGGCAACGAGAAGGTACACCAGTATTGCGCGACACTGCTAAACTCGTATCGACAAGAAAAGGAAACTGATTCACTTCTGCCCTTAAATCGCATGGTTTTCAATTGCAAAATTGCAATTGTCATAGACCTCTTGGAAAGCATTCCAATAAACTTGAAACTACGACGAATGATTTCTGCAGAAGGTTCAGGTCTGAGGGATCAGTCAATACTTGATCCCTGGTTTTATACCAATTGTGGTAAATCACAATGGTTTGTAGTACAGCTTATAAATTTCAAAAATTCCAAATTCCGTGTGTATTCATAGTTTATGTAAATAAAGTTTATGCCGATGTAAGGAAATATTTTTTGTATGTAGGCAACCTTTTTTTTTTTTGACAATGTTTAAGTGCGTTACTATTCCTTTATATGTGCTGTTGCATGACTTTCCGTTGTACACACTTAATTAAATCCCATCATCAAAACGATAACATTTAATTAAAGTTATTCTTTCTTTTTTTTTAAATATATTTTTGTTGTTGTTGTTGTTGTTTCTTAGTTGGCTTATATTCCACAATTTATGTGTATAATAAATAATAACGAAAAACACATGCTGCATTGCACAAAAAGAAGAAGAAGAAGAAGAAAAAACACCATTTACTCTGTATTAAGTTCAATAGTTCTTAAGGATGATCACTTAAGTATGTACACCAACAAACCAAAGTAAGTTGAGCCATTGTGAACAAAGCAATTATAAAATGGGAATAATTTCGAGAGCAAACCACCAATCAATGAACACTAAAATACTGTCGTGTGTTGCATTGTTTTTACTGTGTGTTTATATGCACTGAAGGTATGTAGGGCTATTATAAAACATTCTCTTTGCTTGCCTTGAAGTTTTCATGAATCCAGTTGTTCCAGCTAAGCAGGTTATTGATCTGCTGAAGCTAGTCCTAGAATGTAAGGGTTGCCACATATTGCTGAGAAACTTTCTCAGTCCAATTTTATTTGCTCCCAGAGTTTTTGCTAGTAATCAGTAGAGAGGAAGTTGTTTTATTGGTGATTTCTGACCTGTGGTCACGTCTAATAAGCCAACACACTACCTACTAGACTATAGGGCATTGTAGGGCATTAATAGCTCGCGGAAGTAAACTTCTTTGTGCATATCAGGTGCTAGGCAGAGAATCAAGCAGCATCTTGAAGAGTGTTGGAGACCCTTAATGGCATTAAAAATATATTCATAAGTACATATGAATGCTGGACAACACAATGCAAATGCAGTTCGTAATCAGTCTCAAAATGTGATACAAATCAGAGACCAGCAATGAGTATTCAAAAAGATAAGTAGAATCGAATCAAACTCATAATTTCTGATACTTATACGCATTCATACTTATTTCAATATCATCGAACCTTTACTCATATTCAAAGTTTGAAGTGCTCATCATACTCATACTTAACAGCATGTCTGATGTTGTTGATTTCGAATCTCCGTGACTCAACATATACACGAAACAAATCACAAAATAAGTATGAATCGCGTACGAACACTAAGGTACTTACTGGAAGGTTGTGTGTTTACTCTGCTTGCTGCTCTGTGTCTTTTCTGCTTATGTGTCTTTTTTCTTTTGTTGTAAATGCAACAATAACAATAAGACTGTAAATTTTGTTGAATGATGCGAGTCACTCGAATATATTTTGAATGGTATGAGTTTGATGTCAATGTTGCACGCATACTCATTGCAACCTGTACTTACAAATCAACGTTGTAGTGAGAACGAATGATTCCGAGTAGTTAAATTTCAATATTGTTGACTCACTTATATTCAAAATTTCATGGATGCTTATGAGTAGAGAGAAAACGATTTATTGCTGATCTTTTGCATATATGGATGCTATTCTACACAAAGCAAATGCATCCTATAATCAGTTTTTAAATATAATACAAATTCCTTGCAATTGTTCGCTGGGATAGGCTGCAATGATCGGCAACAAACAAGCACAAGTCGAACATAAAAGGGAAAAATAAATAAATAAATAAAATATTGTATTGTATTGTATTATGTATTATTATTGTACAGTTGAATGTTCTTGGTTTTTTATTTATTATTGGCGTTATTTTCATTATGAGCACACAGTTGCCTACAAGTATTGTACATACATGCCATACATCCATAACAGATCCAACGTTTTCTTATGCCGATTGAATATGAGTTTCTCTGGTCGATTTTCGTTTCTGTTTCCATCTTTCTTTCCATTCCATTCGCAATAAAATAAATTTCTTTAAGTGAAAAAATAATAGATTAAGAATTAGAAAATTTAAATAGATAGATTCAGTGAGACAAGAGCAGAGACAAAACAATACGACAGCACAAACAAGGAGTGAGAGAGGGAGGAGGAGAGCCACAGGAGAGAAAGGATCGCCAAAGATGGGCAAAAAGATGGCAAAGATGCCAAGATGGTGCATCGATGCAAAGGNAAAAAAAAGAATTTGCGATTCAATCCAATGATGTTTATCTAAAAATACAAAAATTAAGTTGCTCTGCAAGCAGAAGAAGATGAAATAATAAAATGTAACCATAACAAATCTATACATACGTACATATGTATGTATGTATGTATGTATGTATGTATGTATGTATGTATGTATGTATGTATGTAGATGGGAAAAAAGCCTTATAAGCCATTATATTCAAAATATATACTTTTGTGGTACTGAACTCTACCAAATTACCTTAAATATGGCAAATGGTGGATACGTTCTTTTTCGTAACGAACAAAATAAATTGAAGCAAAGAAATCTGCTTTACATTATTAACAAAATAATCTGTATTTGCAACAAAAATAATTACAAACTTTATTTTCAAATGTGAATGTGAATGTAAATGTGAATGTGTAAACCGCATTTTTTTTTTCTTTGCATTATAATTTTATGGAGTATTTTCTACAAACAGATTTTGTTTCTTTATAAAAAAAAAAAACTCGATACAAAGCCACATTACATACATACATGCATATATATAGTATACATGCATACATACATACATACATATATAAAAAGATGTTAAGGCATGTCTCATTAAATTGTATGCAACAATCAATTGTTGCTGTTGCCATTTAAATCAATAATTTCTGACAATATTTTAACCATTTGCGTAGCTTATGACCTCAACATCTACTTCAGCGGTTAAAAGGCATGGGCCACCATCATATGAAATTCGCTAATGAGCAATTGTTAATGTTTTTAATAGATTGCTCGGTTTCCAATCCACACAGAAATGTATTCTTTTTGCCAATGCAAATACATAGGCATGATACGGCTTGAAATGATAAGCATAACGTGTGTCGGCATCCGATGTAGAACCAGTACGTTAAAAGCAGTTTTAAAATCAAGCATTATGGCAGAATAATATTTCTTACAAGCATCTACATACAGACATACGTAATTGATCATTACAACCCTTCAGTTAGAAGTACGATCTAGCTTCTCACTGCGTTTGCATTGTGTGTGTTAATTTTATACATGAATGGCGGGACCTCAACGATTCCGAATGACAGATTTTTTTGAGAAACTTTTCATGGCAATTTTATTTACTCCCAGAATATTTGTCAGAAGTCTGCTGACAAAAGTTCGCTGAAGAATATTTTCGTTTTGATGTTTGACCTGGGGTTTGAACCATGGCCTCGCGTTTAATATGGTTAGAACTCTGGCAGTACTGACAACCATCTGATACCTTCAATTGCATTGCCTTCTATCATTGTGACATTGATAATTGTGTTGATAGTTGTCCATATTGGCTTATTAGGCGTGAGCTCACGGTTCAAACCCCAGTCAGACATCTCCAACTAAACGAAAATATAAAAAAAAAATTTCTTCGGCCACTTCCTATCAATAGATTTCTGTCACTCTGACTCTGACTGAATAAAATAAAATTGCCATGAAAATTTTCTCACAAATCTAGCATTTGGAATCAATTTTAAACTGTAGCTGCCGCCAATCATATATAAAATTAACAGACGTGACATAAGTAGTGTGAGAAACTAGGTCGTAATTCTGTATGTATGTTATGTACGTATGTCTTCCCAATATCGCTAATTTTGTTTGTTTACGTACCCATTTATATAGAAATAGGTCTCATCGCTGAAGACGATTTTTTTTATGAAAATTAGGTTCGCACGTTATTGTCCATGGTCCATGGTGTCAAAACAAATGCATATCGTCCATGATGGCTTTAAAAAACATATTGAATAACTGGACAACTACGTTAACAGATGTAGTTGCAACAAGATGGCCGTTATCAAACTGCGTGCTTTAGAAGATTCTTGTAAAAGCAAGCGTATTTCATAAGCCATGCGGTACCCATAACAGGGTACCATCAATTCTTGTTTTAGCATGAGTATAGTCATGTTGTAATAAAATTTATGTCCATGTTAAACAGATTTTTTTTTTTTGGAGGTACGAGGTACTGAAGTTAATAATTTTTAGCAGCTTAGAAATTAATGACCACGCATCCATACATACGTATGCATGCCAGAGTGTATTGCAAATAATGATATTCATTTTGTTATTGTAATTGATTGATAATTAATTGTTATTGTAGCTTATTGTGTGTATATGTGTGTGTGTAAAGCATTCGGTATTCGGCAATGCACGAGAAACGATTCCAATTCATTACAAAGTTAGATGAGAGCAATAAATGCCATGAGAAAACAACCAAAAATTATGATTTTTTTTGCTTCGTTTTTTTTTTTTTTTTTTTTGTAAACAAAACTATAATCGTACAATTGCAATTGAGGTTCGGTTTTTTTGTTTAATAAATATTCCATTTCGTTAAATATATGTTTTCGTCGATTGTTTGTCTGTCTGTATGTCTCTACACTCGAACTTTTTCATTGGATACGTACGTCTATCTGTCTGCATAAGTTTTTCTTTTTTCTGTTTCTTGAATTTATTTTTTTCTGTTTTTCTCTTGATTCCATTATTATAAACACTCCACATGCATTAATTTTTGGTTTGATTTGGTTTTATTTTTTTTGTTTTTGTTGTTTTTTTTTTTTGTTTTTTTTGTTTTTTTTTTTTTTGTATGCACATCTTAATCATATTCCGGAAATGAATTTATGTTTTTATTTTTCTTTAAAAAAACAACAAAAAAAACAAAAAAAAAAAATTAGGGTTTCATATGAGAGTATCACACGAGTGGAGTGGTTTGGAGTGGAGTTGTTGAGTGTTGTGTTGTGTTGTGTTGCAAACAATGTTGTGCAGTATTTATGTTGGGCCGGCTGTATATTGTTGCATGGTTTTGGTACGTTATGGTGGCTAAACGTTCTTTGCCAATATTTTATTTCATTTCTTATTCATTCTTTGCTTTTTTATTTATTTTGTTTTCTTTCTCTCTCATTTATTTATTATTTTATAATTTGTTGTTGTTGTTGCTGTTTTCGTTATTTATTTCACATCGAGTTTAAAGTTTTTATATTTTTTTATTGTTTTTTTTTCGTTTTTTTTAATTTACATATTGACTTAAATGAAGGCATAGTGCTGCTGTTGCTGCTGATGTTGCTGTTGCTGTTGATGTTGCTGTTGCATATCGTACAAATGATGACCAGTTAGTTGTAGTTTTGTATTTGGAAGCAATAATTTTTATTTTTTTTTTTTTTGTTTTAAGCTGTTTTTTTTTCTTTTTGTTGTATTGGTAGTAGTTGTTGTGTTGTTGCACCATATAATTTTGCAACTTCAATTAGAGCCTTTTGGTAAAATTTAAAGTATTCTTTGCAATTTGTTTTGTTTTGTTTTGTTTTGTTTTGGTTTTTTCTTTCTCTCTCCTCCTCATTTATAGCCGTTTTATATTCTTAGTATTTTCAGTAAAAATCGTCTGAACATTAAATGTAAATTTTCGTAAACGTTTCTTATGGTTTGTATGTACATTTGTACACTTAAAGAAAAGTCTCTTATGCCATACAAACAATATAAAAATATTATCACTTCAAGACAACTTTTGATGCTTTTGTCGACGAACATAATTAAGAAACAGTTTTTTAAAAATGAAGTAAAAAAAAGTAATCGAATCCATGGTTCAAGCTCCAACTCTGATATCTCGCACAAAACAAAATATTTCTTTTGCCAACTGGCTCTATAAAAGTTAACAAAAATTGTCATGAAAAAGCTGTCAGATATGTCTTTCGGCAGCTGGATTATAAGCGGCCTTTTCTTTTTCTTAATTCGCCTTGACAGCCCGTTTATCGTTTATCGGCCTGCCTTAACACATCCTTCCAAACGTCTTTGTTTCTCAAGCGCCTTCTCCAGTTAGACATACCAATCGATGACAGGCCTTCTTCAATTTAAACCTTCCAACGCAGACAAACTAATTCTCTATCTGTCTCGCCGGAGCATACTATTTCAGCCGAATATCATAATCGAAACAGCTTAGCTGCTAGATGCTGCAGATAGTCCAAGTCGTCGAGGATCTCTCATAACTCATTGCTAAATCGGATGCGGAAATCATTGTCAACTGGCTCTGGATTGAAGACGTTTTATAAGACTTTTCTTTCGAATACCCTCAAGCATGCTGCATAGAG
>QOCX01000237.1:146834-209700 GCA_005959815.1 Sarcophaga bullata
GGATTTGAAGTAATTTAAGAACCTGGGAGGACTTTGCTGGCCTAAGGTCGCACTGATAGTGAATATTTTGACGAGTGGCTTCAGTTGTTCACACAGTATGCTCGTAAGATCGTGATATGCAGTCGAAGTACATTTTATAACCCTGTAGTTGACGCATGACTATTTTTTTTCTCAGTACATTTTTTTTTTGTTCATAAATCCATGTATGTATGTATGTATGTATGTATGTATGTATGTATGTATGGATGTATATACATTCATATATGTCTGTATATTATTTAAATGAAATTCGATCATATTGTAATGCTTCAAACAATAACAATCAGCACGAAAATTATGAGAAATCTTGTACTTTTAAGGTTCAATGTTCATAATAATCCTTCCCTCCTTAATAANNNACTTTAATTATGTTTTCTTACTCTTTAATAAGCAATATGCAGATAGGTTTACATTTCAATTCCTCAGTTCTCATGTTTATCAATAATTTGATTACATTTGTTGCAATTGGAAATGTAAGTCCTTCATCGCTATCAAGCAGCTGCCGATATTCCCTACAAAAATTAAGGCCATCGGTTGTAATTTTTTTTTTGAAATTTAAATTTTCCGTGTTTAATTCAATTATAATTCCATTGGTTTTTTTGGTCCATTATGTAGCGTGCAATTAAAAATTAAAAAACAAATTTTTTTTTTTATTTTAGAATTTCAATTTCCTCATCAATGGACCAAGTTCCAACATATTTTTCTCATTTCATTTGTTGCTGTTCCCCATTAATTTTAAGATTTTTCTTTTGTTTTACCGTATTTTAAAAAAGAAATTGAAGAAGACTGACAAATGACAATAATTTCATTATAATTTTATTTTTTTATTTTTTTTTCTTTTATGCTCAATTTATGGAATTGCGCGAACGTTTAAAAAAATTGTCACAATAATGTCTTCTGTTTCTAGCCCACATACATAAATGGACGCAAGAAAAAAATTTGAAAAAAATCTCATCACTTTTCCGTCGCTTTTTACAGTGAGTGCATTACGTCATCATCTTTTTTTCTTTCTTTTTGTCGTTCGTTCTTTCTTAGTCGTTTTATAAAATAATTAAATGTCCTTTTTATGTTTGTATGTGGTGGATGTAAATATTCTATTTACCATAGACATGGTAAAAATGATACCAAAACATTATTTGGCTCAACCCCCTTTGAATACAAGTTTTTACACCAAAAATACTATGTGACCACCATTAAACGAAAGGATCCCGACGATGAAAACTTTACATCAACATTTGTCTGCAGCATACGAAATTGAATTAGATTTTTCCGTTTGATTTGAAATCAAAAAAAAAAAAAAAAAGATGAAATCGTGGTAAATCATAAAAAAAGGGAGGAAACAAAAAATGCTTCCAAAGTAGTCAGTTTGAATTGGGCAAATTGGCGTGTCTCCATTTGACAGAAGTTCAAAGTTTAATAATTTTTAAAATTTTAAGAGTCAAAATAAAAAAAAAACCCAAAAGAAATTCCTTTAGTGATGGGACTTTCTAACTTCTACTGTCTGAAAGCCAATCTCTGTAATGTAAGTGCAATCGAAATTGCCCTCAATAAACGTATGATAAACGTATGTTCCTTGCTCCTATGTGCCTTCTATGGAAGTACAATGTAATGTCTGCGTGGTTATCCAGTCCAAGGTGCAATTGCAAAAATGTCTGCCACAAAATAAGCATTTTACAGGTAAGCATCCATTTCCATTGAAATAAAAACGTGTTAGAAACAAACAAAGTCCAATTGAATGCCAATGTTTTTATTACGGGCTACAGTAAACCCTCTGTAAACTGAAAACAAACGCCGCTATTTTAAACGAACAATACAAATACCTTAACAAAGTTTGAAAGAAAGTCTCATGCTAGACAATAATCATTCTCACAGTGCCCCATCGCTTAGACGCTCGATGTTTTTCTTGAAGATTAACGCAACAGTCTGGGCCAGGGTTTGATTGCGGAGTTAACCATCGTAAGTATATCGCTTTGGAGAGATATATCTACGATCAAATCTGATGCAGAAGTCTTGGCAGAAGGAAAAATGGCAACGAATATAGTCCTGCATGGCATACTTTCACATTAAGAACGAGAAATTGAGAAAAACGCGGTAGGAATAAAAGTACTGCCAAAATCAGCAAAGAATGCCTGAAAAAAGAGAGAAAATATTACAATCTAGGGTAGACCTTTTGGTCTATGGAGGCACATATCAAGGGAAAGTTCTGCAAACCGAATTCATTCCCCTTGGTAATGAAGCGATTAAAAACCCTTGCTAAAGCGTATATCGTCTGGTAAGTTCTCTCATGAAGGGAAGTGAATCTGCTCAAGTGTCTTGCCTAGTTTTTATTAAGATGCTGTTAAGGCCATTCTCTGCCATGGGGAAAATACTTTACTGAAGTAA
Source organism: Sarcophaga bullata (assembly GCA_005959815.1). Lineage (NCBI taxonomy): Eukaryota > Metazoa > Arthropoda > Insecta > Diptera > Sarcophagidae > Sarcophaga > Sarcophaga bullata. Next base: position 149,256 of record QOCX01000237.1, read on the forward strand.
CCAAAGGCTTAACAATACCAATCCATATGAAATCTATGAGAACCATAAGCCCCAATGAATACCCACATAGCTACTGTTTACTATGGATTTAGGATGGATACGTCACCGCTTCATGCTTGAAGAAAAAAACGACGTCATTTAGGCCATTAGTGTCAAGAGCGAGCACTTGAAATCGATGGTGACCAACTTCTTTTGGCCTGAATTTGATAAGACTTGTAAAATTACAGAGGGAGCTCTTTAGAAGGTTTTAGGCTTAGTATTGCCTTAAAACAGTAGAAGGAAATACAAGTTTGATACACATTTAGAACGCTTAGTCGGCAACATTATGGAATAACACATTGGAAGAAGACATACATACATACATACATACATACATACATACATACATACATGCATACATACATACATACATACATACATAATACATACTGCATACATACATACATACATACATACATACATACATACATACATACATACATACATACATACATACATACATACATACATACATACATACATACATACATACATACATACATACGTACATAATTGGTCTTTACAACACTTTTATCAAGATTAAGACCTAGTTTCTCACATCACTTATGTTGTGTGTGTTATTTATACCTGAGTGGCGGGATAGATAGACTTTTGTGAAACTTTTCATGGCAATTGTACTTTCTATAGGTTCTTGCCAGAAATCTGCTGACAGGCAAACGGCGAAGAAATATTTATTCTGATTTTATTTCGTTGGAGATGTCTGTCCTGAGGTTTGAACCGTTGCCTGACGTCTAACAAGCCAATACATTACCTACTACATTATCCTTTACTTGCTTTAATCGGTTGTTACAACCCTTTAGTCGAGATAACAACCTAACCTCTTACGTCACCCATGTTGTGTGTGTTAATTTGTATCCAATAGTGGACCTACTCTTAGCGAACGATTTGAATAACTTTACATGACAATTTTATTTACTTTCAAAGCTTTTGCACGTAGTCTCCTGAGGGAAGATTACCGAAAGAAATATTTTTTCATTAAAAAATTTTTTTTATTATTATTTGAGCAGGAGAGACTCATAAGCCAACAGACTAACTACTAGTTTATGGCAATTCTACATTGGATGTAGGGAATATCATGCAAAAAAGGGTTAATTTGATAGAGCAATACATACAGTCTAGGAAAAAAGTCTACATACATTGATGTATGTGTTATAGCATACAGTAAGATAGTAAGACATTCACAATTAAGAAGGCTTGAAGACAAAATCGAATATAAAAAATATAACCTAGAAATTATTAGAAAAAGATCAGCAGAGGAAAAAAGTGATGGTTACTGTGACTGTATGTGTATCAGTCAGTGTTTATAACCCAACTCAGTATAACTTAAACTCTTCCATATGTTGAATGCTTAAATCTGAAATAAAATAAATTATTCGAGTGCCTATATTGCAGATTTATTGTATAAAACATTAAACGTTTAATTGTTTTGTTTTGTTTTTTTTTTTTTTTTTGTTTTGTTGATTAGAAAATAAAATTTTAATGCCATTCTTAGCTAATGGGCCTGGCTTATTAAGCATTTTTTTTTCAATTTCAATTTTATTGCACAATTTTTTTTTTCTTAATTCTTTTCCATACGAGCATACATTATTGTTTTATTAACTTGACTTTGTTGTTGTCGATGGAATGGCAACAATGTAAACGAAAATAAATAAAATAAATAAACAATCCTTGAATGGCAATTCAAAAAAAAAAATCAGTCTTTTCGGCTTTAATTTGTTGTGAGAAGGCAATGAATGCTAAAATAAATAAACGAAATGAAATGAAATGAAAGAAAAAACAATATAATCTGTGTGTGAGACGACATTGTTATGAAATTGAAGGAAATAATAAAAATAATATGGAACCCAAGATCAATTTAGAAACAGCGTGCAAATCTTGTTTGTTTTTTTCTTTTTTTTTTTTTTTATTAATCCTCTTTGTTGCAACAAAGTATTTTCTAGAACTGTAATAAAATGATTATAAAAAATTTTTTTTTGTTTTTGTTTGTTTTTTTATTATTATTATTTACACACACACACACATGCACATATGCCCCTTTTAACACATTTGCTATGAGATGTTGCCAATACACATGTTGCTTAAGAAATGAAATGATATGCTGCTTAGCTTGGCTTGGCTTAGGGCAAGAGGGTACATGAAGTTGCAAGAGTATGGATTTGTTTAAATACAAAAATTTGTGCAAATAAATATTTTATTTGCTGCGTTTTTTTTTCTTCTTTTCTTTTCGTTTGCTTGTTTATTGGTGAGCTGTTTAATGCATGAATTTCTTTACTTCTTTACTTCTTTGTTGTTTTCTTTAATTTTTTTTTTATATTTTTATTGCATCACATAAACCAAGTTCAAGATGCGTATTTGCAGCGTTTTTTCAGGTTCTTTAGTTTGTAATTGCAACATATTGTGTGTGGTCAACACCGAATATTCAAACTCCTCTATATGACAGCACCTAAAACCGGCATACCGTTCGATTACAATGTTAATTGTCCGTGTATGTATTGTAGTGACCATTGTAAATCCTTAGAACCAAAATTTTTCTTTGGTTTTTCTTATTTTTTAATTCCATTTAATTTTTATTGCGCAACCTTTAGATGATTTTCTTACATTTTCTTGATGTATTTCTTCTTCTTCGTCTTTTGCTGGTTGGTTTCAAACGGAAGAATAAGAAAGAATAGGTTCGGCGAGAGAAGGAGTATGGTGTTGTATTTCATTTTATTATATGCCATTTGTTGGTGCCGTTACAGTGCAACATTTATTGTTACTTCAGGGTGGTCAATGTACGTTTACACGATGGCAACATTTTATGTTTTATGACCAACACAATAAGAAAAACTTTAACTGACTAAAATAAACAAAATATTATAATGCATACACACATACATATATATACACTTACAATGCATGTCACATATACACATACAAGTTGTTGCAACAAATAAAACTGTTGCAAACGACTGCATTTCTTCATTGAATTCTCAGGCTCACTACCTATTTCATACACTTAACCTCACTTCCTTTGCATATACATGCACATACACACATACACATACACTGTCTTGTATAAATTTGATACACTAATAAAATATGTAACATTTCGGTTGTAAAATTCTTTACAACAACAACAAAAGCAATAACAAAACGTAGTAGAAGCAGAAGCAGAAGTAAAACGAAACGAAACGAAACGAAGCTATAAAGTGAAAACTAAAAGTGGAACTAAAAAAAAATTCTCTTCTTCGTTTTTTTGTTCAATAACTGTTTATATTAAAACATTACACTCTAGTATTACGAGAGAGAGAGAGAGAGAGAGAGAAAGAGAATCTAAAACTCTTTTACAATAATGTGTGTGAGTGAAAGCACAAGTGTGTTGATATCCTTTTCTTTTTGATTTTCTCTAAAACAGCCGAACAAAAGCACACACACACACACACACACAACACTTAGATGTATTGAAAGTGTGCATAAACACTCATACACTTTCATGTGCTATTGTGCTTGTGTTTGTTGTATTCGTATGCGTTTTAATGTCTTAAAGTCTTAAACAGTATTCGCATAAAAGAAAATCCTTTTTAATGTGCAACATTGTTTAAAGCATTCTCAAACTAACTCAACAACAACCAGTGCAACTAAGAATGTTGAGTGTCTGTCTAATCCAAGGTATCACACACACACACACATACACACACAACCCTAAAGCGTATCAAATAAACGAGAAATAAAACTCGTGGAATTTATGCATGACAATTGGGAGAGCAGGAAAATGGAGGAGCATATGTTTGTTAAAATAAAGTTTTTTTTTTGTTTTTTTTTTTCTTTTTGTAGCGTATTTCATTACATTTTTATGTATTTATATGCATGAGTTTGTGTTGTTTTTTTTTATTTATAATTTGTTTCCACAAAATTGAGCGTCATAATAAATTTCAAGTGGAAAAATAGGAAAAACTTGAATATAAAATGCGTCTGAATTGCAAAACTAAAAAATACTTTGTAACACAAGCATAAATTTTGAAATAATTCCGCATACAAAAAATAAAAAAAACAAAAACAAAAACATACGAAATCAATTTTCAAAATGGATTTACTTTCAACGACTTAAGGGCATGCTATGAAATGCACTGCAATGCATCTGTGCAGCTGTAGCAGGGTACATAGAGATCCATAGATAATGATATCTTACACTTACTTGGGGGGGGGTCTATCCAAATCATGAGTTAACGATTATTGAGAAATAAAAGTCCATATTACATTTATATACGATGCGATTTTAAAAGCTAGAGAACTTAAAATGATAATCACGTTTAGACATCTTGTTGGAATGATCATTTCTTTATTATAATCTGGCAGATAATTTCATGAATATGTCCTTTGCAGCTCAGAGTTATATGGTCCTATCGATCAGTTGCACTTTTGTCGGTTTTCCTTTATAATTCTGGCCTTAAGGCACCAAAAGTAGTTTGAACATTGGCTTCCAATGCATCAATGTTTATTAGTTTATCGGCATAGACCCATAAAAAGTAGTCCATGCGCCTTAAACCAAATGAACAGGAGTACCAAGGAACAGTATCACTTCTGGTAAGAAAATTCTCACCGAACTGATCGATTGTCAAGCGCGCTTTATGGCAAGTTGTTTCGTTCTTTTAGAACCAAAGTCTTTGAGGTCTAACCAATATTTTTCTTAAAGTATTTTCTCTTGGGAAGCTACGTGGTTATTGTGTTTTAAACCCAAATCGGGGAGAGAGCTTAGGATCAGTGCGGGGTTACACTTTTAGCCACTTGCCATGACCCAAAGAACGGCAGGAGTGTAGATAGCCTCCAGTGCTTTTCACTTTCTTCAAGTGATTCATTTCACTTTAATTTTCAACCTTGTTACGAAGTTTTTTTTTTCAAAATCATAGAGTTTGACCTCTGAAGCTGTCTAGGGGACATCTAATAATGGAACTGTCAGCCACCTGATTTGCCAAGTTACGATGCTAGACTTGTCTACTATTAACCGTACCATGGGTCTAGTCCTCACTGTCATATACAATGGTCTTAAACCCAATAGCGTCTGCAGTACAACTGAGTTGTTTTCAAAAATGTATTGCCACTGCATTTTATTATATTTGTGAGCGGATTATGTATGGCATCGAAGGCCATGTGGTCCAACAACAGGTCAGACACCTCCAACTACGACGAAATATAAAAAAAGATTTCTTCGGCCACTGCGTCTCTGCAGATTTGTGTCAAAAACTTTGAGAGTAAATAAAAATTGCCATGAAAAGTTTATCAAAATTATGTAAGTCACGTCAATCAAGCATGAAATTAACACACACAACATAAGTGGTATGAGAAGCTAGATCGTAATCTTGACTGAAGACTTGTAAAGGCCAATTATGTATGTATGCATGTAATAATATAAGAAGCTGGCAGATTGTTTTCGCTTCAAATACAGCATTTAACGTAGTTATCTAAACAGTAATAGATTTCTTGACTGAACGCAAATCTTTAATAAAAACTTCCATTTTTCAAGCGAACCTAAACAGCAATAAAGCGATTCAAGTCCCTACACGAGCTGCATTTTATAGACACATGACAAGGCTAAACAAATTACAAAAGACGAAGGACCAACGTTTTCTTCAAAACCTCATGTTACAGCAGCAATATTCTCTTTGGTAAGCAGATTTCTTTGCCTTGTATATTATTTGTAATCGAGAAGACTAAAATTAGGTCGAAAACAACTAAAAACTGCAAAAATTATCTGCTTAAAATGCGATTATGTTGACCATAAAATGATTGATGTGAACCTTGTGAACTTCACTCTTAGGTTTACCAAATTTTTTGAAAATAAATTTCCATAATTTGTCAGCATTGTTTCAGTTTTAAACAAGGCATAATGACGTAGCTTCTCATCCAAACATGTTTGGTTTGGTATTAGTGATTATCCATGAGTGGAGAGACCTAGAGTTTAAACGTCGTCTTCGAAAGTCTGATTTTTCCAGGAACTTTTCATTGGCAATTTTATTTATTCTCAGAGTTTCTTGCAGAAATCTGCTGAAAGGAAGTCACTGAAGAAATATTTTGAACCGTTTTTGTGTAAATACTTACGACATTTAAAATTTTCCAAGCCTCTGATGGCTTTTAAGGACTAATCAATACCATTATTATGACGATAACCTACACAGGAATTGATTAAAAACAACAACAAATAAATCACCAACAATTTCTCTCATTTTTAAGCGACAATATTTTTAACTACGAATTGCTTTCAACTACGCTACGATAAGATTTGCAAAATTTAAATGAATTTAATGAGAGAGAGAGAGAGAGAGAAAAGAGAATAATTTTTTTTTTGCTGCTGGTATCTACACGATGCTGCTACAAAAGTTTACAATTAGAAAACTTGCAGACATTATTTGGCAGCATTTGCAACGCAGCGAAGTGCGTTACGTTTAATGCTGCTGTATTTAACAGAAGCGCAGATAAAATCGATACACGTCTGCTGGCTGTATGTTTGGCTAAAAATAAAGTGTACCTACTGCATACGATTGTTGACAATGCCAACAACAAAACAAATCGCAGCAACATATACAAAACGTCTCCCTAGAAAAGAAAAAAAAAAACGAACAGCAACCATGAAAACACCCTAATCTTTTGCCACCACGAATACTAGGCGAATAGAGGAGACGCGAAACTATGATAGTGTCTGGTTGTTGCAACATTATTATTATTATCGCTAAGGAATCGTCGTCATTTTTGTTTCTGTTTTCATGCTCTTTGAAATCGAGTGAGTGAGTTGTCGTATGTACGTACAAAAAAAAAAATAGCCGGGATAGAAACGAATTCAATGCAACAACGCGATAATGCAACGACAGAAAATGAGCAACAAAATGATAATTTGGGTGGCTTTCTGTGAAAATTTGGCATTGCTGGGGTTGGGTTTCTCTTTGTTGGTTTAGTTTGCACTACGATGACAACAACATCGACGGCAGCAATCCTAACAGCAAGTGTTTATACTTTCCCTGTGTAATTTCATAATTCACACGACGAAATAGAACTTTGATTTCTAAGTGCAAATAACTTCGAATACATACCAGGCTATGAGACTACATATGAAGCATAAGCTCAACACTCTTTGAGAGTGCAATGCAATCAGTAGGTGCTTCTGATATATTATAAGGAAAGCTATCGATATGGTCTTAGGTCTCCATATATTCAGAACCAATGAAAGCCACAAACCAAAAAAAAAAATTGTTGCAACTTTATCAACATGGTTGCACTCGTTGCATTTCAAAGAAAGCAAAAAAAAAACTGCACTTGCACGCATAAAATTTTGTTGCAAAACATTGCGAAAAAATGCATCTGAAGTCGCATGCCTTATATTAGCCAGGCGTTCATATTCTTTAAGAAAGTTTCTTGAAATCTCTTCCTTATTTTCATCTTCATTGAATACAAAAATCTTTAAGAAAATTGCGCGCCATTTTTCTTTCCTTTCATCGGTTTTTTTTTCTTTCTTTCTTTCTGTCTTTCTTCCAAAACAAAGTACAAGAGGAACGGCAATGTGTAGCCAAGTTCATGTGGCAAAAGGAAGACTGCAACTATTACACACACACACACACACACAAACACTTATACAAACACAAAATTAACTTTTCACTACCACTCATCCAAAAACAAAAAGCAAATTGTGTATGTATTACAAGATATTTTATTTAATATTTGCATTGGCCAGGGTTTAAGAGGGAAGATACGGCCACCGTTCTCTGTAAGGCAAGTAGTTGAATAATAAAAGTTTATAGAATTGAAATTTATTATTTCCACTGTTTAAGAGCATAATTAGAAATAATTTCTGGAAAAACCAAGAAAATGCCAAACAATCAATTTTATTTCATCTAGACTTGCACACAAAAAAATTATGGTGCTTACAAGGTTTTGTAGGATTTAAAATTCAATACCCGATTTTAGTTCAATTACAATCGAAATTAATGTACAATCGAAATTAATGTACATACATACGTACATAATTGGTCTGAGAATAAATAAAATTGCCATGAGAAGTTTCTCAAAAAACCTGTTATTCAGAGTCGAGGTTTAAGCTTTAGGTCTCACCACTCAGGGATAAACATTAATACACCAAACATGTGCTGGTGAGAAGCTACGTCATCATGCTTTGTTTAAAACTGCAACAATGCTAACAAATTGTTGAAATTTATTTTCAAAAAATTTGGTAACACCTAAGCGCAGAGTTTACAAGGCACTCTAACCATTTTATGGTCAACAAAATCACATTTTAAGCACGAAATTCTTGCATTTTTTTTTTTTTGTTGTTTTTCTACTAATTTTACTCTTTTCGATTAAAAACCATTAACAAAGCAAAGAAATGTGCATGTCAAAGGAGAATATTGCTGCTGCAACTCGGGCTTTTGAAGATGACACTGAAACTGTCGGTTCATCGTGCTTCGTAAGCTGTTTAGCCTTGTCAAGTGTATATAAAATTCAGCTCGTTTAAGAACTTGGGTCGCTTCTGTTGCTGATTGCGTTCATTTGAAACTAAAAAACATGAGCATTTTTGGTCAAAGACTTGCGTTCACTCATGAAGCTCTTTACTGTTTGAATAACTACGTTAATTGCTATATTTAAAGCAAAAATAATCTTCCAGCTCTGCATCATTACATACAAACATACCTCATTACTCATTAAAACCCTTCAGTCTGGATTACAACCTAGCTGCTCAGCACCACTTATGTTGTGTGTGTTAACTTGATACATGAGTGGAGGAACCTACAGCTTAAAATCTATTCCGAAAATGAGAGACTTTTTTATGGCAATTTTATTTACTGTTAGAGTTTTTGCCCAGAAATCTGTTGAGAGACAATTGTCGAAGAAATATTTGTTCGTAATTAGTATTGTGCGAGATAACTCAGCTGGGCTTTGAAATATGGGCTCGCCTGTAATAACTCAACATGCCAATTCAATTTCAATTCCTTTTCAATTGAAATGAAACAAATTAAGAACAAGAAACTAAGTGTGGTCAAACGTTTGTCTATGACTGTATTATTAACGCAGATATTTTGGTAATGAAACACTAGAATAGACTTGTTATTGCCACAGCTCCTGTCACCAATATTGGTTGTTGAGTTGATTTTTTTTTTTTGGTGTTTCTTTATATAAAAATTATAAAAAATAAAAGCAATAACAATTTAAATACCAAAAAAAACAATAACAATTTTAACAAACAAAAGAACTTTTTATACAATATAGACTACGCGTATGTGTATTTGTTTGTTTGGCTAAAATGAATAAATTAATGCAACATCTGTACATACATATGGCATGGTACCGATGCACACAGAAGTATATAAATGCGTATATATGTACATACAAACATATACAACAATAACAAATGTAAACAATTACAATGTAAATTTAAATTTCATACAAACAACCGCACACACATAATTTTAACAGAAAATATTCGCATTGTACTTGACTCGTATCTTAACAGTCAAACATGTGCATTCCACTACACCCTACCACAATTCCATACACAACAGTTCAGTTTATATTAACGACTATTGGATACATTATCACCAACAACAACAACAACAACAACAACAACAACAATAAAAACAACAATAAAAACAAGAAATATATCAGCAGATAGCAGTGCGAAAAGTATAAATGAAATATAAATTATTGACCAAAAAAAAAAAAAAACGAGAAACAGAACCAAACAGAACAGAACAGAAAGCCGACAATAACACAAAAACAAAACAACAACAACAAAAAAATTTGCGACCAACAAACTTCTTTCAACCTGTGCCGCAATACATACGCGTAGTACGTACGTAAGTACATGTCCGAATCAATATAAAAACCATCGTATACAGTAGTCGGCAACAATTTTAAACACTGAATGAATGAAGGAATGAATGAATGAATGTGAATCACAAAGAAAAAAACGAATGCATGGTACATACCATCTTGCTTTATTTTCTTTACAATTTATCTTCAATCTCCTATTGAACCTGACAATAAGTTTATGTATCTTAGGTAGGTAGATTGAATGAAAAGCGATCAACCAAGGGAGTCTCATGTCTTTCGATATACACCTGTGCACTCACTATTCTGAGTAGCGACCATACTTTCTATAGGAAATCTAAATTTCGTACAAACTTTTCCTATCTTTTTCAAACCACTCTTCTAATATCTTCCCAAAATTATAGCGTCTCTGGTGAACGAAAGCTGGGCAATAACATAAAAAGTGTGCCATCGTTTCGATGTCATCATCACATGCCCTGCATTGATTATTGGCTACCGTGCCCATCCGATTCCGGTGTATTTATAACACGGAATAACCAGTCAAAACGCTTATCAGTATATTCAAGTCGCCTTTATTCGGACTCGGTATACACATGGTATTACTTCAATCAATATCGCCCCACAGCAATTCCTTCCACTGTCTTCATCACATGCCCTGCATTCATTATTACCAACTGTGCCTATCTGGTGCAGGAGTAATTATAAGAACGGAGTAATGAGAAAAAACGCTCATCAGTGTACTCAAGCCGCCTTTATTTACAATCAGTATACACATGGTTTTCGTTTAATCAGGATCTACCCTCAGCATTTCTTTCTGTCCTTTCTTCACCTTAGTGAGGCTTTTTCCAATGTTTGCAGTTTGATTTTCAATTTTAAAAGCCATTAGATTATCCAAGCGTAAATAAAAAAAATGTAGTCGAGCTCTGAAGTAACGGTTGTATAGTAGTTAGTGTGTTGGCTTATTAGACGAGAGTCCTTAGTTCAAACCCTAGCTGAGACAACTCAAACAAAGCGAATTAAGCAAATATTTTCTTTGACATCTTCTTCTAAGTTGTCTTTAGGCAAAAACTCTGAGAATAAAATAAATTTGCCATGAAAACTTTTTCAAATCTGACATTCGGAGTCGACATTACACAGTGAGTCCTACTGCCCATTGATTAAATTAACACACACCACATGGATAGTGTTAGAAGCTAGTATGTCATCCTCAGTAAAGAATTGTGATGACTAATTAGGTCATATTCGCTTAATTTCAATCACTTCCTGATGATTATCTGAAGGAACATTTTATTTTCCTGATGGTCTGGCGTATACACGGCGAAATTGTGCCAGTCAGGGAGTAGGTGTTTGGATAAGAATTCATGCCGCAAAGAACCCATGCCACCACTGCACTAAAATGCACTAGCCGGTGTTCTGCTTTCAACTATCAATCGTTAGTAAACTTACTAGTACATGTGCCGCACAGATTGGTCTTAGATTTAGAAACTAGAAATACTTTAAACAGTTTTGAGTCCATTTTCGAACGATATTTGCCGGGTTTCTGTATCTTTTCAACAAATGCAACCTTTCACTCTACAAGGCAATATTCAAGACGCAGATTTGCTAACATTTTCTATGGATTTGTTTCAAAATATAAAAATCTCTTCCCCAACCCAACCCTTTAGCTGGACATGGCTAAGCCACTATGTTCTTAAACGTTTCATTTGTTGTTTTGCCTGCAACTCTAAACTTTTGCAAATTTGACGTTTAAATTACAAAAAAAAAAAAAAACCAAACGAAATAAAAAAAAACTACAGAAGAGTATTAAAAAAAAATCTCTTGTCCTCTTGAACAAGTGTTGACTGCTTTTTTCATGCTGACATCCTTTTTCTTTTCTGTAGTTTTCCTTTTTTTTCCATAATTTTTTCAATAATTTTTTCTGTTTTCTTTTTGCACGTTTCCTGTTTTCTTTTTTTTTTATCAATTGTTTGTGCTAAATTGGCGCACAAATGTTGAGTCAAATATAATAACAACAACAACAACAACAACAAAAATAACAATAAAGTCAACTGCTACCAATTCAGACAACAAGGACGACCGCCAGACAACAATAGCTATAATGGCAGCAACAACAACAACAACAACAACAACAACACAGAAAGGACTTTATCATTAGGCATTAGTTTGTGGATTTTCACAATGGCTGTGTTGTAAGTGTGTATTAATAGTTGTGAAGTCGTTTTGCACTCACTTATACAAAGAAATTTATAAAGCAGGGGGGAAAACAAACTCAAAGAAAATAGAATTAATTGATAACAGAATAAAACAACAAATAGAAAAGAGAGAGAATGGAGAGAGAATAATGAAAAGTAGTAGAATAAAATATAAGTTACAACAACACAAATGTTTTTAGAAATAAAAAAAAAACACGCACATACACATCCTTAAATATTAAAAAAAAAACTGGCACAATTTGAAAAATGCAATCGAAAACAAAAGGAAATAAAACGTTGGTCTTAACACTGGCACACAATACGTTGATTTCAGAGTTTCCAAAAAGACATTCCGTTTTGCACCCATCTACACACACGTACATACTCATACGCATACATTAAATAAAAACCCAAATAAATAATTTTTAGAAAAAAAAAATTGTAATTGTTGCAAATATTAATGAACAAATAAAAGGTTGGGTAACATGAAATAAATTTAATACCTTCAACATACACACACACACACACACATATCTAACAAAACACACAGACACATACATACATATATACTTACACTCTCGTCACCAGCAACGTACAATTGAATTGCACTTATTAAACGAACAAACTATTAGGTTGTTGGAAAAGTAATTTCGTTTTTTTTTTTTTTTTTTTTTTTTTTTTTTTTTTTTTTTTTGAAAATGCAAGACAGTATAATAAAACGAATACTTTTTCTAAATTATATATTGGCCGTTCTAGTCCAACAAATTTTGCCATCATTCTGGTAGTAGCATAATGCCACGCTCATAAAATTTTCTGTCTTTCCTGGCAAAAAACTGATCGTGATGGTTTCTGACCTCCTCATTTTAGGTGAAGGTTTTACCGTGTAAAAAAATTTGTTGTGACCGGAAGAAATAATAATCTGATGGTGCCAGGTCTGGAGAATATGTTGGGTGTGGCATTGTATCCCATTCAAGCTGTAAAAGTTTTTGGCGAGCGACCAAATTTGTGTGAGGTCTCGTAGTAGTCTTGGTGAAACACTAAAACTTTCCTGTTGATTAGTTCTGGCCTTTTCTGTTGAAGTCCATCATTCAGTTTGTCCAGCTGATGACAGTAGACTTCTGAATTCAGCGTTGTGTTATCCGGTAAAAGCTTAAAAAAAGCTCATAAGCTTTTTTGGTGCCCCATCTTCATGTTTTTTGCTCCCTGACCTTTTGCATTTGACGTTTTTTGTATAGAAACCATTTTTCCCCAGTCCCCAGTGATGATGCGCTACAAAAACGTATCATTTTCGTGACGTTTGAGAAGCAAATCGCAGACGTCAATGCGGCGACACAGACTTTTCTCTGTGAGAACATGGGGCAACCATACATCATGCTTTGAAGATAATCTCAGGCCTTTCAAGTGATCATACATTGTTTTAATTTGTTAAATTTAATCTCAATCCGATCTCACGTCTTGCTAATCGCCTGTTCGCATCAACTAATGCCTTCTCCGCGTCTCTATCAGCTTCAAACGGCCTTCCCGAACGTGGTACATCTTCTAATAAATTAGCGAACCAGTTCTAGCAGTAGCGTAATGTCATAACACCTTCTCCATACACATCAACCAATTTGTTTCTGGCTTGAACAGCATTTTTGCCCTTTTTTCTCTCCATATTTAAAAGGGCACCCAACAAAAACTACTGCATAGAATTAATTGGAATTTTTGACACACAAGCCTTACTATATGAGCTCTTAAAGCATATAAAAATTATACGGCTTAAGTGTGAAGTTGTGTGCAAAAAAATCCTCTCTCGGGAAAACGAAATTACTTTCCGAACACCCAATAAATTCAATTCCAGATCACCCATACAGCCCACTCATACTAATGTCAACCTCTCTCTATTTCTCACTCTCTCTCACTTTCTCTCTCTCTCTCTCATTGTATGCAATATTTTCTGACTTCTTTGTCTACTTACGTAGTATAGACACACACAGAGATTTACTCATTTCAGGCCCTTTTACACAAATACCATACCTCCTTAATACAATACCCTACACATACACATCCATATTTTATAATATACGAGAGTAATTCGATTTTTTTTTTTTTGTAATTTCAACTTTTGTCTTTGTTGCATAAAAAAAACGAAAAAAAAAAACGAAAAAAAACCGAAAAAAAGTTGAGAAATAAAATACAATATAATAAAAGAAATTAAAGAATAAATAATAATAATAAAAGAAATCTAAAAAATGTGAAATGTGGAAACGAAGGAAATCCCATTACGACATAAAAGTCAATTTGCATAAAATCGATTTTATTTTACTTCTCATTCGCCACAGCAATGGCATGCAGCAGTATTTAACGTGTTATTTCAGTTTATTGTTGTTGCTGTTGTTGTTGTCATTGTTGTAATTTCTTCTGTTTCTGGATTTTCCAAAAGACTTCTTGTTTTTTTCATTTTTTTTCATTTCGTTTCGTTTGCATTTATTATAAAAATATAAAGGTTTTCTTCTTCAGGGGGGGTTGTGGTGGTGTTTTCGAGATTAAAAACGCTGTGTAAGGTTTGGTAAATTGTATTAAAAAAAATATAACAAAGAAGAGTAACAGCAACAACTTCAACAACAACAACAACAACAACAACAACAACAACAATATTAATAATAATAATAAGTGCAAAGCGCGAGCTCCTAAGAAAAAGACGTAAATGAAGAGAGACAGACAAAAACAAAACCAACAACCGACATAGACAAAGTTAAAGATGATGAAATGAAAATTAAAATAAAAACAAAATATAATAAAAATAATTACACAGATTTACACTGGCAAGCAAAAGTGCTCCAATCTTTTACAGCCTATAAGAAGAAATGATTTCTTAACCCGTTATCATATGAAGAATAAGCCTCTACCTACATACATACAGACATAATTGATCATTACAAGCCTCCAGCCAGAATTACCACCTAGCTTTTAACACCATTTATGTTGTGTGTGTTAATTGTATACATGAATGGCCGGACCTACAGTTTAAACTCGACTCCGAACAACAGATTTTTGAAAAACTTTTCATGGTAATTTTATTTACTCTCAGAGTTTTTACCGGAAATCGGATGAGAGGAAGCCGCCGAAGAAATATTTTTTCATATTTACATTTTGATGTCTGACGTGGGATTTGAACCGTGGCTTCACGTCTAATAAGCCAAAACACTACCTACTGGACTACAGCTACTATGCCTCTACAGAAGTCGTGCAAATAAATTTTTTTTCTAATAGCTAAAGTCTCTTAAAAAAACCAAATGTTTTCTAACTCAAACTATTGGTCCTACATCTATGTCCACCTTAGTTTAATAGCTTATTCTACATCCTTTTGTTTTCTTTAACAACAAATCCATTCTCTATGCAATAAATTAATAAAGTTTTGCCCCACTTTACACAATCGATCCATTTCCATGGCTTATAAATACTTTTCGTTGCTATGTCATCCTGGTAGTTGGCGTTATAAAGAAGTTCAAATATTTTGGAATGAGTTCCGACTTGCATTCTGTAAAGATCCCTTCATGACCTAAAAGATAACTTTCATTGCTGTGTTAGAAGATTACATACTATGGTCTAAATTGCATTTTGATCCTTATTCACACTTATCTCCGTTCGTAAGAGAATGTATATGAGAATCTAGGGTAGACGATTTCGCTACTCTCCCAAGAACTTGGCCTTTTACACACTTTAACTGGACGAATTTGTTGTTGTGCATTAGGCCTGCATCCGTAAACAGCCGTAGACACTCATGTGTAGTCGCTAAATGGACTGACCTTGATTTTTATCTCCAAATTATCTTCAGTGATGAGGCAGAAAAGTACGTGAACAAAGAAAATTATCCATATTAGGACAACACCAATTTACATGAGATCCAAGACCATCCCATGCATTTCGCAAAAGGTCTCTGTTGGATGCACATTTCTTTGAGGACGATGTTGACCAAGTCATCACTGTTAACGGCAAGCACTCTAGGTCGATAATCACCAACTTCTATTAGTTCGAGTTAGATGATCTAGACACCAACGACATGTGGTTTCAACAAAAAGGCGTTACGCAAGTGGAAATCATAAACATTTCACGTGTAGATGATGCCACTGGCCTTCGAGATCTTGCGACTTGACCTCGATAGATTTTTTTTATTTTCTAAAGTCGCAGATGTATGCCAACAAGCCTAAAATCACAGCGGTGATCGCTCAAATTCATGTGGAATTTAATATTTTGGATGTACTTTACAAAGAGTAGCTATGCCTAGCTTTATCTAGAACTGCATTCTTAAATCTCTTTAATAATTTTAAATGTCGCCATAGTGTAGTGGGTAGTATGTTGGCTTTTTAGACGTGAGGCTTCGGCTCAAACTCCTGGCCAGCCATCTCTACAAATACGAAATAATTATTAGGCGACTTCCTCTCATTAAATTCCTGGCAAAAACTCTGAGTGTAAATCAAATTGCTATGAAAAGTTTCACAAAAATCTGTCGTTCGGAACCGGCATTAAACTGTAGGTCTCACCACTCAAGTATAAAATTAACACACACAATGCAAGCGGTATGAGAAGCTCAGTCTTAGTCCTGACTGAAGGGTTGTAATGACAAATTATATTATGTTATGTATGTATAAGTGATTTAAGTGGTCAGTGAGATCAAGCGCCATTTGAATGCGTTCGATTTTTTTCTTTTTTGAGATTTTCTTAAGTCACAGGTGTAAGTGAATAAGCCATAAACCACAGCGATCCTCAAAGCCAGGAAAACCCAAGCCATCAATCAAATTCATGTGAACTTTAACATTTTTTTTTTGCACTCCACAAAGAGAAGCCATGGCTAATATTTGAACGATATTATATTCAGAGAATTTGAGAAGCTAGGCCGTAATCCTGACTGAAGGGTTGCTATGGCCAATTATGCATTTTGCATTTTGAAATCTCTTTTAGATTTCTATTTCAAAAATTTTCCTTCCAAGGATTCTATTTTGCCCTACACTGTAAATATGTATGATTTTGGTTGGCAAGTGATGTAAATGAGGAGACCCTTTGAGTGAGTGCAGAACAAAAATGCAGTCTGTGCACTAAAGACTGAACGCGAATAAATCATTTGAATAAGGAATCGAATCTTTAACAGAAGCAGTCCACAAATCAAAGTATGAAATCAAGTAGCAGATTAAACATACTGCATGACATTGAACATATTTCGTTATTTTATATGAAAACCGCTTTCTATATGGTATGTTAAGCATGCTATAATGTCCAAACCGATTATGAATTTTTAAAGAAATTTTTGTTGAAATTACTACGCATATGTATGTATGTTATGTTTGAGTATGTTTCAAAATAGAATGAATTTTATTCACATATTTAATTTGTCTAATTATGACAATTTAATTTCATTTTAATTTGATTGACTTGCATAAGATTTCGTTTTTTTTTTCCTTTTGTTGCGTGTTTAGGAAACTTAAAATATTTTCGAAAAATTCTATGAATTTCCCCATTGGAAATTTTGGTTAAAATTAATTGCTTGTTGATTAATTTGTTATGCTAATTGTTTCGATGATATTAAAATTTAACGTAAAGTAAAGTAAAGTAAAGTAAAGTATTAAGACATTCATTTAAGTTTTAAATTAATCGAATCGAAATAATGTCTGCCTGCCTATTCATACAAACAAATTCCCATTTACCCCTCCACCCCCCGCATTTCCCATACGAAACATTTTGAAATATTTTTCTATTGTCCCCCTATTATGTAATATGTAAAGTGTTTTCTATTTCATAATTGTAAACTAAAAATTCAAATTACTTTTCAATATGAATTATTAAATCTAATAATTTAGTTTTAAAATGAATGAGAATGTCATCATGACATGTCATCATAAGGCCGTTTATGTATTAAGCGAATCATAGAAAACTTGACCACATGCAATCTAATTTACATTGCAATAAAAGAAGCTTAAAAGAGCTATTAAGTGAACTCACATTATAAAACTTGCTTAAAGATGGATGTTATAAATAAAATATCGATATCTTTTCGATAAAATGCATCCCTACTAGGTATATTGATTTATCACAAAATTTATCAATGTTTTCATCAATGCTTGAATCGATTCTATGATCTACTAAAAAAAAACTATCTGAGGCAGCCATTGACTGCCTGGGATATAGAGATGAGTCTTAATGGTCTTAGTGTCTAGAGATAAATTTAGAGAGTCTCTCTGCAATATCATTTACAAAGGTCTTGAGCTTATAAGTCGTTGGTTCATAATAGTGGAACCGAAGAATAACCTAGACAAGACCATAAAAGTATCGTTTACAAATAGAAGAAAACTTCTTAAACGAAATATAAAAAAATATTGTTCTGAAGACTCTTTTGGCAAAGAGTCTAAAAGAATACCTACAGTGCCCAATAAGATGGCTGTTATGTCAAGCTGCTTCTCGATAAACTAAGGAATAAATCAAAACATTTTGCCTTCACCGAGTATACTCTGCTCACAAGGTAATCTGTGCTGCCTAGCTAATTAAGAGCTCCATTCCACACGAGCTAACTGCTAGGATGATGATCTTAGTGCCAGATAGTATTGCTAAGATGCGTCTCCTTTGCACAACTGACTGTCGGTGTGAAATGAAGACTAATGACGGAAAGCATGTACGGACTACAAAGCGAGACCATAACGACATTAGACACTTAGATAGTATGGGTATTACCCCCTGTACTTGGAGGATATGGAATTTTAGTAGAGCCTTACAAAACGATCGAACAATCGGGAGACTAGACGTTTTCCCCAAAGAAGTTTTTAGGATTAGAAAACCAAAACGTTTGTATGACTCTGCACTTCCTGTTACTGCCTATGTTGTCGTTGTCCAGTCCAGTATGTATTTTTAGAAGTACCTTTGGTTATTTTTGTCTGTGTCTTATCTGTTCTGTCTTATCCTTGCACCCTCTTGGCGTTGTTGGGTAACTCAAGAGGAGCATTGATGTATTTTCTAGTGTTTCTTGTTTGTGTTGAATCGTATTGTTGATTGTGGTCACTGTTTTCTGGCGCGTTGTTGCTGTTGGAAAATATTTTAAACTTTTCAGAGGCAGCAGTATTTATACCACGAAATCTAACTGGAGAATTTTTCCATTACCATGGGTATCGAGAGCATTAAAGTCTTTGAGTCTGCCAGGCTACGCTAAGGCCCCTTAGGGAGCTAAGTGGTTATTATGGTTTAAACCCAAATCGCAGGAAGAACCTAAGCTCAGTGTGTTGTTACACTCTTAAGCAGTTGTCATGTTCTAAAAAATGGCAGGAGAAAAGGATTTTTTTTCTTAAAATTATTCATTTCACTTGCATTTTCATTCTTGTTACGAAATATTTCCCAAAATTATGGAGTTTGACGTCTGAAGCTGTCTACGATGCAGCTAAGAAGGGAAGTTCTTAATTTTGAATGCATTGGATAAAAAGCATCGATGTTTTATGGATGTCGAGCAATAAAAATCGACTTACTTTCATCAGCTCACGATTTTTAATTTCACTTATAATCCAAGCGTTTATTTCATTCCAAATTTCCAAATGATATAAGAATGTTAGATTAACAGCACTCGTAACATTTTCAAATGTTGTTTAAGTGATAGTAACGTTATCTGAGCTCAATCGTGTAGGATGTGTATCGATCGATTTCGGTAAATCGATAAGTTACATTGAGTGATGTATACCATCGCTAGTCCTGTTTATTACTAGTCTAGTTACTAGATTACTCAATATCCCTTGCAAGTTGTGTGTCTTAATTGTATCGAATAGTAATAAAACGATCTGCAGTTTAAAAAGTCGATTCTGAATTATCGACTACTGAAGAGGAAATATTCAGTTTTGAGGGTCGAAAATCTGAGGTGTTGGTTAGACTAGAATGACATCCAAGCTATAACCACATGCTTAATTATTTTAATGGTTTTGAAGTTGTAATATGACCTCATATTGCTTTCCATTCTATAATTTATTTAAAAAAAAAAAACAAGAAAATAAGCATTTAAGCACTATAAAAAATCTGTTGAGATTTTTTTTTTTTTTTTTTTTTGAAATGCGTCTTCAAATACAAGTAATAATTAAAATAATCCACCACCAGAATGTCATTATTTAAACCTTCAAATCAAGTCTCCCTTTTTTAAATCTGCTTTACAATACGAACAACCAAGAAAAAAAATAAAAATAGAAAAATTATTACAAACATATTAATTTATATAAGAATACTTTTAACATAAAAATTTTATAAATAATTAAAATCAGAAATAGAATGAAATATAAATAAAGGGAATGGAATGGAAAGTAAAGTGCATAAATTAAAAATCCACCCTTGAATTGAAAGACTGACAATCAACGGCCAAATAAAATAAATGAAAGTCACCCTTAGTGTTTGTATTACAAGAACAAGTTTCAAATGAATGTTTAGGTTTAAATGATTATATTTATTATTAAAATATAAATAGAAAAATCGTTATTATAATAATATAAAAAAAAAATGAAAAGAGTCGTACGAAAATAAACATAAATTAGACGTAAAAGTCATACTTTTCCTTCTGACTCACAGTAGGCAAACGTGCATACCATACCATACATACATACATACATACATTTACGTTCATACATACTTATTTTATATAATATATAATAAAAATATATTTTTGCTGAAGTAAAATAAAGCAAAAAGAAAAAAAAAAGAAAGACAACGGCAGTAACAAAAAAACAGCGACAGCGACAGGATAAATACAAACGTAAACACCACCACGGCTATCAATCCACAGATACAATATGTACATACCAATGTATGTGTATACAAATAAATATGAATGTAAACAACAGTAAAAATAAACTCTCCCCTTAAGTCCAACCTGCACTTTGCCACCTACCCACTCATTCACTCACTATTCTTCATTCAACATTTGCTACTCAAAATATTTACAATAAATTTATTAAAAAAAAAAAAAAAAAGTTTAAAATATGAAAAAGAAAATTTACATTGTACTGCACACACACACACACACACACATTCATTTTTGTATCTTATTTATGTTTATAAAGTCTATATGAACACACACACACACACACAATACATTCATAAATAAAATTAAAAATGTATACGAAATAAAAAAAATAAAAAGAAGAAGAAAAACAAATTAAAATAAAATAAATAAATAAAAAAACAACAAAAAAAACGGGGAAAAAATTAAACAAAATAAGGCGCAATAAGAAGAAAATGTAAACGGGAAACCATGCCACACACTACTGAATCTACAAAATGCACTACACACACATTGTCCCCAAAACAACCCACTCTCCTCCAAACAGTAAAACTGTTGACTTTGCTAAAAAATAAAAAAAAAATAAAGAAAATACACACGATTTTCTTACATAATAATCTCACTTACATACACAACTGTATGTATGACTGTGTAGCTTCGTGTAAGTGTAAGCGTTTATACCTCTACACTTACATACACACAATGGACGATCGAACGTATAAAATTCTACAATAAAATAATAATTCACGAAAAGCAACAAAAGCCACAAAGTCGTCGACACCAAATGTCTATTGAGTTGAAGATATCGAGATGATACCACAAACAAAACACACAGCAAAATACCAGCAAAAAAGTTGTAGTCAATGGTGTGACGTCGTACTTAAGAAACTCATAAAGAAGAACGTACCACCACTCACAAACACTCGTATTCCTACTCAATATCAAAACAAACAAATGGAAGTAGAGACCGACATGAATAAGCTTTATAAAGAACACTTTTTAAATCGTTTTCTTGAACCATCAACAAAGTTATCGAAGTTATCGCCTGTAATGATTTGTTACACAAAAACTGAGAAATGGATTCTAGTCGATATTCAATAAAGTTATCGCCTGCAATCGTTTCATAAAAAACTAGGCGATAAGTTGTAGTTGATGTTCAATAATGTTATCAATAGTGACAGTGTGCTAAAATAACAGTTCATTCGATAGATACTCCGATTGCATATCGAGTTTTCAATGATGTTTAGTGCATTCATTCTGGATAAATAGGAAAATAGTAAAGCACACTTCGTAAAGGACTCCGATGGTTTCATATTGAACAGAATCATTGGAGATGGAATTTTTTCTAAATAGATAGGTAAAAGTCAGACTATAATTCTGGCGAATCACCGTAGCACCTTTCAGGCGGAATTACCGACAAATATAAGCTGCAGCGAAAATTATTGGGAACGCAAATATTAAGCGAGACATTACCTCATACATACATAAATAATTGGTCACTGCAACCCTTTAGTCAAGATTACAATCTAGTTCCTCAGACCACTTATATTGAGTTTAAAGTCGACTCCGAACGACAGATTTTTGAAAACTCTCCGAGTTTTTGCCAGAAATCTGCTGAGAGGAAGAAATATTTTTTAAATTTCGTTTCGTTGTCTCACCTGGGGTTTGAACCAGGCCTCCCGTCTAGTACGCCAACACACGGCGATCGGTATAATCCAGCCTATAATTCTGTTGAATCACGGTAAGCGTCTTTAAGGCGGAATTATTGGCAATACCAGGTGTGACGAAATTTATTGAAGACGCAAATAGCCTTAAACGATACGTTATCACACTTTCTGATATCCAGGTGGTACTCAAATTCAACGTGATAAAATCTAAAACGATATTAAGCCGTCGCCGATATCTCAATTAGGTAGGGGAATGATGTAATGGTCATATCATAAGGGTATCAGGATGCAGTGACATTCCAAATGATTACTGAGCGTATGAACTGCTCAGGCGTAGCGCAGACATCGGACCCTCCCATAAAACTATCAACATTGGAACCTCACTTTAAATCTGCAGGCTTATAATTGATGAAATTGCGTAGTCAAGTAGGTAGTGTGTTGGCTACGATTCAGACCCTTCTCAGCAAATTTCTTGCAAAAACTCTGAGAATAAATAAAATTGCCACGAAAAGTATGTCAAAAATCTGTCGTTCGGGGTCGACTTTAAACTGTAGGTGTGAAGCTAAGTCGTAATCCTGACTGAAAAGAAAACCGCTTTGAAATCTTAATTCGCTTCATCAGAAGTTCCAAGTGGTTCGGAAACTAAGATATAATATACCACTGTGGCATCACAATGCCACAAAACTGTATTCTTCAAACTTCTCTTCCGAGTTTTTGCCAGAAATCTGCTGAGAGGAAGAAATATTTTTTAAAATTTCGTTTCGTTGTCTCACCTGGGGTTTGAACCCAGGCCTCCCGTCTAGTACGCAACACACGGCGATCGGTATAATCCAGCCTATAATTCTGTTGAATCACGGTAAGCGTCTTTAAGGCGGAATTATTGGCAATACCAGGTGTGACGAAATTTATTGAAGACGCAAATAGCCTTAAACGATACGTTATCACACTTTCTGATATCCAGGTGGTACTCAAATTCAACGTGATAAAATCTAAAACGATATTAAGCCGTCGCCGATATCTCAATTAGGTAGGGGAATGATGTAATGGTCATATCATAGGGTATCAGGATGCAGTGACATTCCAAATGATTACTGAGCGTATGAACTGCTCAGGCGTAGCGCAGACATCGGACCCTCCACATAAACTATCAACATTGGGAACCTCACTTTAAATCTGCAGGCTTTATAATTGATGAAATTGCGTAGTCAAGTAGGTAGTGTGTTGGCTACGATTCAGACCCTTCTCAGCAAATTTCTGGCAAAAACTCTGAGAATAAATAAAATTGCCACGAAAAGTATGTCAAAAATCTGTCGTTCGGGGTCGACTTTAAACTGTAGGTGTGAAGCTAAGTCGTAATCCTGACTGAAAAGAAAACCGCTTTGAATTCTAATTCGCTTCATCAGAAGTTCCAAGTGGTTCGGAAACTAAGATATAATATACCACTGTGGCATCACAATGCCACAAAACTGTATTCTTCAAACTTTTTTTGAGTGGATAGACACTGTGACCTACCTACCTACTTAGACTAATCCAACAAATCGACTTTTTTGATTACAATTCACAACGACAATTAACTTAAGGTCATCATTGGAATATTTTACACTCTTAGTGTATGTCATGTCACCACTATATGGAACGACTGTAGGGTACTAAGAAAAGAACAAAGAAATAAACAGGAAGCAGAAGCAGAAGAAGAGGAATGCACAATATTACTCAGTGCGTTTATAATTTTTCATTAAAAGTTGGCAATAAAACTTTATTTAATGGTTCCACAATGAACGAACGAAAACATAAACGAACAAACGATGAAGCAATGTATTGAAGGAGCAATGTGACACGAAGAAACGTGGAAGGAACGAAACTGAATAGACTACCAAACTGTATACTACTTTACATTGTATTTATGAATCGTATTTCAGTAACACATTTTATAATGAGTCTTCGCCTGCGAGTGTGTATGTTTGTGTGTGTATGTGAGTCCCTTGGAAGAAAAAAAAACTATGAAACAAAGAAAAATTGTGCTGCCTTTAATATTTTATACTTAAATTATTTTAATGATATCCATACAGACATACATACATACATACATACATACACACATATACAGATATGTATACATATGTACGTGGCATATAATATTTGTTATTATTTCAACAATTTATAAAGAAGGGAACTACAAATCGTTTACAAACAAACGCTTCACATAATGCTTCACATAGTGCTACGCTTCTTTAAAAAATTTTTTTATTTTTGTGGCCCAAATTCACATTCGAACACTTTTACTTATGAAAACTATTTTAATTTAAAAAAAAACTTGTTTCATTAATTATTGACATTTTGCTGTTGTTGTAAAGAAATAATCGCCGTTGTCTAGTAGGTAGTAAGTTGGCTTATAAGACATAAGGCCTCGATTCAAAAATCAGAAATCTTCAACAAAATGAAGTATGAAAAAATATTTCTTCGGCTACAACTTCTCAGCAGATTTCTGGCAAAAATTCTCTGGAAGTAAAATAGAAATTGCCATGAAATGTCTCTCAACAAAATCTGTGATTCCTAGCGGACTTTAAACTCCAGGAGCGCCACTTCTTTTTAACATAAGTGGTGTGAGAATCTAGGTCGTAAGCCTCACTGAAGGTTTGTAATGATCAATTATGTAATGCTAGATGAACATGCAACAAATCTCAAGTGATTTTAAAAATATCGCCCTTAAATAACGCTCTAACAGTGTTATGGTTCTCGTTATTTAATTGAGTTTTACCACTGAAATAATTTAGAAATCCCCGACAGAAAGATGCTTTACAGATTTATGTTCAGTAAGCCATGTGGTTATAAAGTGGTATGTTCATTGAAATGAGTGTGTTCAGTATTGTAATTGTATTTATGTGCCTTATATAGTAGATGTAAAGCCTTACAAATAGAAGGTGTTAGCGGTAACGATTAGAGAGGATTGCCTTTGACATTTTTTTTTTGTTTTTGTTTTTGTTTTTAAATTTATAATTTGAAATAATGATTCCTAATTAATGGCTGTAAAATGATGATTTTTTTCCGTTAATTAAACCAACGGTATTTACAGTTAAAAGAATTCATTATTAAGAGCCAAGTAAAGTAAACATCAAGCATCAAAATGGAAGGATGTTGAAAAGTATTTAATGAAACGAATAACGATTAAAAAAAATAAACAATTGCTGGCTGGGATTGGTTCTATTATTTGGCAATAACTGTAGAACTTAAAGGAGCAAAAAAAAAAAATAAAGAAAAACCTGGCAGTACATAGGTTTAAATTGAATTGAATTGCACAAGAGTCGAGTAGAAGAAGAAAATTTTTTAATAATCAATACAAGGTTACCAACCAGCCGAAAGAGTACTTATTGCAAACGTTTTTTTTTTTTCGAAGTAAAAGAGCAAAATTTATTAATAATTATAATTTATTAGTGAAAAAAAAACAAAAAGAAGAAGAAAAAGAAAGGAAAACGAAATGAAACGAAATGAGCTGAACTGAACTGAACTGAACTGAGTTGAGTTGTGTTGAGTTGTATTGAAATAAAGAAGTAAACAACGTAAATCCCAATCAATAAAAAATTTTTATGATTTTTTTTTTTTTGTTTCATAATCTTGATTCGAGTAGATTCGAAGACTATACATAGAGGTGACCTTAATGAGCAACTTAACTAATACCAATCTAGAGATGGTATTGTAATGATGTGGGTGGCATTTCATGATAAAATCCTTCTGTAATAATTCACTTGTAATCGTAATCAATCTAAGCACTTCACAGTCATACATTACGTACATATTTCGTTAGAAATTGTTAATGAAGTTTTTTTAAATTAAACATTGTATTTAGTATTGTTTCTTATATTATTAGTATTTGTGTAATTTGTATCATATAACAATATAATGACTTTTTTCTTTATTAAAAGCATTGCTTTTTTTATCGAATGTGAAAAATCTATTATTTTTTGTTTCTGTTTGTTTTACAGTACAAAACAATTTGCATAATTTAAAATAATTTGTATAATACACGTATTATGGAATATAAAAATATAGAAAAAAATACAACAACAGCAAAAACAACAACAGCCTGCATTTATTTACTTATTATTGTATTTCTTTAACTCTCTACACTCTCAAAAAAAAAAAAAAACAAGGAGAAAAAATCGCCAATAATTTCTTGTAACCAGAAATTAAAAGTCTGGAAAGAAGTGATTTTCCTGACTGTTTGCACAATTCTTTGTACAAACAATACTAAGTTGATAAGCATTACGAATGCAGTACATTGTGTAGGAAATAGGGTGGAACAGAGAAAGTGTTTTGAAAAACTTTTACAGAAACAGTGTTCCTACTAGCAATACGTATGTACATAATTGGTCATTACAACCCTTTAGTCCGAATTACAAGCAAGCTGCTCACACCAATTATGTTGTGTGTATAAATGAGTGGTGGGACCTACAGTTTAAAGTCGACTCCAAACGACAGATTTTTGAGAAAGTTATCATGACAATTTTATTTAGTGTCAGAGTTTTGCCAGAAATCTGCTGGAATGAAGTCGCGGAAGAAATATTTTTTTTAGTATTTCGTTTTTGAGATGTCTAGACTACGGCGACTACGTCCAACTAGCAGTAGTACAGCTGACATACATACTTTATCTGTAATATATTGGGCGCAAGCATAATACAAATTGACTACGAACCGATGTACTCTACCAGTAAGACAAATACTACGTGAAAAAATTTTAATTTTTAAAAAATAGGATTTTATTTTGGCTAGAGCAATAGAATACCGTTACACAATGCCATATTGCAACGATATTCTAATGAATAAAGAGAATTGCATACTACTATGCACCTTTGACCTTCCTTGTAAACATTTGAGAAGCCTTAAAATAGAGTTTTAGATACCGGCCAGTACATTAGACCTGCATCCCATTTTCATTATATTAAAATGATGTAACTTCTAAGGAATTCAGATGGTGTAGAATATTTCTAGCACCTTCTTAAGAAACCATGATTGCTTATGACACTTGAAAAATATGCTAGTTTCAGTGTACATTATATTGCATTTTCTAATCCATCGTTGAGCACAAATCGCTGTAGACATCTCAAACGAAACAAAGTATGCAAAAGCCTTTCTTTCGACAACTTCCTCTCAACAGTCTTATGGGAAAAGTTCTCAGAATGTATAAAATACAGGTAGAGTATGAGCGAGAACCCGTCGTTAAATCCTAGCGTAGTAATCTCGAAAGAAACAAAAAAAAATTTCTTTCAGCAACTTATTCTCAGCAATATTCTGGCAAAAGCTCTGAGAGTAAAATAAAATTGCTATGAAAAGTTTCTAAAACCTGCTGTTCGAAGTCGACGTTAAACGATAACTCCTGCCAGAACGAACAGAACATGAATTTAAACTGAACTTCTCTGATGGGATCCCATCTGTAATCCGTACAATCCATATATATAATCGAGTGAAGCATCAACTGACATAAAAAACACTTGAAGGTAGAGGTAATGTCTACTGCTGTAATCTTACACTCACCAAATAGTTTTATAAACTGTTTTCGTCTTTTGGAGAGTAACACCAATAAGTAGAAAGAGTCTTATGATGATTAAATTCATTAATTCGAAGTATTTCACAAGCTTATCATCAGAATGTACAAACGTTAAAAAGTATTGCTTGAGCATGGATTTATGTTTTGATCCGTAAGAACTATTTTAACTTTGGCACCTCAAAAGAACATATTGGGCATAGCTATAGATACTCTTTAAAATTTAGGCAAATAAGAATTTCTTGTAAATAATTCCTTTTAGCTGAATTCCTTCACCAGCGACAACGATTTTACTAAATGCCGTTCAAATTTTCTTCAGTACAGAATTATGCGTACAAACCAGAGATCGGCAATGAATCGTTTTTGCGCTACTTATAAGCACTCATGAAATTTTGAATAAAAGTGAGTCAACAATATTGAAATTTAACTATGTACTCTGATTCATTTGTACTTCCTACAACATATCGAACATATCACTACAGGTTGCAATGAGTATGCATACAACGTTGACATCAAACTCATACCAATCGAACTATGTTTGATTCATAAGCCTACTCAATACTTATAAATGATTCGAGTGACTGGTATCATTCGTTTAATTTTACAGTCTTATTGTTATTGTTGCATTTACAACAAAAGAAAAAGACACACAAGCAAAAAAGACAGAGCAGCGAGCAGAGCAAACACACAACCTTCTAGTGAGTATTTTAGTGTTCGTGCTCGAATCATACTTATTTTGTGTGTCATGGAGAGTTGAAATCAACAACATCATACATGTTGTTAAGTATGAGTATGATGAGTACTTCAAACTTTGAATATGAGTAGAGGTTCGATGATATTAAAATAAGTATGAAGGCGTAGAAGTATCAGAAATTATGAATATGATTCGATTCTAAGCATATTTTTGAATACTTACTGCTGATCTGTGATTGGCTATACTTTAAGTGTACAATTATTTTTGTTTGCAATTGTTGTGATTTTGTTTCAGTGCAATGTTACACGCTCTTAACAAAACTAAGAAACGAATGAAAACAATTATTTTTATTACTTATGATTTCCTTTGCATGTGAAATGTGTGGAAATAATATTTGCTATTATTTTTTTGTTGTTGTTGTTGTTGTTATTGTTGTTATTGTTGTTATTTATTTATTATTATTATCATTATTATTATTTAGATTTTTTTTTGTCTATTTTTCGTTCCATTCATTCATTACATTTCATTACATTTTGTTTCATTTAATTTATTTATTTTGTTTTCATTACAATACATTAAGAAAAGTGAGTAGGGAAGGGGAGAGGAATTAAAAGAATTAAGGGAATACAACAGAAGTAACCTGTAAACTGAATAAAACTCAAGTGATTAATGGAAAAATCTTTAACATGCGAAATATTTTTTCATTGTTTAAATGAGTTACAAATACAAATAAATACGAATGACAAAAACAAAACAAATAAAAGAAAATATTCAAATAATTATAAAAAAAAATTTACTTACATACATACATACATACGTATATATATGTAGGTATGTTTGCAACAAAAACGCATTTTAAAATTTATAAAGAAAACAAATCGTTTAAATTCCAGAAAAAAAAAACAAAATGTATGACAGAAGATTAAAAAAGATTTCCAAAGTAAAAATAGCTCATCAAGAATTGAAAATTTTTTAAAAGCCTTAATAGTTTGAACACACATATTTTGTGGTAACGCACTGTTATTATTAAGAATTGGAAATATTCTCCTTTTTGGCATTGAGTTTATAAGACTTTGAAGGCTTTGAATTTGTATATCCAATCAGTCCTTATGAGACTTTGAAGGCTTTAAATTTGAATACCGAATTAGTCCTTAATTTTAGCTTTTGCCTCGAAAACTGACTTTCCTTTTCCTAAACTCTAGTTGCAAGTTTTCCGCATACGTTTACTACAATGAGATTGCAATCGAGATTGCATATCGGCTATGGCATATTCAATAAATATTTTTGGGAAAGATAATGTAAAACATGTTGAGTCCCTTTGGCTTATTGAAAAAATGTAAAGATTTTCACAATCTTCTCCAGGTTTCGTAATTAAGGCAACTTCGAGAAATTCAAAATATGTTGCCGAATTAATTTTGGTGACATTGAAGCAAACAGGAAGCATAACTCTTCCTGCATCAAAATATCATCTTCGATTGGACAATGCCTCCTTGATTCTGTCGCAGGCTGTGCCATCTAAGTTTAATTTTTTATCGTTGAAAATAATCTATTTTTCTCCATGACTTGTGGGTTAGAAATGAATTTATGGCACTTCTTGATTAATTATGGCTTAGAATTCAATTTTTTTTTTAGTCGACAGAAGCGACAGATAAATTATGGGCGTTAGATCTCGTACTAACAGGAAAATCAAGTTTTTTGTTTATTTCTCGATTGTTTTTTCAACAAATGTGTAGAACGATGTGTATTTGCCAACTGGTCCCTGAAACAGTTAGCAATTGTTCCCAATTTTCAGCGTGAAAAATATTTTTAGTGATGAGACTCATTTCTGAATGAATAAGTACGTGAGACAACAAAATTTGTTGAATTTACGACGATACCATGATCCCCATAAGTCAGTAGAGCATCCAATGCATTCCGAAAAAGTCGGCTGTCTGGTGTGTATTTTGATCTGGCAATGTCATTGGCCTTTGCCAGACCAACACTGGCAACGGCTTGCACTATAACGATTACCAATTTCTTTTGGCGTAAATTGAATTATTTGAACATCAAGAGCTCATGGATATTCTGCATTAACGATTTGAGAAGATAGTCATTTCAAGTGGAGGTAATGTGAACTGGCCACCGATATTGTGTGAATTCACACTGATATCGTGAGAAGTTCTCTTATGGGTGTTTCTTTAACTCTAAGTGTATCGGAATGAGTCATAAACAGTAGCGGTGCTGAAAGTCAATGTAATCCATGCTATTCATACAGCTTTAGGTGCCAAAGTCATGGAAAATTTATACATTTCAGCTGCGCTCTAAACAAAGAGTCATTGCGGACGTTTTATTTCACACATAATGATATCTTTAGGTTTTTCAAACAAATAAAAACACACATACTGACACACTTACACACATAATTGGTCATTACAACCCTGCCGTCAGGATTACGATCTAGCTTCTTACATTACTTGTGTGTGTTAATTTTATACATGAGTGGCGGCAGCTATACTTTAAAGTCAACTCCGAACGCTAGAGTTTTGAGAAAATTTTTCTTGAGAAACTTTTCATGGCAATTTTTATTTTACTCCCAGAGTACTTGCCCGCAATCTGCTGAGAGGAAGTCGCCGAAGAAATATTATTTAATATTTCGTTTTTTTGTAAATGTCGGACATGAGATTTGAGCCTTAGCCTAACGTCTAATAAGCCAATACCTTAGCTACTAAACTATGATGACGAATATGCCCATTTGTGGTTGAATGGTTAGGTAAATAATACTAGGGTACGGCGAAAAGATAGAAAGCTCATTAAGAGGAACGCTAGGTATACATTAAAAATTTTACACAAATTTTGAAAATTGTGTGGGTTTTTGAGTGACTCCCTCTTTCTTGTCGTTAACTGTACATTTGTTGAGAATACACCACCTAGGAATTAAGTTTGCGTTTTGGAAACTATGATTTTTAGAATTAAAGTCTCTTTCAACTGAATTTCTTACAAATGGTCAAAGGGTATTAGGATCCTATCTATTGCATTGTAGGAGGCTTGGCTGTAGTTCATATGACTTTAAAGTATTTTGTTGGAATATCAACAAAAAAAAATTTGAATATTGAACTCATTATTCCTGATCATAATTATAAACATAAATAGTCAGGGGTTCTATACATACATACATACATATGTATGTATGTGATTCATTTTGTGTGTTTCTCTATATAGAAATCAATTTTAAATTGACCCCTTTTTTTCAAAGTTGTAAAAACGAACATTAATTGTTTTTGTTTTTTGTTCTTTTTTTTTTTGTTGTTATTTAATTACATTCATTTTAATTTTGTTGTTGTTTTTTTTTTTTTTTTTGTTGTTATTTAATTACATTCATTTTAATTTTGTTGTTGTTTTTTTTTTTTTGGTTTTGTTGTTGTTTCGTTTTCGGTTGTCGTAAATTGAAATAAATTTGCAAATTAGAATCAACAACAACACATTATTAGAATATAAGACACTCATAAAGTCTAAAAAATCAAAATGAATAACTAAACGAATGAATGAATGAATGAATGAATGAATGAATGAATGTGAAAAAAAAAAACAAAAACAAAACTGATTGAATAAATAAACGAATGAGTCTACAAATATCTACAACAACAACAAAAATAATATTTGGTAGACAACATATTTAAGTTGAATGGAAAATGATGGCAAAAAAGCACCACGTAAAATATTATAATAAAAGAAAAATTAGAAAAAAAAACAATAACAACAGAACAAAAAACAAAAACAACAAAATTAAATAGATACAATTAAACATCCGCTAAATAATAAATTTAAATTGTAGACATAGTAGCAAGCAATTTGTTGTCTTTGACTGTTGCAGTTGTTGTTCATATTTTGGCAACGTTTTGCAAAAGGCAAACAAATTAATAAAAAAAAAAATTAAATAAAATAAAACAATTAAAAAAAAATATTACAAGAAATAGGCAACCGAATAATTATCGTTATATTTTGTAAGTTTACAAAATATCTTTGAATTCTCATATTTATTGTATATTTATGTGCAATTTGTATAAACATGTTCCCATACCTTTAGACATTTCTATTAGGATAGTTCACAATCTAATGTACAATTATGAACGTGAATTTATTCCTTTCAAAGCCTAAAATATATATGTACACACAAATATGGATGTGGGTTCAGTCGAATATCCATAACTCATGCATAATTGATCATTATAATCCTTCAGTCAGGATTACAACATAGTTTCTTACACCACTTATGCTGTGTGTGTGTATTAATTTTACACATGAGTAGCGGTACCTACAGTTAAAAGTCGACTCCGATTAACAGATGTTTGAGTAATTTCTCATGTCAATTTTATATTTACTCTCACAGTTTTTACCGGCAATCTGTTCAGTAGAAGTCTCCGAAGAAATATTTCTTCAAATTCCGTTATGTTGGAGATGTCAGACCTAGGGTTCGAATCGAGCCAACACACTACCTACTAAACTGCGGCAACTTTTAATAACTATTTCATCACGAATTTATAACTTCTGGTGTGAATTCTGTTTAAACCTCCTTCAACTAAGATAAGCTATGTCAAGGATCTTCTTCCTACGTTTCCAGGAACTAGATAAAGACTAGCTGAAGATGACCTGATGGTTTCCTATTTCTTCAAGCCTCAAGGTTTTTGCCTGAAATCTATTAAGTGGAATTTGCCGAAGACATATTTTTTCCTTTATTTTTGTTTTCTTGAAAATGTCTGATCTGCGGTCTAAACAGCCGACACACTACTTGCCAGACTACGGCCATTTAAGGCAACAGAAGAGTAAGCTTAATAAATAAAACATGTTCCTTTGGGAAGGAAAGGATAGGATGGATTGGTAGCCAAAGATCGACTGCTTTACTGTATTCAGATACGAAACACTTAAGCCCAAAATAACGACCATTGTAACACTTACCCTAACCCTCCTCAAACTCTAAGCGCCTTCATCAAGACCTCTGATCGAACGGCCTTAGAGTATCAAACGATCATCTCATTGACGACTGAACTTAAATTCTATTGTTTCTCATTTAATAACTGGCGCTGGGCAAAATGTGTTCAGTGGGGTACAGGCCAAACCACTTCTCCTCCCTTTCTCTATTTCTGTAAGCTCCTGCCGATGTTCCGGTCTCAATGAGTCCAAGATCGCTGTGCCTCGTGACTGACACTGCCATAAGCGCATCTCCTGTTCAATACGGAAATTCGAGAGATTTAGCTGTGTCCTCTTCGAGTTAAAGCAGATTTTTCTGTACGCCTTCTGACTAGTGTTGTCAGATTTCTTCACCGTTTTTGCTTGTCTCCGCTCCATTAACATTGAACGAAATCCCATAACCGTTTTTGGAAACTCTGCTGAACCCGCAAAGGGAGTGTTTCCAAAGAAAATTCGCAAAAACAAGTGAAATTTCTAATAAACATCCGTACATAAATACTATCCACACCACACGGTGAAGAGAACGTGCTCGTGCGACAAACAAAAACAGAAAACACATTCACTTCTCATTCATAAATACGTTTTCTGTTTTGTCTTGTATTTATTTCTAGACAAAATAACCCAGCAAACATATTAATTTTATTTCAAATAATGCAAGTTTTCTACTTGAGTTACAGTAAAGTTTGTTTATCAAACAAACAAATGAATATTGTTTGCTGGGTAGTAAGTGACTAGAGTAAGACCTATTTGTGTGTGTGTGTGTGTGCGTTTGAACTTAATTTATTAATAAATAATGAATGACGGCGGTTTTTTCTTCTTGTTTTTGTTAAACAATATTTACACGTCAGAAATATATATGCACACATACAAGTATACGAATTAATACTTACATATGTATTGTACGTATGTATGAAATGCATTTTTAGCCTAATTATGCAAAAATCATAAAAAGAAAGAGAAGAATTTATGAATTTCGTTATAAATTTCTTAAATCGTAAAATATAAATCGAAATAAATAATTGGAAGATAAATATTAATACAGTGCAGGGTAAAAGTAATTTTTTTTTCGATTTACAGTTAAGCTTAACAAAGTAAATT
The DNA here is from genome assembly GCA_005959815.1 of Sarcophaga bullata. Lineage (NCBI taxonomy): Eukaryota > Metazoa > Arthropoda > Insecta > Diptera > Sarcophagidae > Sarcophaga > Sarcophaga bullata. The sequence continues at coordinate 184,012 of QOCX01000237.1, forward strand.
AAAATTTGAAAGAGTTGCCAAACTGTTTTATATAAATGGGGAGATGCCAATTGAAATATTTTAGGAGAATATTCAAATCCATGGATCAATATATAGTGATGATACTTACAAGTGCCTTTCATAGCTTCGATTTATTTACAAAATATACAGACTTTGGAAAAACTCTGAGAGTAAATAGAAAATTGCCATGAAAAGTTTCTCAGAAAACCTGTCGTCCGGAGTCGACTTTAACCTGTATGTTCTGCCACTCACAATACAAGTGTTGTGAAAAACTAGGTCGTAACTTTGGCTGAAGGGTCGTAATAACCAAGTTAGTTCTCTTATGATACTGGTGACCTGTAGGTGTTCTTTCAGAAAGGCGTAACCACTCTATTCTATGATTTTTGAGACAAAAATAGTCGTCTAGACATTCAAAAACATTCGAAAAGATTTGAAAGATTACATTCGGCGAGTTTTCTGTAAATCTGTTAGTCAAAGTATAAACAGAGATCAAAAATATCATTCGAACTACACTCATGATTTCTGATACTTCTACGCATGGAACCTCTATCCATATTCAAAACCTGAAGTATCATCATACATCATACTTTAAAAACACGATGAGTGTTGATTGATTTCTGCTCTCCATGACTCACCAAACTAAGTATGAGTCTCAAACGAACATTAAAAGACTCACTAGGTTGTGTGTTTGTTCTGCTTGCTGCTCTGTCTCTTTTGCTTGTGTGTGTTTTTTCTTTTGTGTTAAATGCAACAAGAACTAAGACTCTAAAATTGTGGTCTAGTAGTGTGTTGGCTTATTAGACGTATGGCCACGGTTCAAACAACAGGTCAGACATTGCCAGCAAATTTCGGGCAGCAGATTTCCTCTCAGCAGATTTCTGGCAAAAACTCTGAAAGTAAATAAAATTGCCATGAAAAGTTTCTCAAAATATCTATCGCAGGCCGCACATGCATAAAATTAACACACAGACAACATAGGTGGTGTGAGATAATAGGTCGTAATCTTGACTGAAGGGTTGTAATAACCAATTACGTATGTATGTAAACGAAACCAGCATATTTGTCAAGCTTCGAAAGTAGCCTTAATTTCTTAAGGTAAAGCTAGAAATACTTCCATCTGATCTCCTTTCTATTTACACCACCGATATCCATGCAAAAATCGAATACAACTCTAATATACAAGACGATGACTCCACTTTTGGGCTTCTCGACCCAGTAATGTTTGTTGTAAATAAAAACGAATTAAAAATGGAAATTGTTATTTACTGTTTAGAGAGCTTATATTGAAAAATGGTTGTCTGTACTACTGTGTATAGTTTGCGGTATTGAAAGATTACATTACGTCGAGTTTACTGTAAATCTGTTATTCAAAGTACAGTACAATGTATACAATGTATGTAAATCCATATGTAAATTAGATCGACGTTTCAACATTACAACTAATACAGATACAACCACAACAACAACAACAAATAAGACTAATATTTCCTTATGAGAATAAAACATTTATATTTTTAACATAATAATTAAAAAACAGAATGAAAAATAAAAAACAAAAAAAAAAACGGGAGAATAAAAACTAAAAAAGAAAACTACAATCATTTAAATACGGTGTGTAGAAAAAAAGAAAGAAAGAAAACTAGATGCATACATATGTACGTGATGGTACTTTGTCTGCAAGTGTAATGTAATGTAATGTGTAATGTGTAATGTATTCTCACATGTAAAATCTCTATTTAACTGCACTTACCACTGGAGATTTACTAGAAAACAGCGAAACATATTCAAACAAAAAAAAAAAAAAAGTATACAAACAAAGAAAACAAAGCATTTAGAGAGAGTTTTTTATTTCTCTTCTTTTCGTATCTTTTTTTTTTTAATATTAAATCCGACTGTGTGTCTAATGCTCAGTTTAGCCTAGCCGGTAGTTTGGTTTGTTGGTCTTTTTTTTCTGGCCTCTATTTAACTGCTGTATTAAAACCAAAATAATACATGTTTTATTATATATGTACTCGTATACATACATACATACTTTTAAGAACACCAATCACATTTACACTTGCCATCAAATATCCAACACTTACATGTGCATACATACATATATACATACATACATATGTACATGTATACAATGTTGATATGTTTATGAAAAAATGAATTATAAATCTAGTAAACTAGGCAAACGTATGCATGTATGTATGTATATGTACGTATGTATAACAACACCATCATAATCTATAAAATACGATAAAAAAAAACGAAAAGAAAAATACGATTGAATACGTAAAAAAAGAGACAGAAGGAGAACAAATAAAATATTACATACACATCTCTTACATATATCATTGTATTTTATATGTATGCATGTGTGTTTGTATTGAGAACACATTTTAATAATTTTTTTTGTTGTTATTGTTGTTTTTTCTTCCAACATTTTGTAGATTTTAACATTTTATATTGCACGTCATTACAGACAATTAAATGCAAAGTAGTTTCCTGCTAAACGTTTAATTTCTTTACACACACACACCCGCTCCTCTCCCTCGCGGCCTTTATACATATTTCCTTCTTTCTTCTTCTTTCTTGTGTTTCACTCATTCTCATTACATTCATTGTTATTATTTGATTTCGTCTACTACTTTTTGTTTCTCGTCTCGTCTTATTTTGCTGATACTGTTTTTGCTGAAACTGCTACTGGAAAATATTGTACTTGCAAGTGAAAAATAAAAAATCAAGATTTAAATGACTCTGAAGAACAAGCCAAATTGTAATACATACATACATATATACGTACATATGTACACTCGTATATATTTTCCATAATTTGCGGAGGCGCTTCTTGTACGCGGTACGATACCTAAATTTACGTTTGTAATAAAAATAAATAAAAAAAAATGGAGAAAATAAATTACCAATTGGGTGCAATAACATATGAACAAAGCATTCGATAAAGGCATCAAGAAGTCTACACAAATTAAATTTATTTCTCAAGAATAATGCAGAATACTTTTAGTTTGTAAAGTAAACATATTTTCCTTTTCGTTTGCATTTTTTTTCTTATTCTTCACCATATTTTCTTTCACTTTTCTGCCAAGTCATTACAAAAATGTTAAATCAAAGTAGACCATAGAACGTCAACAAATTATCTCAAAGCTTTGCTGTGTTTAGCAACTTTGTTTTACTTTGATTTCAAGATATTTCTTTAGTTATATACTCACTAAGCACCATAACGAATCCAGCCAGTTCAGTTCCTATTTAAAATCGTCTGTTTTTGTTGTAGCTCTGTTGCTGCCTTCCAGAAGTATCTTCCCTGTTGGATATAAGAAAATTAATTTATGTTGTTTGATTGTACGCCTATGTGATTCTGGTAGAGATGGTAAGGATTAAAAGATGGTGTTTTGTGTTGTGTATGTTGGTGGTCGCCATTAGTGGATAGGTAGTCTTGGGAAGTCCGCAACTAGTGTTGGATTCAGCCACAAGTCTATAAGTCACAGGGTTTTCAGGATTTTCGAGGCAACTAAAGAGATGCACCGTATCACGTGGTTTCTGGCTGCGGGTAAAAGTTCCCTGAATATTCCTCGCACTATAGCTGTTTAGGATATTCGCCCATCCTGATCTTAGCTGGGCCAGGATGGTTCTAGTTACCCTTTCACTATCCGAAATTGGCGGTGGATGATTATTTTGAACCCTGTTGTGGCTGCCATTGCTGTCTTCGCTGTAGATTGGTGTACGGAGCGTTGTGCCTCGCTTACTGACTGAAGGTCTACTATTTGTTGGTATAAAGTGTATGATGTCCGTTTTGGAGGTTTTGAAGCCGTGTCTAATACGGCGAGTAGTTGGGTTTTCCATTCGACTTTGAATCGTCCGACGGGTGCTCTATGCAGTACTCCACACATTGAAACTAAACAAACCATGAAACTTATGTTTCGCTACCGCCATATTCGTAGTTCATTACTTCCTCACTTATTATACCAAGGAGATAATGATATTATGAAGTCGTCGTAGTCTAGGAGACTACAGTAATACAGTTTTTAAAAAATCTGTTGGCGGACTGTAGATCCCGCCTCTGTGTATGAAATTAACACACGTAACATAAATAGTGTAAGAAGCTTGGTCGTAATCCTGGCTGTAGGGTTGTAATCATGTAAAGATATGTAAAGTTATCGACATCCACTAGAAGTTGATTGGCAACTTCGTCTCAGCAGTCTTCTGGTAAAAACTCTGTGAGATAATAAAAATTGTCATGAAAGTTTCTTAAATATCTGTTGCTTAGATTGTAACGATCAATTGATTATTATGTCCTTTAGATCGCTAGTTTACCTATGTATAATTCAATACAAATTTGGAAAAAAAATTGCATTCCTCTTCGTTCCTCTCTATGGAATACAGGGCTGCCACAAAGCATCTGTTTTTATTTGTTCTCTTTTTATGGCATTTGATTTTTTTATTTTTTTATTGATTACAAGACAATTACGAATTGTTATTAATTATATACGAGCTGAGTAAGTTCGACCATACATATATATGCTCGATGTAGTGTAGTGTTATCGACCTACGACCCTCACGCTAATAGTCTAGCACACTTTCCCACTATAACAACCAGGGCAGTCGATTTGAATTTTTATTTCTCGGATTTACAGTCAAAAGCTTTAATCACTGTGCTATGTTACCTTCCAGATTAGTTTTATCTGCCGCCTAAACCTTGATTAATGCTTAAAAAACCTTAAATAAATGTGAATACTTTACTTATTGTTTGCTTCTTAATATACGAGAGGGTCAATAGTCAATAACGTTAACATTATTTGGGATTCAACTCATTCAACTTCAACAATTAGAATGCAATTGTAACATTTAATTATTAAGTGTGTTGCCAACTGTTTTGTTTTTCTCCCCGGCCACTTCGCCATCTCAAACGGTTTCCATTTTTTTACTCTCACTTTTAAATGCACTCACTGCGGGTCGCCGTCGTCTAATAAACACACTTTTGCTTGCTTGCTTGCCTGCCAATCTGCATTTATTTGTTTACAAACAAAAATACAACAACCACAGCAACAACAATAACAACAACAATAGAATAAGTAGAAAGAAAAAAGTACAGAGAGACCACAAACAAATAAATAAAAAAGTATTACAACGTCTAATTTATATGGTTCACCACTTTATTATTATAATTTGCATTTGCATTTGCATTTGCATTTGTGTTTTGTTTTTGTTTTGTTTTTTTTTCTTTCTTTTTCTTTTTATTTCTCCATTCTGTCTACAATTTTGTTGAATGTTGTGTTGTTCATATTGTTCTTGCCAATGTCGTTGTTATTGTTGTTGTTGTTGCCATTGTAATTGTTTTCCTTTCTTTTGAGTTGTTTTTTTTTTCTTCTTTTTTTATTTTATTTTGTTCCTCTATATTATTTTAGTTGTTGTGTACATATTATTGAGTTCATTTTTTTTTTTTCATTTCATTTCTGCAATACATTTTATAACAAAAACAAAAAAAAAAATATAAATTTTATATTTATTTTATAAGTATAGAGAGTAATAATTATTTTCAACCGGTATACATACATACATCCATACATGTATGTCTGTATGTTTGCAATTGTTATTGTTGTAATTTAATTTTTATACGTTTTTTTTGTTTTCTTTACGATTATTACTATTATTATTATAGTTGTTGTTATTTTATTTTGTTTTTTTTTTTATTTATTTTATGTATTATTGTTTGAATTGTGTGTGTGTGTATGTGTGTGTGTTGTACACTGAAAACATGCAATTAATCGCCATGCGAAACAGTCAAAACAAATACGTACGTACATACATATGTACGTACAGACGTATGTCGGTACCTTGCAACGTAATAAAATGTTGCAACATTTCATATCTGTTGCTTAGATTGTAACGATCAATTGATTATTATGTCCTTTAGATCGCTAGTTTACCTATGTATAAATTCAATACAAATTTGGAAAAAAAAATTGCATTCCTCTTCGGTTCCTCTCTATGGAATACGGGCTGCCACAAAGCATCTGTTTTTATTTGTTCTCTTTTTATGGCATTTGATTTTTTTATTTTTTTTATTGATTACAAGACAATTACGAATTGTATTTAATTATATACGAGCTGAGTAAGTTCGACCATACATATATATGCTCGATGTAGTGTAGTGTTATCGACCACGACCCTCACCGCTAATAGTCTAGCACACTTTCCCACTATAACACCAGGGCAGTCGATTTGAATTTTTATTTCTCGGGTATTACAGTCAAAAGCTTTAATTTTAAGAAACTTCACATGACAATTTTTATTTTACTCACAGAATTTTTACCAGAAATCTGCTGAGAGGAACTAGCCGAAGAAACATTTCTTCTTATTCCGTTTTGTTGGAGATGTCTGGCTTCAACAGACCAATTAGAGAAACTGTTGTTTTAGCCGTGGCCTCACGTCTAATAAGTCAACACACTACCTACGAGACTACAGAAACTTATAATATCAAATCTCTTTAGTATAATATTTGAGGAGGGCGTCTCTCTCTCTCCTAAAAAAACCACGAATATGGCGGTAACGAAACATAAGTTTCTGCTCTAGTTTAGTTTCACCATGTAGAGTTTCACGTAAGCCATGCTTAGGATGATAGAAGCAAATCCAGTAAACCTCTGAACTGCGACTTAAAAATGACTACTTTACAGCTCTGTGTCAATCACTACAAAGGGGTTCTTGGTAAACTTTGTGCTCATTTTTTGACGCCAATTGCTTGCAGAATGCAAGTCAGTAAAACCAGCATTAGAGTCATCGTATTAAATCAGAACTGAAGGCGGTGAATGACCCTTTTCTACCCGAAATATTTATTAAAAATATTTTATATATCAACAAAATGTTTTTGTGAATGTTATCAGCTCGTGTCCCACAAAAGACGTTTGCATTTATTCACTGAATATTTGATTTGCCGGCTTTGAGGACTTGTGGCATTCGAACTTTAAATTAATGGTCTTCACTTTCTTTAAACAGTTTTGTGCACCGGTAAATGAACTGGGAATAATTTTAAGCCTGAGGAGCTGAAAAAAAAATTTAAATATTTCCGTTTATTCGAGATGTCTGAGCTAGGGATTGAACCTCTCGCTCACATCTAATAAGACAACACACTACTTTTTAGACCACGGCGACTTCGTTGAAACACTATTATTAATTAATATTAATTAAGTAGCCGTTGGGAGCAACATGAATTCATTAAATATTTCATATTATCCCAAATGGTTTGCTGGGATATAATGCTTGTATTTTTTCTCCTTTTAGTTCTCTTTTTAATTTCGGAAATACAACTGATTTTTATAGTGACGCTTTCTAATCTTAATAATAAAAAAATTTTAATCAAAAATTTATAAAATGTTCTTGAGTATGTAGAGAGAGAAAAGAAAAAGAGGCATTCTTTGTTATCTTTTGCTATCAGCGTATGAAGAATATTAATTTGCTTCACGTCTTTAATCTTATGCTTCACTACGGATGTCTTATGAGATGCATTTACTTTTATGCGTTAAATTAAAAATCTTTTTTATATTTTTATAAACAAAAACATCAACAACAAAAAACAAAAAATATCAACAAAAACAACAACAAAAAATGGGAAAATATTAATAATAAGGAAGCAAACAATAATAACAACAACAACAAAAAAGTGAAAATAAAAAATTATAACAGCGCATCGACGAACTCGCTACTGAAGAAAAAGAAGAAGAAGAACGCCTCTTACCCTTGTTACCTATCTATACCCATACCCATAGAATTATTTGAATGTTTCATGTGCAGAATGATGAATATTTTATAACTTTCGGCAACATGCATTCATCTATGATACATTTTTAATGAAATTTGAAATCTTTATGTTTCTCGAATGCATTTCCATGTACATTATACATGTAAAAAACAAAAAACAAGAACAAAAAAAAAAATAATAATAAAAATAAAAACAAAAACAAAAAAAAAGAAAAATAGGAAAAATAGGAAAATAAATGTAAGTGTGTGTATGTGTGTGTGTGTGTTTTTTTTTTGTATCCTGATGCTACAAATGTATGTGTGTATACGGATAAGATTATTATAATATATGGTAGAATGTAATCCAAACACTCGCACACACTTGTCCATACACATGTATGTATGCATGTATTTAGGAAAAATCTTTACTTGTAATATTTCTTTTTACAATAAATTGTAACGAAAAAAAAATATTAAAAAAAAACCCCAAACACACATCAAAACATGCATTCTATCATTTGGTTGGTGGGGTTGCCATCGTGCTCCTAAAATAGGGAATTTCAATTCTTGTATTTTCAACTAAAATAATACGAAAACATTCAAACGAAGGATACAAAAGTAATTCCGCTTTCATTTTTTTTTTTGCACGCATACACACACTCCTATACATGCATAAGCATATGATTTGTATCATCATGTGTGTTGTTCTGTTGTTAACTGAGGTGATATACGTGAAGAGAAAACAAATAAACAACAAAGGCAGTGACAGAGAGAGAGAGAGAGAGACAGAGTAGGTAAAAGCATGCTGAGCATACAGGCAAAAGGAAGAATAACATGAATGGGAGTGTTAAACATGAATGTGAAAGTGCATGTGACTGACTGACTGCATTATTATTATTTTTGTTGTGAAAATATGGCACCTAAAGAAAACACGAAAAAAAACAACACAAACAACAACAATTAGAACTAGAACAAGAAGAAGACAAATGAAAATGTATTAATGTCAAAGGATGTATCTTAAATATAGAAAAAGCAGAAGAGGAACTCATACTCATACACTACTTACAATAATTCACCGTTATTATACAAATAAAAGAATTCTTTTTCGATAAGCATCGTATGTGTGCAGAAGAAAGAAATCTAAAGGTTAGCAAATGGTTGATGGGCTGAATAGGCTCTTTTGGAAAGGAAATATTAAACTTTTGACATAACAATGACATATTGTCACATGTACATACATATGTATTCTATTGTATTGTATTGTATTCCCTTGTATTGTGTTGTATAAAATAGTACAAATGACAATACACGTTGTGATTATAAATATTCGTAGAATTTAAAGTCTTCATATATTGATATAAAAATATCTTCTACTATTATAGAATTTTCTTATGCTTAAAACTCATTAAATAACGCATCAATTAATTAAAATATTAAATTGAAAAAAAATTTTTTTGTTTAAATTATTTTTGCTGAAAAGTTAAAAACCCTTAAACTAAACCAGAATAAGACGCCGTACTCTAGTTGTTGATATTAGACGAGCGGCCACGGTTCAAACCCACGGTCAAACATCTCCAACACAACGAAATATGAAAAAAATATTTCTTTGGCGACTTTCTCTCAGCTAATTTCAGGCAAAAACTCTCAGAGTGAAATAAAAATGCGACGAAAAGTTTTTCAAAAATCTGTCGTTCGAAATTGTAGGTGCTCGCCACTCATGTATAAAATTAACACACACAACATAAATGCTATGAGAAGCTAGATCGCAATCTTGACTGAAGAATTGTATGGACATAGATAGGTAGAGGCAACAGTCAGTCCAAGAAAATTAAATGGACACACTTAAACCACATAGAGCCACTTGTGATACCTTAGTTTTTCCGTTAACCGCTAGTTTCGGAACCACTCGAAGCTTCTGATAAAACAACTCAGACTGACAAAGTCAATGCATGACATTTTCTCCAGATAATATACGTAATAGGCAGCAAGATTCCTTTTTCTCCTCCGACATAATACCAAAAACTAGGTGTGGAACAGTCTACCCCTTCTTCATTATCTCTGAGTTTCTGCAGAAATCATTGCATGCGTACCCATTATGATATGCCCCGTAATGACAATTCATACTTAGTGTATTTTTTGGAGTTTAAGCAAACTTTTCGTGCGCCCTCCATTAAAATTTTTGTACATTGTTCTGTTCGAGTCCGAAGCCACCCATCTGTTGTTGACAAAATCATTGAAAGCATTGTCAATTATGAGCTTATAAACCCTTACCGTGTCCTCGTACCCATATGATATGGACATCACATCGTTCCCCTACCTCATTGAGTCATCTTTGATGGCTTAACATCATCGTGCAGTTCATCACGTTGGAATTCAGTACTTTAATAGCCGCTTGGCTATTGGAAGGTATGGTATTAGCTTGTTTGATGGTACAATTTGCTTTCATAACAATATTTACTGCAGCCTGAAACAGTTCCCTTTGAAGCCATCGATGATGACTTACACAGAGTGCTTTTACGAGATGCTCCGAGACTTTGTTACAGAGCTCTTTATCTGGAATGATCTCATTGGGAATTAGCGATAGCCACAAATTCTTTCAGGACTCTTGCGTGACCAGTATTTGATTCATGCTACTCTCCAATTGCCCATAGACGTCTACTAATCTTAGCTACCAAACCCCTGCAATAAAGATCAAGCGAAAGTAGGCATAAAACTATGTTCAGCGCTAACATGGGTGTAGTACGCAAGACATCTCTTATAAGTATGCAAACAGATCTTTGAAGCCGCCATATCTGATTGATGTTAGTTATCATACTGGTGGATTCCTACCATACTAGGCATCCGTACATTAAAATAAATCTGACCGATGCTGTGTAGCTCAATTGTGTCATCCTTGATCCTAAGTCATTGTTACAATCGTAGAGAACAATGCAGGCCTTTTTTAAACTGTTAATGAAAGCTTTCTATCCACGACGAGCTCCAGAAAATCACCTCTTGAAGCATCTTGAAGCATCTTCAAGTCCCTATTTAAGCCATTACAGTGAGATTTATTTAAAAAAAAATTCAAGAAATGGACAGATCCAATAGACCAAGCATCACATAGCCAAGACGAACATCGTGTTATTAAAAAGTCAATACAAAAGTCTTTAAAAAAACGCCCCACAAAAAAAATGAACGAACTTTTTTTTTTGCTTCCAACTATGCACTCATTTGCGTTCGCGTTCCAAAAGCCATATTCTACTGTACTCAACGTACGTACGTACGTATGTAAATGTTATGCCATTATGATAGTGTGATTATTTTATAAGCGTTCATGTATGTATATGGTATGTTTGGAAGACATCCGTATAGTCATTGAAATATAATCGTTTATTTGGAATTTCATGAGGTTGTATCGTGAAAAAGTTCAGTTTGTTCCCCGTTGTTGTTGCCTGTTGTTGTTGTTGTTTACTGGCTGTTGTTCTTGTTATTGCTGCTGTTGTCATTAATAAAAGAAATATTGTATTCATAATAATTATCATTGCATATTTTATGTGTGCAAACAAATACAGGCCAGAAAAACAAAAAACAAAAAAACAATCGCTCACACGAAGATATACTCAACCACATGCAAAATGCAAACGCAGGACCTAAAGAAGTTATTTGGGCCTGTGGAAGTATATCTAGAGTAGCTGGGAATGAAAAATTTCAATCATTTTATGCTTTGTCTGTAGAAAAACGTTAAATGTTACTATAAAAGTCCTTCTAGGATTGTATTTTAACTTTCATGATTACATTTTTGAATGTTTTATGTCGGAGATATCCTATGCAACCCACTATCCTTGATTCGATTGATTCGATTCGCATGATAGTTTGCAGTTTATATACGCGAAACACAAAAAAAAATATTTCTCTGGCTACTTCTGCTCAATATTCTCCTGGAAAAACTTGAAGATAAATAAATGGTCTATGAAAAGTTTCTTAAAAATCCTGTCGTTCTCGACAAGGTGTAGTGTGAGAAGGTAGGTTGTAATCTTGTCTAAAGAACTGAAATGTCCAATGAAGAAAGTAAGTAAGCATAACAACAAGAATCTGTTTCCTGTTAGTAACTTTAAATAAAGGTTCGCCATAGTCTAGTAGGTAGTATAACGGCTTATTCGACTTGAGGGCTCTCTTCAAACCCCACGTCAGACATCTCAAATAAAGCGGATGAAAAAATATTTCTTCGTCTACTTCCTTTCAGCAATTTCCTGCTTAAACTTGAAAGCCAAAAAAATTACCATGAAAAGTTTCTTAAAAATCGTTCATTCGCAGTTGACCTTGAAAGCGACAAGGTTAGTGTCAGAAGCTAGATTGAAATCTTGACTAAAATTTTGTAATGACCAATTACATATATATGTACGTATGTATTACACAACTATAGACTCTTTGCCCTTTTTCAAACCAGTTATGACATTCCAAAGGCGGCTAATCCTTTTCTCCGCTAATCGTTTAGTCCGCTCGATATTTATTCGTGTTCTATGTTCACCTATAAAGACAAAAATTATAAAATAAGAACGTAATAGAAATGAAAATAGAAATAAGGCCCTAATATATCATTGCCTTGAAGTGTTCTTACAAACGTCGATCAATATTAAAACCATTTTCATACATTCTAGGCATACGTTTATAAGTTTGCTTGCATTTATGTATGTGTGTGTGAATTATGATTGGTTATTAATATTGCTGAAATTCATTATTATTGTTGTTGTTTTATTTTTTCGTTTTGTTTCGTTTTTCATTTTTGTTTTTTTTTTGTTTTTGAGTCGTCTTTTTAAAACCGCACACACATACTTTTACATACCATGACCATTAAAACAATTCAAACCATCAGAATGAGAAAGAGTATCATGCAACATATTAACTTGGGCAACAAAACTACAAACATTGCTGCGCTGCCATTGCCACTGCTAATGACAACTGCGACGCATCTGATGGCGATTGGCAATGACGCTGATGCATTTGTGCATTGAATTCGTATGCAAGAAAGAACAACAAACACAATTGGACGGACAGTTATAAAAGACTTGGCATAAATGAATTGAACAGTGAAATAAAACATGAGAAAACAAAATCAGATGGCAGTTAAAAACCAGAAACATACACAAACAAACAAAAAAAAAACAAGGAACTACACACACACACACATACACTGACGCATACATCCATACATATTCACTTACTTTCATGCAGAAACGAAATGAAAATAAAAAATACAAAAAAAAATCAACAAACAATCGAAAATAAAAGTAAAAAATGAAATGAAAAAACAAAAAATAAGAATAAAACGTGAAAGTATTTGTTGCATATTTTGACACTTTCATTGCCCGATACTCTGGTGATATTAACGAAATTAAAAAATAAACAAGCGAATATTAATAATGCCTACATCAGCATACAGCCATCTCTCATGTATGTATGTATGTATGCATGTGTGTAAGCATTATTTGTTATTCATACAATTGCAGTGTCTTAAAATCTGAAATCTTTTATCGATAAATTCCAAATAAAACTGATCAATTATCGAATTATACTTGCAAAGCCAAGGAACTGTTAGTGTTGCCAATCGATAGTTGAAATTGAAATTGATTTGAAAAGATCATTTCTATTCAAATCCATTTGTAGCCATTTAAATCGATATTGGAAAGCTCTGATGTCAGACTCTCTCAGAGTATGAGTGTGTATACTTTATCAGTGTGGGTGTATATGTACATGTATTATGCTTTTATGTATGTCCGTTTGCATGTGTATACGCATATTTGTATGTGCAAATATGTTTACTTGTAAAACATTGTTGTTTTTATACAATTCCAACAAAAATGAATGCAAAAATAACAACAAAAGCAACAACAACAATGACAGCAACACAAAATGAAGTGCGATTTTTCACACCATCTCGATTATGCGTGAAATAAAAAATCATATGTAAGGATATGCATGATTGAACGACCGAAAAACATACATACAAACGTACGAATGCATGTATGAACAAATATTCAGAATCGTACACACATATATACACACGTTTACATGCATTAGGGTGCAACGTTTTCATTGTTAAAGACTGTAAAAATCGAAAAAACGACATCAGAGTGTTAGAATTGCAATTCTTAAAATCAATTAAAATTGAATATAAATTCCTGTAATGGCTCCTCCAAGCCTATTGCTCTGCCAAATTTTGAGGATGTTGCACGTCGTCTACAATGCTAATTTCCTGCCCTGCATCCACGAGTTTGTTTCTACCATTTCCTTTCTTAATGCCTCACAAATGTGCAAAATGTGTTCTGATGATTCTTCTCTTCTACATGTTGCGCTTGAAGGAACCTTCACTGTGAATAATAGTGTGCTTTGCGTTGTCGTAAGCTGTTTACCAACCTCACATTATTCCTGAATAGTCCTCTCATTGTAATTCCTTAAGAAAAGTGTTGCTAGCCTCAAATCCATTTGGCATACCTTTCAAAACATCATTCCCTACTCCACAGAACGATTCTACTCCCATCATAACATTAAGGCATTAAAGTCTTTGCCTAGTATTTCCAGCTAGCGTGGGACTCAGTTTTAATGTCACAGAGAAAGTTAGATTTATTGGCTACCTTTTCTGTAGCAGCATATATTTCGCTGCTACACAGTCGTGACAACATCTGTAGCACATTTAGTCTCTTCAATCCATCCAATCCCTTTCACAGTGACTCGATTACAATAATCATCCATTATCCTTAGAACATTTGAGTCACCATTTTTGAAAACTATTTTTACGCGTTCTTGAGGGGTTCAACGATCCACATTCGTTATTCTAAACTTCAGATGAATGATTATTAACAGCTAAAAGTAGGACTCAGCATAGGTTATGCTATATTTTTTCTACCTAGTCGATCCCAGTCCAGTCCCGACAGTCCCTTTAATTTAAACTCAAAATTGCCTGACTGTCAGAGTAGTAGTCAGAGTAGTGCTATGTCCTGTCTCCTGTATCTCCTATCCAAATTGAATTCACCACACATGTCGATGGCATAGACTTCCCGTGAGTTTCCCTACGGGCTTAAAAAACTCCTGCTCCTTTTTCAAGTTCCTATTCTTGACCCCTCAGTTTACCGCAAAACACACCCTCTTTTAAAAGATTACTCCATTTACTATCCTTACTAATTTTCGCTGTGAAGTATTACCCAAAGCCATAATCATTTCTGTTCAAAGGAGGACAGTTAAGGACGATGCTGTCAACCAATCGATGCCTTAGATCCTGAAATCCCTTAATGAATTTCATTTTAAGCTTGTCTGACGTCAACCTAAACATAGTCTCCAAAGCTTTGGTATTTACTATTTTGTGCAACAGAGTTAAATACAACAGAACAAGCTTGTAGAACAAGCTTGTTGCTCTCTGCAGTTTTTCCATCCCCAAATGAACTGTTTTCAGATTTTTCTATCTGCCCGGACAAAAGCCCCCAGGATCACTATTGATATGGCCACCATAGTATACATCCACTGAATAATTCCTGGGTTAGGTACCAAGGATTTCCCCACAAGTCTTCTGTATACGAATATGGCATCCCTGTTTACACGTACCCGAATAGCACAAGCATATTACAGTTAAAACTTAAGCCCTTAATTTGAACAACAACTATGGTCCCGCCCTAATGTTTGCATGCATGCATGTATGCATATGTGTATGTGTGTGTGTAAATATTTATGTGTTTGTTTATTTGAAAGTATGTCTGGCATCATATCATAATGATATTATTTGTGTCATTTAAATAATTCAATAATTTCATTTATGGTTCGTTATGAATTTTCATGCTGACACTTATCGTTTACGCAGTCAATACAACAATATGTATGTACAAATATATATAATGTATGTATGTATGTATGTATGTATATATGTATGTATGTATGTATGTAATTTACTTATTGTTGGTCAAAAGCGGAAAGATATAAAAATGATGAACGAGGTATTAATATATAAGAATTCTTTAACAAATCCATTTATTATCCACATCTTACTACGTGAACCTTAATAAAGGACTGAATCTTAAAGTTTAACCAAAAAAAAAAAAAACAAATTTAAATTTAACACACATACTATCAGTTTAAATTATAATTTATTTGGTCCAAACAAACATTGTTCGAACACTTTTAAAATAATGATAAGAAGTTTAAAGAAAAAATTAAGATCGACAAGCAAAGTAGTTCCAAAAGAGCCATAAAAAAATAGCGAGAGTTTCTACAGTTATACTTACTTACTTACTTAATTGGCCATTAACAATCCGATTAACAGATTACGACCTGCCGTAACACATCCTTCCAGACGCCTCTACTACTTGCCAGTTGGTCACACCAATCAATGACACGGCTTCCCCGATTTGATCCTTCCAACGCAGACAAGATCATCCACTTCGCTGAGTTCCGCTGATTCCTGCCTCATATAGCCGTCTCGCCGGAGCATCCTCCTCTATTCGAACGACATGGTCGAGCCAGCGCAACAACATCTATGTCGTTAAGGAGCTCATATGGCTCACTTTTGAATCGAATGCGGAACTCATCGCCAACTCGCACTGGACCGAAGAATTTCAAAGCTGCTGCATCAGTGCCTAATAGGGTCCATGCCTCTGCACATTTTTACAAATCCACCAATTCCCATAAACTTTCCGCAGCATATGCGGCTGTATTTGGCCAATAATTCTTCGATTAATGATTTTCAGATGTTCAGCTGTCAGCGGCTTATCGACATAGGCTTGTGACTTTACATAACCTCAAAAAAACTATTTTAATGGGCTTAAATCTCACGATCTTGGTGGCCAATTAATCAGATTACTCTCTGAATAAAAATTTTTTTGTGTTAATCAACTTTAGCCAACTCTGTAGGCCTTCAGGCTCCTGCCTGTTGGAACCAAATGTCAGACAAATGTATGCCAGCTAATTTAGCCACGAAAAAATTTCTAATCATGTCTCTATAGCGTTCACTATTGACAATAACATTCTAAATATCTGCGGTTTTGAAAACATATGAACCAATTGGGGGTGTCCAGAAAGCGCACCAAACTGTAATTTTCTATGGATATAACAGTGTTTGGACGAAGGCTTTTCACTTATTCCCCCTTTAAATGTGACAATTTTCTTTTGTATCTAACCATTCAAAAACAAATGGATTTCATCGGACAACAAAATTTTGAATAGCAATTCCATATCAATATCAGTTTGTGCCTCAATCTATTCGTGCAATTGGCGGCTCTAGTCACTCAACTGGCTCTCAACAGATTTCTGGTAAAAACTCGGAGAGTAAATAAAATTGCCTTTGAAAGTTTCTGAGAAGTTTCTGTCATTCGAAGTCGACTGCTGGACCTACAGCACACACTCGTGTATAAAATTAACACACACAACAGAAGTGTTGTGAGAAAGTAAGTCATTATCCTGACTGAAGGGTTATAATAACCAATTATGTATGTATGTTTGTAAGATTGTCGGATATTGAAAGCTCTTAAGTTACGATTTTTACATAAAATTTTCCATAATGCGTTAGGGCACAACGTCATTGTCAAAGAAATATGGCATGATGGTGCCACTAAAGCAAATTCCACTCCGAATAGCGACTTTTTTTTGAGAAGCCCTAGACGTCGTTGAATATCATGTGGATTGGTCCGTTTCAAATTCAACAATTTTGTTTGTTCACATAACTATTTTTTCCAGAAATGGGCCTCATCGCTGAAGGTGATTTTTCGATGAAAATTAGTGCCCAATCCACGGTGATTTATGATTTCGCAGATGTATCTTCAACAAGATGGCCACTATCAACTATTACCGTTCGAAATTCCTAAGCAATTCCTTTTAAAAATCTAACGTTGTCAAGACACATTTTCTCGGCGGCCAATTGATGCTAAACTCTCTTTGCAAACTCTTCATGCAATGCTTATGTCACCACCTTGTTGAAATTATAAGCCGTCAAAAAGTCGGTTTCACATGGCAATACCTTTTTGAAAATCGCTTATGGGTTTTCCAACAATTTTGCTTGTTCAGTTAACCAATAAAATCATTAAGTTCGGCTTAGGTTGGGTCTAAGTTCTCTTGAGCACGCTTAGCGACCCGTTTTGACGTCACAGGTAAGGTTCGGTTTATTCGCTACCCTCTCAATTGCAGCATATCTTTCGCTGATGCACAGGCGTGACAACATCTGTAGCACATTCAGTCTCTTTTAATTTCTTTATAATCTTTGCACAATGAGTCCACTACAATACTCATCTCATAATCCTTAGAACATTTGAATTCTCATTTTTGAAAACTATTTCTACGCGTTTTTGTGTTGTTAAACGATCCACATTCGTTATTCCGAACTTCATATGAAAGATAATTAACAGCTAATAGTGTTGCCAGGCAAGTCAATTCAAAACCACCACATGCATAACCCGTTATATTTTTTTTCCACGTTTTTAATATTAAATGCACTTGAGTTACAGCTGTTAAATTGACAACCACAAATACTTCACATTTAAAAAATTTTTATTGAACAACAACAACAACAACAACAACAACAACCGTAATAATAATAATAACATCAGCAATCAAATGAATGTCGTGTAGTGTCAAGCAAAGACTTTGTTATGCCCACAACAGTGAGTGAACAACAAACATTTCATTTATACATATACTTGCTGTTGTTGTTGTTGTAATTGTCGTATTCTTTTTATGATTTTTGTTTTTCTCTCTCACTGATACACTGCCACTGTTACCACTACAAATGCAGCATTTACTCTTAATAACAGCTGGAAGAAGAGATGGTAATTCAACTGAACGTATGATCGATATTTACAACATCCAATAAATATTGTAAATGCATACAAACTCACACAATCACAAAGCCACACACACACACATACACACATACGAATGATATGATAGAGCCTATTTACAAACATTCGAAATCAATATTTAATGCGTTAAAGAAGTTTCTCAAAAAAGAAAAAAATCATAAATAATTCAACTTTTTTGACACTCACACTTGTTTTTGGAAAACCGCATCATTTTGACAATAATTATTGACGTTAATCAATACAGTACAGTACGGGAATAAGAAGAATAATAGAATATAAACATAATAATTATAATTAATTATTAAAATTAATAATATTTACCACATTGAACATTGTAAAAATAACTTAAGGGTGGATGACCATAAATCCGTCTTTTAAAGCACAGAAGAATGCCTGATTGAAGCAACACGCTCTACATAAAAGATCACGAAATTCTCAACAGTTGTCTTGAAGAATTTTCAGTTGAGAAAGTACATTTAATGTGTCAACCATTCGAAAAGTGAGTAAAAATTTAAAGAAACTGGATTGTCTATGGACCGTAAGACTACTGTGCCAATCCGCCTCCTGAAAACATTACTGCTATGGACGAGAACGTCAATTCGGCATTCTTCTCAACAACGTGAAATCTGACAAAACACTACACAGTGAATATTGACACAAAAAAAAGCTCCACCTTCATGCGTACAGTAATAAAATTGATAATTCAAGTGTTTTTACCAAATATGACCTCCAAAACCGAGTAAAATTCGACAATAATTTAAAAATGAGGTTTTTCCTACCTAGTAGGCCGATTAGCTATTGGACAAAGGATCCCAAAATAGTTTCTGTTATGTAGGGTAATCCTTGAGACCGGAGATATAGCCAACGGAGCTAATTGTTTTCTTCAAATGAGCCAAAAAAAGTTATCTATAAAAATCGGTCAAAACCGAATAAAAAATGGAATCATGGGGAAATGGACCTGGTGTGCTGGATGGCCATGGTATCAAGGATTCCAAAACAGTTTTCTTTATGGTCGGCTAATCCTTGGGACCGGAGTTATAGCCGACGGTGTTAATTGTTTTCATAAAATGAGCAAAAACAAAGTCCTATATCTAAATCGTTAAAAATCGAATAAAAATGGACCCATGGCGGGAAAGGGACCTGGTGTGCTGGATAGCCATGGTATCAAGGAATCCAAAACAGTTTTCCTTAGGGTCGAGCTTTACTTGA
This sequence comes from Sarcophaga bullata, assembly GCA_005959815.1. Classification (NCBI taxonomy): domain Eukaryota; kingdom Metazoa; phylum Arthropoda; class Insecta; order Diptera; family Sarcophagidae; genus Sarcophaga; species Sarcophaga bullata. Next base: position 203,775 of record QOCX01000237.1, read on the forward strand.
GACCGGAAATATAGGCGTCGAAACAAACTTTTTCTTCAAATGAACCAAAAAACAATACTGGTCTATATAAATCGGACAAAATCGGGTAAAAATTGGACTTATGGGTAAAATGGACCTAGTGGGCCAGATAGCCTTAGTATCAAGGATTCCAAAACAGTTTTCCTTAGGGTCGTGCATTACTTGAGCTCGAAGATATGGGCAACGAAGCAAACTTATTTTTTCAAATGAACAAAAAAAAAATTAAATGAACTTAAAAATTTTAATAATTCTCATTGAGTTCATATTCATTTATACATATATAAACAACAAAATGTCGTATTTTTTGCAGGTTTCATTCCTTTGGTAGGTGACTTGCATTATTTTGGTTGATGACTGGCATGTTTTTGATTCGATGACTTGCATTTCTGGATCTATGACTTGCACTATTTTGGTAGATGACTTGCATTTTTTGGGTCAATGACTTGCACTTTTTGGTAAATGACTTACACTTCTTCGATGATGATTTGCATATTTTGCAATGATGACTTGAGTATTTTGGTCGATGACTTGCATTTTTTTGGTCGATGACTTGTATTTTTTGTTTGGGCAATGCATTACATTTTTGGGATTATGACTTGGAACTTTTTGGTCGATGACTGCATTTTTATGGGTAGATGACTTTCGTTTTGTGATCAATGACTTGCATATTGTGATTGATGATTTGCAACTTTTTTGTAGATGACTTGCAGTTTTATAGATCGATGACTTGCGTTTTTTGGTCGATGACCTGTATTTTTTATTTGGAGAATGACTTGCACTTTTGGGATTATGACTTCGTTTTTTTTGGTCAATGACTTGCATATTTTGATTGATGATTTTCAACTTTTTTGTAGATGACTTGCAGTTTTATAGATCGATGACTTGCATTACTTTAGTATATGAATTGCATTTTTTTGGACGATGACTTGCATTTTTTGGACTATGACTTGCATATTTTGATTGATGATTTGCATTTTTTGATCGATAACATGCATTTTTTGGACTATGACTTGCATATTTTGTTCGATGACTTACATTATTTTAGTAGATGACTTGCATATTTGGAATATGTCTTGCATATTTTAATTAATGATTTGCATTTTTTTTTTTTTTTTTGATCGATGACTTGGATATTTTAGGTAGATGACTTGCAATTTTTTGGTTGACGACTTAAATTTTTTGGCAGACGATTTGCCTTTCTTTGGTCGATGACTTACAGTTTTATGGGTCGATAACATGCATTTTTTGGTCAATGGCTTGCATGATTGATGACTTGCAGTTTTTTGGTCAATGACTTGCATTATTTTGGTAGATGAATTACATTTTTTTTTTATTTTTTTGGTCGATGACTTGAATTTTCATTGATGAAGCACAAGTTTTTACAGTTTAGTTGTATAAAAAAATGTGGAAAGTTTTTCTAACTAAAATCATCAGTTTTAAAGCAAAAATCACCAAGTCATTATTTCGCTGTTTTTGGGAATATAAAATCGTCAAATTAACGACAAATCGTCACATCTGGCATCATTGGGTATTGACACTGGCGTGGATACAATTTTCATAAACAACATGGGTGGTGTGAGGAACTGGATTGTAATCCTAACTGAAGTATTGTAATGATCAATTAAGTTAGTGAGCAATTAGGTTGGTGCCTGAAAGGTTAATTAAGGTTATTTATTTATTTTTTTTTTCTAAATTTATTGTATTAACAGTTATTTAAAAAAAAATAATGCCTAGAAATGAAGGCGGGATGTTTTGAAGCTTCTTTTCTCTTACCCCCTGTAACTGGTAATACAGTAAGTAAATGAGAATGATAAACGTTGAAACCAGCCTTGTTCGGAGTCATATTTTTTTCTTGTTATCGATTGTCGATTTGTTTTTTTTTTATGAAATAAAACTTTCAACTGCAATTAAAAGTTAAACTTTAATCAACTGAAAATAAACAAATTATTCTGTGCAACAACATACATACCAATTACTGTGTGCCATAGCCTTCAACTCACATTTATAAACATGCATACATATGTACATATGTATTATAGGCATAGAGGCTTAATAATGTTGAGGCACTCGTAAGGATACTGTATTTTAGTTAAATTAAGCTTTTACTGGATTGAAATAAAACATGAAATTCTTAATTTATAAATAAGATTGAAGGATTTAATAATGAATTCCTGAATTAATTAAAAAATTATTTGGGGAAACTTTCTTTTTTAAGAATAAAATCATAATAATTGTAACGATTTTCGATGAAAAAAAGTCGGGGGACAGCTTGCTTGTGGTAACATTTTAAGGACGTACTGTACGTTTATGATAGGCTTGTATTTGTGCATTCGTTATAACGAATATTTTAATCAGTTAAATCGTGTGTGTATGTGTGTGTGTTAGAAAAAGTTTACAGTTAAATAGTTCATATGGTATAAACGCATATGCAATTTATTCGTAAATCTAAGCATTTACACACTTATGGGTGCATGCATGTAGACGTGCATGTAGACATGTGTATGCATGCATTGTTACGCTTTCTCTTTGCGTCGCCATATTTACATTTCTATTACGTTTCCGCTGTATGTTTGTTTGTTTTGTTTGTTGTTGTTTTTATTTTTTTTTTTAGTTTTTAATAGACGCAATAATAATGTACAAATCAAGCGAACAAAATCAGAACAGCAACAACAACAACAACATCAACAACAACAATAGCAATAACAACTTAGATTTATTCAACTTTTGACTCTTAACTGCTGCAATCAAATTACGTAAATTATTATAGTTTTTATACATATTTTTTGTTTTTATTTTGCTTTGTTGCTATTGTTGTTATTGTTGTTGTTTTCTAATAGTTGTTCTGCTTATTTTTTTGTTCTTCTTCTTGTTTTTGTAGTTCATAGAAAATAGAAGAGAATAAAAACAAAAACTACAGAATAGTTTTAAAACTAATACAATTCCAACAGATTTATTTATTCATACATTCAAGCCAACTACAGTGTAAACATAAGAATATATTCGCATGTATGGATGTATGTGTGTCTATGTATGCCTATGAATGAATGAATTTGAATGTATGAATAAGCATTTCATCATTTTTAACAAAAAACAAAACAAAACAGGACTAAATAACAATAAATGCGTTTAGATTTTTAGATTTTGCAAGAGAGTTCGATGAAAAATCCGACACACAGACAGACTTTTATACACCCACACACTCATTTACATGTAAACGCTTTATATTAACACGCGTATGTCTGGATAAACACCAACCAACGTTTGCTTACAAAAATTTTTATTAAAAAAAATCACGATGCATGCAATATCGTAGGCCTAAGCATATGCAATTAAATGCGAATATGCAAACAAACACTTAGACGCATGTATCTAAACATACATACATACATAGATACATACATATGTAGCTGTACACGTAATTGGCAAATAGAAGTCTTTGAGAATAAGTAATAAAAATTTGTAGCTTTTGCTCCTAACACTGGTATCGCCAATGGATTATACGTATACGTCTTTGCGTACTCCAACCACAACTCCAACTCCACCACCACCCTCCACCCTCCACACCTCTTTAGCAATTACAAAAACAATTGCAAAGCATCTAATTTAAATTGGAAAGTTTTTAGCGCGTTTTAATACTTGCGTTGTTGTTGTTGTTGTTGCTGTTGTTGTTGTTGTATTTACAAAACTTTTTAACTAATTTAATACGAAATTCGAAATTGTTTAAAACAAACAAATGAAAACAATTAAAAAACAAAAAACAAATAAAAGATAAATACGTAGGAAAACAAAAAAAAAAACAACAAACTTCATATCTCTGTTGTTTTCTAGACAACAACAAAAACAACAACAACAATAAAATATAATTAATAGCTAATAAATGAAAAATTCAAGGCATATTATCTCCAGCTAACAGCTGCAGTCTAATTACATTAGCAGTTCAATACAAGACCCTGCTGGAAAGCATTTGTGTTACCCGCTTAAATTATTAAAGAAATCTTTTGTAATTGTTTTAAAAGAAATAACCTAGCTTTGCACACCACTCATGTTGTAAGTGTTAATTTAATCTATGAAAGGCGCAATCTACTGTTTAATGGTGACTTCGAGCAACGGATATTTAAAAAACTTTTCATGATAATTTTCTGTTGTCTCCCAGAGTTTTTGCCAGAAGACCGCTGAGACGTAGTTGCCAATCAACTTCTAGAGGATTCCGTATGCTTACATACATACATAATTGATCATTACAACCATTCAGTCAGGATTATGATCTATCTTCTCACTGCACTTGTGTTGTGTGTGTTAATTTTATACAAGAGCGGCGGGACCTACAGTTTAAAGTCGATTACGAACGACAGATTGTTTTGAGAAGCTTTTTTCATGGCAGTTTTATTTACTATCAAAGTTTTTGCCAGAAATCTACTAAGGGGAAGTCGCCGAAGAAATATTTTTTCAAATTTCGTTTTGGTGGGCATGTCTGAGCTGGGATTTAAACCGTAGGCCTCATGTCTAAAAAGCCAACAAACTACCTACTAGCCTACAGCGACTTCAATCTCTACCTGAATGTAATACTAGATTACTTAACTGGTTATTACACCTCTTTAGTCAGGATTACAGTCTAGTTTCTCACACCACCCACATTGGGTGTGTTTATTTTATTCGTAAGTGAAGGAACGCCAAGATTTTTGAGAACCTCTTCATGGCAATTTTGTGGACTCTCAGATTTTTTTGACAGTTGCCGACTGGGGGGAACTTGCTGAAAGAAATATTTTCTCTTATATTTCTGTATGTTCGACATGTCTAAGCTAAGGTTTAAGGCCTCGCGTGTAATAAGCCAATACACTTTCCACTATAGACTATGACCACTTCGAAAAGGTTCTCAAGCAATTACTAAACCGCTAATAAATTTATTGCCATTTCCCCAAAAACACTTTCTTGAAAACCAAATTAAAAACTTAAAAACAATTTTTAAAATCAGTTCGGATATTATAGTTAATGTAATGTAATGTAATGTAATGTAATGTAATGCAATGTATTACATACAAATGTTAATATCGATTTTATTTAATAACATTATGAACATTTGCTTATATGTATACATACATACATACACACATACATATGTATACATGTATATACATAAATACATGTGTATACGAATCTATAATACATAGAGTACATACGCATAATATACGTGTTCATGTGAATGTAAACTTGTAAGTGCATTAGCAATGTATTGAACATTTTGCAAGCATATCCGAAGGAAATTGTTACCCATCAAATGGCGTTTGCACACCAACCAACTCACATTGACACTCTCATTTATACAGGATAACGATTTAAGACACTTCCATATACATATATACAACAAAACAAACATAATATATCCCTTAAGGGATGCCAATTGTTAGAAAATCTTTAAAGTTAAAGTTGTCTTCTAGCAATACGGCACTTAAAGGCATGGATTCTGAGGCCACTTTCAAATCAATTTTAAAACTTAATGCCTAGAACATTATAATTTATCTGAGCTCTCTTAGTGCTTTTGTTGGACGTATGATTTAGTTTTCGTGATTTTAATTCACTTCCTGTCTGTTTATCTTTACTATCATATTGGCTTCTTCGCTGTAACTGATATGGCGTACGTAGGTTTGCCGTCATGCATTTTTGTGCCAAAATGAAAGGAGTGATGTTAACATTATATTTATTAAACCAAGAAATAATTGAATCTCATCAAATTTTACACAAGCCAGATGCCCAACGCTTCTAATTCTTCTTTCTTTTTGCCTTCAGATATTTGGTTCCAGTAAGTAGTTTGTAGGCGTCTGTAGACGCATGTAGACGTATGTAGACATATGAAGACGTTTTTAGGCGTCTGTAGACATATGTAGACGTATGTAGACGTATGTAGACGTAT
>QOCX01000237.1:210459-251947 GCA_005959815.1 Sarcophaga bullata
AAATTATCAAATGGCTTAGGATCTAGCAAAAGGTAACCTTATATCCTTTGCTTTGCTATTTCAGCTGACCCAACCTCACAAGAGCCGAGTGCTGTAGTGAAGTCATGACTGAGAGATTTTATTGCAATGTTCCGTGTCTCTCTACTTCCTTTCTAAGTTGAATAGCTTACATCTTTCGATGGCGTAAGATTGGAGTAACATCAGGCGTTTCCGCATTGGCTATGAAGCAGAAGGTGACGCAATTTCCTTTGCCTAGCTATTTCAGCTAAGCTAACCTCACAGGAGCTGAGAACTCGCATGGAGTCCTGGCCAAGAGACATTATTGCGATGTCCTGTACCTCTCTACTTCCTGTCTAAGTTGAATAGAGAACAGACTTAGATGGCTTAAGAGTTTCTGCATGGGCTCTGAATATAACACTTTGGGATTGAACTTAAGCAATTTTTGGTTATTTAGACTAAAAAGACAACAAAAAATTTCCGAAATTTGCCAAAAGAAATTTAATTTTTTTTTATTTGGCATCCCTGAATGATGATAACAACCAAAGAAAAGCATGCACAAGTATGCGTGTAAGTAAAATACAATATTTTTTTACGCTAATTAGTTTTTAGATTTGACTTACTTACTCACACATATATACATACACACATACGTACATAAAATGTTTATTATAATTTTAAAAACCACCACTTGATAATTTCCTTATTTTCATTAAAGGATTTCGCCAAATAATATTAATGTTTCTCTACACTCTCCTCTTCTCTCCTCTCCACACCACGCTCTTTTCTCAGCATCAGCTAACATATGAAAAATGTGTGTGAGTATGTGTGAGTAAATATTTTAAATACTGATTTCAAACACCAATACTTACATATACATACACACGCCATATAAGAGTATTAATTTGCCACTGTGTGTGTGTATGAGTTTGTGTATTAAGAAATATGTTACAGCAAAATTTGTTGCTTCCTGCTGCGAATTAATAAAATTTTATTTGCCATCAGACTAAAGGAAGAAGAAAACCCCTTTTTTTATTTCGTTTTGTTCGTATTTTTTTTTTGTAAGCATATTACATGCATATACAAGCGCTTGTGTTAGTGGGTATATTTATACCTAAGGCACCCTGTCAGGCAATTTTTTGTTGTGGGATACTGTTAAAATCAACAATCATTGATTCGATCCCTCGCACTTTATTCGCTTCGTCGTACCATTTTTTTTTTTTTAACGATAAACAGTAAATAAAAACTCCAGTCAGTCACCACAATCAAGTGCACTTTAATATCACCGCAAAGTCAAGCGAAAAAGACGAAATTTATTAAGTGTGTGTGAATGAATGGATGAATGGATGAATGGATGGATGTGGAAGTCACTAGAAAAAAGTTACGAAAAATAATCCAAAAAAGAAGCGGAAAATGTTTTTTTTTTTACACTCAATTGATGGTTTCACGCCTCAATAAATGCGTAAATATTTAAGCCCCACCAATTACCCGGGATATAGTGCAAGATACAATACAACCCACAAACATGGCAAAGCAAAGCAAGACACTTATAATTGTGGGTGTATAATCTAATGGCTGCTGCTGCCGATTATTGAAATGCTCAGTTTATTGCTGACGTTTAAACATTGACTCACGGTATATACCTGTAGAACGAATTTAATACAACTTCCACTTGAACGTCTAAGAGATGAACCCGATTTAATAAATTCAACCTCCCATTTCCGGGTTCTATTGCTTCAAAGTTAACGTCTTCTTGTTACTTATTCTTATTGAACCTAAGACAGTAGAAGTTTTTCATTCATTGACCATGATTATTTTATAAAAAAAAATTTATTCTCTCTTTCAGGAAAGTTTATAAAAATTAAAGAACGAAAATGTCATAATGTTTTATGATAGTTTTGCACAGAGTTTTCAGATTTTAGTAGTAAAATTAACGCTTTAATAACATACAGGGTTTGTTCAGTTTCATTTTTGTTTTTTTTTTAGAGCAATCACGGTTTAAAATAAAGCTTAAAAAATTTACAGCTACGAAATAAAGCTAAAATTGGTCATTAAAATCCCTATTACAATATAGCTTCTTACATATTGCGCGTGGTACGCTTGTTAATTTCATCCATGAGAGGCGGACATACATGCATAATTGGTCATTACAACCCTTCAGTCAAGATTACGACCGCTTATGCTGTGTGTGTTAATTTTATACATGAGTGGCGGGACCTACAGTTTAAAGTCGATTCTGAACGACAAATTTTTGAGAAACTTTTCATGGCATATTTTGTTTACCCTCAGAGTTTTTGCCGGCAATATGCTGAGAGGAAGTCGCCGAAGAAATAATTTTTCAATATTTCGTTTTGATGTCTAACCTGGGTTTGAACCGTGGGTCTCACATCTAAATCAGCCAACATGCAACTAACCTAGCTAGAATACCACGACGACTTTTTCGTTCAGCGCAAAGCAATCTAAAAAACTGGAAGAAACCATCACATTTACCACTGAAGAACAGTGAATCCCGATGAGGAGAAAACCATAAATCTGTTTAGATTGAATAAGGACGACTAGAGTATACTAATGATTATATTAACAGGACATTCTGCTTTCTCTCTCTCTCTCTCTCTGAATGCATTCTCTGCATTCTGAAAATAATAAATGCCAGATATCACAAAGATGAAGCATTTTTATGGCACTGTCCAGCTTTCTTAGGCTCGGAAAATAAACTTGGAGAAATCGACCAATTACTATACTAGACATAACTCGTCTTAGTGCATGGGACTGTAAGAAGTTAAAGGAGTTCTTACAGGAAGGACATAGATTCTGCATATTGTTGTTACATTATAGTGGTAAAAGAGGGTCTTAATACTGCAATCATATGATCTATTGTACTCCCCTCATACTTTATTGAGTAGCTTTATAACGTCTTCTCCATGTCCATTACACTAATAAACTTCAGTATGCTGCTCAGTGACGACAATTCCAATTTCCTACACCCAGGTGTTTTCTTCGCGGAGGCATCGGATATGCTCCAATGGTTCATTCTCATCATCAAAGAATCTACATGTTGGGCTCGTAACAACCCCGATTCTAAATAAATGCAGTCTCTGTCTACAGCGCCCTTTCAAAAGACCCGTTATCCATCTTGAGCTATTTCTTGATAGTCTGATACGTGTCCGAGATCTGCTCTTATTGGATTTCCCCAACCAAAGTTTTGATTGCCTCAAACACAATTGGTTTGAGAGAGTCTCTGTCCCGTTTTATCTTCACGTTCATTGACCAGACTTCCTGTAGAAAATATGGTTAGTATCCCTTGATGAATGCACATGTTAGACAAAGGATCTCGAACCCTTTCTCGTTTGCAACGAAGCAGCTTTGGCCAGTGTCGCCTGTGACTTTACTTTGCTTTAAATGTGTTACCAAAACCGATTTACAGTCGTAAAAATTGTGGATATACAACGCCATCAACTTAATACAGTGTAGCACTAAAAAAAATTGATTGAATGTTATCAACTCGCTAGCATATTGACATTAACCATGAGCTCCAAACTGGATACCAATTGTAAAACATGAATTCAGTGCACAGATTAAACGTGACACCACGATATGCATATTCCAACGTAAAGTCTAGTCTGTATTGCTTTATTGAGACGACGCATGGAATACGATTGCAGAATCCATTGGTAGCATACAAGATAATAATAAACTATCCTAAACGATAGTTGAACCTGAGGTCAATACGTACATGAACTAAGAAAAACCAAAAGAAATATCGCCAAAAAGGAGTCCTTGAGCACCTAAAAAAATTTGTTGAATTAATTGAGCATCAATTTAAGGACTTTTAAAATATGGTCCTATTAAATTAATATTACAGTTTATAAGTAAACGGGATTTATTTTCCGGCACAAGAATACTTTCCTTTTCCTCAATCATCTTATAAACACAAGGAAAACATTACAAAATTAATTAACGAATGGATTTAAGCAATAATTTTTCGGTATTCTTATATGTTAAAGCCTAATCAGGCGGAGCATTTTAAACCAGCACAACGGTCCATATGGATTACTGTTATTATTAAAGTCGATCCATTGTCTTACACTGTTTCACCAATTCAAGAAACCACACTCATACATATATATGAACACTTACAGTTATGAGCCTAATAACTAACACATACACTAAGTATAGATTGAAATGAAAACGTTAAGAAATGTGAGTTTAAGGTATGGGGTCTTTCATTAAGCGCTTTCGATCTTTAAATTTCAAGGAAGGAAAATTTTTAGAGGTTTTCTTTGAAACATTTTATTTTGTTTGAAAGGCCTATTGAAGCCTTCTCTGAGAGCAGAACATCTAAAATTTGCAATTTTCTATGACTCTGATGCATAAATGAGGCTGAATTTAAGAGATGACTTGGATATGTTGACCTTCAGGACCCTTGTGGTTTGTGGCTTATTCTCATACCTAGACTTAAGATAAGTCCAGTAGAAAAAGTTTAATGGGATCAATTCACACAGTCGCACAGTGGGTAATACGCATCCTCTCCATGTGAGATGATCATGCCCTCAAATCGCCCATGCTGAATATCCAATGTGATATGTTTGCAGCCCAAATCATGCAATTCAGGTCAAAATAAATTGGTCATCACTGTTGAAAGTTGTAGCCTGGCCAATATCGTTCATAAAGAAATACGGACCGATTACACTGCCAGTCTAAAATCCATGCTATAAAGTGACTTGTTGACTCCACTATTTTATTTGTTCACATGCCCACTCATCCAGAAAAGAGCTTAAGGTCAGCTAAGGTCAGTTTCCTACTGCCTCTTTATAAATGATAGCTAATTTGACAGATTGTCAAAATTCAAAAGTCCCTGTTGAAAGATCCAATGGATCTGTTCATTCGTTCGATACATTTTCGCTTGTTTTATTCAAATTAAAAACTTTCGTTTAGAAATGGCAATTGTGCAGCATATTCATATTTGCATAGAAATCGTCTAATACATAACATACCATACCCCATACATACATACATACATATGTATATATATCTATGTAACTATAAGCGTTTATCATATAAATGAAAGTGTGTGTGTGTGTGTGTGCGTTCATATATGGCATTTGTATGACATTATTTGTATGGAGGTGCAATCGCATTTAAGTGTTAAGAGAGATGAGTATGTGTAGAGAAGGCAAAATGTGGAGATTGGGGTGGGGTTTAAGCATATGGACATGGTATTTACATGCACTTGAGTTCGTAGATGTGTACGTACGTACGCGTCGTGTGCATAATTTCGATAATTAGTGAAATACTTTTCTCTAATGGGCACAAAAGACAAAACATACTGACTGTCAAATATGTATTTAAATGCAGGGGAATAGAATACAAATCTAATTCCACAAAAGGGCCACTCAACTCTGTTACATTTGATTTATACCGTATATACTATAGCACTACAAGAACAGACATGCATTAATATTTCAAATGTTATAATTCGTAGAAAATTTAATTATTTTATATTTATACGTACGTACGTACATATACTTACTATACTACTGGTTATTATACTTCATTTGCCTTTACTTTACTTCAATCAGCTAAAACTAAACATTAAGCATCTCTTCCATATATACGATGATTGTCTAATATTTATGCATAAATACACAAAATTAATCGTGTACATATATGTATGTATGGTATGTACATAGATAAGTGTGTGTTTATATAAATAAATTAAATAAAACTACTATCTGTAGTTCTGAAGACTGATTCCAATTTTAAATCTCTTTATTAACCTCATAAAATGGGAACTAAAAATCGAACGGCGTATTAAAAACTACCATCGGCAATGAACTCTCAAATGAGAGTTTTTAGCTTCTGACTTCTCTGCTTCTACATCCAATTTTAATTTTTAGTTATGAAAAGGAAATCAAGCGGGCAAAGAGAACCCTTTGGACTGCAAGGACCTCAGTGTCTTGGGCTATTATCTAAGAAAGTTGGATGGACACACTTAGGCCACATTGGATACGCTGTGTTACCACAGTTTTTCGCTATCCCCTAGCAGACACTGACAAATTCAATAGCAAAATCTCTAAATGTTCTGTAGCTTTAGCACCTAGTGTTTGTTTTAAGGGATATTATAAACAGTGATAGGCTTAGATGACTCTGAACCGTAACCAGGACCTAATGGAACCATTCTAGCTTTACATAAGTATGTTAGCGCTTATCTGCGTATGATGGACAAGTACAGAATATTTTATCAGATTGTCATACCAAAGTGGGTAAGACAAAAAAAAATTGACGCTAAGGATTGCAAAAGGATATCGAAAGTTGTAGAGCTACTTTTCGGCCCATAACAGGGATCAAACATAGACCGATACATGTTAAATATGCTTATTTATGCTCCCTTTCCTACTTTCTCTCCTTTTTCCCTATCTCCCCTATTAACCTCTCTTCTTTAGAACGTTTGTACAATGAATCAACTTGACCTCCGGATCCTTTACTTATCTCAATTGGCAACTATGCGTCCTCTAACCTAAGCATAAACCTGTCAAGTATATCGCAGCCTTCTTACAGAAATTCAAAACATGCTTATTTAATTGCTCAAATATTCATTACAAACTAGCTTTTAACACCACCCATGGTATGTGTGTTAATTTTAACTGTGACTGGTAGAATGTTCAGTATAACATCTAATCCGAACGACAGCTATGAGAAACCAAGGCAAGTTTATTTACTCTCAGAGTTTTTTCCAGAAAACTGCCGGGAAAAAGTCGTCGAAGAAATTTTGTTCCTATTTTGTTCAAGATGTCTGAGCTGGGTTTAGAACTATGGGACTGGGCCTTATGATCGAACTCATTGTCTTCTAGACTGCGGCGACTTCAAATATGCTAATAATATCAAGACTTTTTGAATATCGATGGTGTTTTTAATACTGTTCCCACCTAGGCAAGCCTTCATTCCGTTTTCTCCGGTGATAAGGAAAAGACTTGTGGATAGAATAACCAATTACATGGTTCCGGAAGCTGTTTATTTAGGACATGAGGATACTCATTCGAGTTAAGACTTAGCTGGCGAGTAAAAAATTCCTAATATTGGTTAATACACTCATTTTCACTTATGAGTCAATACTGCATGTTGGCACTGAAGCTGGATTCGCTTGTTAGGATCTTGAACTGCAACATCATTAAAGTCTGCAGATATCATGCAGAGATTTTTAGGTATAGATATTTACCGTTTTGAAGGCTCTTAAAGTCATAGCTTACCTTACATATCTTGTGATTTGTGGTTATAATAACTTTATGGGAGACTTCGAACCAGACCGGATCGGATTCGTTTCTGTTGCGTTTTGGGTGTGTAGTGGTATACCTATGAAAGAGAAGTCTAACACACTTACCAGAGTGGGTGCTCATGATATGATTGTTTGTCTTAGGATTCAAAAGAAGAAGCAGAGGCACTGGAAAGGTATGATTGAGGTGTTAGCGTAGAAACTAGCAATCAGCTATTTGGACTCAGTGAATACAACTTGAATGAGGTAATTGGCTTCCTTAACGGCCATTGTAAAATCGAATCAAGGGCAGATGTCAATTGGATTTCTGCAGGGTATATAGACCTGAAGAGGGGCTAAAGACAATAAAGCATCTGCTTTTTGACTGTTCGACTCTTTCTAGAAGAATTTCTTTGTAGGTTTAAACTGTCTACCCACATTCGATATTAAGGCTCCCCTAAAGCTTATAAAAAGATTTTTTATTGTTTTGTTTTTTAATCCCTTTCTGCTTTCTGGTATAAATTTTCTAAACATCACAATAAAAAGTTACTGGCTGAGTATTTATACAGTCTGCATTAAAAACTACTTTTTGTACGAAATGTATCCCCGTAAAGGAACTTCTTCCAACAACTTATTTGATTTCAGTTCAGGACTATCATTGTTTAAATTTTATTTTTCCAATAAAAGATTTCTTAAAGCCAAAAAAATAAAATAAAATTTTTTTTTGATATTTTGCAGGCAAAAATGTTGGAAAATTCGCACGCATGGATGGGAGCATCTGGTTCTTCGATTGCAGGTTTGTTTATTTGTTTAGCTGGTTGTATAAGCAAAACCGCTATTTTTTTATTTCTTTTCCATTCGTATTTTCTCAGCAGACAGTTATCAGTATCAGTTGCAGTCAATGTGGCAAAAATGCTGGAATACAAATCAAAGTTTAATGCATCATTTGCGATTTCGGGAAAGGGGTCCTTTAAAGTCATGGCGTCCAGAAACAATGGCTGAAGCAATTTTTAGTGTTCTTAAGGAGGGCTTGTCGTTATCACAAGCAGCACGAAAATATGATATTCCATATCCAACGTTTGTTCTTTACGCAAATAGGGTGCACAATATGCTGGGGCCTTCTATAGATGGAGGGCCCGATCTAAGGCCAAAAGGCAGAGGTCGGCCGCAGCGTATTTTGTTGGGTATTTGGCCCGATGAGCATATAAAGGGTGTTATAAAAACCGTTGTTTTTCGCGATGCCAAAGATCTTAAAGATGAGGGTCTGACGCATATGCCATACGGTCGGCATTCGGTAGGTGATGTTTAAAAGATATTTTACAAAGAACAAACGTTGCATGCTAACCCTGGTCAATGTTTTTAGCCCGTTTTTTCATTTCAGGAAGGACCGATTACTTATCCTGGTGTTAGTGCTCAATGTCCGAATGGAATGCCCGGTGCTACTGGTGAACAGATGACGCAAGAGGCTACTGCAGCTGCAGTAGCTGCTGTTGCCCATAATCTGCGGCAACAAATGCAAATGGCAGCAGCAGCCCAACAGCAACAACTTGGTGATACGCATAGCACACCGAATCTCTTTAATCTTCCGCCACATTTAGCTAGTGGAGGCCCTCTTACGGGGCCACCTGGTCCAGTTGGAGTTCCTTTGCCTAAGGCGAGTATATCTCCGGCGCTCAGTTCATCATCGAATACAGGTGGTGTTGGCTCAATGATGGGCTCCAGACATGTTCCTTCTCCCTGTGGACCCACCTTGCCTGGTATGCATCAACTACCGCCTAGTATGGCTGTAGCATTGCATATGGCTAGTAGTGGCCATAGTGGTCGTTGTGATCCGAATACTATGTTGACGCAGCAGCAACAACATCAACTGCAGCAATTGCACTTGCAGCAACAACATGCGCTGCAGCAACAACAGCAAAAACATCAACAGCAACAGCATCAAATGGGCTATGGAACGCATACACAGTCCTTGGGCCACTCATCCATGGCAGGTACTCATCACTCTCACGCAATCGTCCAGCAATCAATGCAAAAGACAACAACGACTTCCTCAACAAAAACAACATCTTCCAGATCATCGCCGTCAATGCGAACTAGTCCGCACAGTATTACTCCATTACATTCTCCATTAACGGAATTGGGTCTTGAAATGAGTTTTAAACCCTCGCGTCCATTTTCACCTTCTCGTCTATTCTCGGATGACATTTCCGATATTGTAGGTGTGACAGGCTCACCATTACGATCGCCATCATTAACGATTTCATCATCCTCGGCTATGACAACATCTACGATAACAACAACTAATAGCATTACAACAAGCATGGCGAGTGCAACAACATCAGAGCCTCCAACGTCAAGCACAACTATAATTACATCTGCCTCTGGACCTAGCCACAGTACTAACGCATCCGCAACAAGCAACTTAAGTTCCACGGGAATAAAACTCGAACCTATTACGACAAGTAGCGATTAAGGTGATATTATTTTTTATTAGTTTTTATTTGTTTATTATGATTATTTATTAATTATTTATTATTTTGAAAACAAACAAACAGTCAAACAAAAAACAAAACTACACCCACGAACCAGTATTCAAATATACAAAAATACATAGGTTTTGGTATTTATATCTTCCCCTTCCCCCATTCAATCATTCACTTATAATATGATAAATTATAGACTTAAATGCGTGTGTGTGTGCGTGTACGTATGTGTGTGTGTGTGTGAGTATAGTGTTATTAAAATTGATTTTTTTTTTTTGTAAACTAAGTTGTATTTATAGGTTAAGTTATTGCTTAAGACAGCAGATACACTGTACTCCATTGAAATTAAGGAAAAAGGAAATGAAATTAAAATTGTTGACACACACACACACATGCATACACACAGACCATTTGCATATTTAGTATGAATGTATGTATACTTTGTATGTATTAAACATTAAGCAAGAATTTACGATTAGTTTTTAAACTAGTTGTTGTATTATTAAAGCATTGTAATGCATTAATGTAATGTATTTAAAAACAAAAACAAACAAAAAAACAAAAACAAAAAATAATTTTTAAAATAATCAAGATTTGATCTCTCTTTTTAATTGTATAAGTTTAAATATTTGAATATTTTTATACCATTCCAATCTATTTAAGAGATGTAATTAATGACAACAACAACAACAACAACAACAAAAATTAAAAATTAAAAATTAAAAAACTAAAAAAAAAAAAACTAAAAATTAACAATAAATATGAAATGTGTGCCCAAAATTAATGGAAAATAAATTTTTTCTTTTTTTTTTTTATTTTATTTCAATCTTTTTTTTCACTTATTTTTAGACAAAAAAAAAATACGAAACAAAAAAAAAATTAACAAAAATGTACAAAACCGTTGAAAATGTTTTTGGAATAAAAAAAAAAGAAAAAAAAGCAATGCCCCTTTTAGGAAACAAAATTAATCTTTAGAGAAAAAAAATCTACAAAACAAAAATGCCTTTCGGAATAAAATTCAAAAATTTATGCTCTAGAAAAATGTAACGAAAAAACGAAAAAAAAAAACAAAAACAAAATTTAAAAAATATATATATTTACATATATATTTATATTGAAATTAAAATTAAATCGAAATTTAGAATAAGTTTTAAACAAAAAAAAAATTAAAAACAAAAAAAGAATAAATTTACATATGTATGTACATATGTAAATTACATATGTAAAATACATGTAATCTACATATGTAAAGTACTACATTGATTGAAAAGTTTTCATTTAACCTTACAAATTTAACAATTGAAACTTTGTAAAGTTTTGAGTTAATACGTTCAACTGCTACACTGAGTATCAAATAAATATAAACACTCAATTTTGTTTGATAAAAATTTACATTTCATTAAAAATGGAATTAATAGAAGACTTGGAAAATAATTTACTTTTTATAAAAATATCACTGTGTTCTTAATTATCAAATGAATGTAAACAGAAACTTTAATTTAATCATTATTTAATATTTTATTTGCCAACCTTTAATTTCATTAAAACATCTCGTCTCCCAGACATTGAATCCACAAGTTCTAGGGTGAATTCTGTAATTATTTTCTTCCATTCATTCTGCCAGGCTAGCTTGAGGTCATACTTGTTGGAACTTTTTCTTTCTTCGACTTCTTTATCTAGGTATTCCCAAAGGTATCTGATTGGATTCAAGTCTAGCGATTGTAGCAGATGGTCGAGTGTTCAATAAGTCCAATAAAATATCTTCTTCTGCATAATTTTCAAGACGTATTGAGTAATTGAAGCACCCAATTGCGAAATAAATCCAATTTCTGCACTCTATTAGATACATTCTGTTGGAGAATAAGCAAATAGTGTACTTCTTTTTAATCCTTAATTCAAGACAAAGTAGTTTGTCAACTCCCGATACTGCTATGCACCACCGGATCATCATTGATCGCCCACCAGGCTTCACTATTTTCTTAATACATTTATTTTGCCATGTTTTTTGGAAACTTTGGTACCAAAGACTTCATGTTTACTAAGTATTCTTCCAATACGATATCAGCTAGCTCATATACTTTTAATTTATATGCGCACTCTAGCTTGTTTTTAGTATGAAAAGCTTTTTGTGTGATCCTTTGTCTTGTAATCCGCTATTTTTACTGCTCTGTATTAAGGATAGCACTTTACTTTTCTCACAATAACTGTTTCGTCTCTTTCGTAAATTGTTTAAATATCTTTCGCGCTGCAAAATCGCTTGGCAAAATTAGAGCCAATATTCCTGTTCACAATTTCACTTATTTTCTGCAGAGATCCTGTATTTTTATGCAAATCTGTGACTATTCTACGGGTCTTCCTTTGTTATCCTTAAAAACGAAGAATTACAAAAAACTTCGCATGTTTTTCAAATAATGTCATCAGGAGTTTACATTCATTTGACGCTCACTGTATATTTAAAATCTCAATATATTTTTATTTACATTCTGATCTGACAATTTTTTAATATTTTGTAACAACTTTTCAATCAATGCCTATGTACATACATAAATATGGTAGTTTAATGAAAAAACAGACACACACACTCAAAAAAAAATGGCAGTCGATTTGATTTGTTCATTATCTGTATGTGAATTTAAGCTTTAATAACTTTTAGTTCATTTTTTTTAAAGAGAATGATTGTTTAAGTTTTTTTTTATAAAATTTAAAATAAAATAAATCCTTGTATAATATTTTAAAAAACGATTTAAGCATGACTTGATAAGAGTCGCATAGGAAGTGCCTTCTTTTTTTAAAATGAAAAAACGAAACAAAACAAAAAGAAAAACAAAAACAAAAAACATCTAAAATTTTAGGTTAAGACAACTGACTTTTTGGCTGACATAACAACTGACTAAGATAATGATGATTAAAATGTTTATTAAAATGCATACAGACTACATGACACTCAAATTGATTGTATTCTTTGTTTGAAATTTAGTTCTTTTTTATTTTATTAATTAGTTTTTATTTTATTTTCGTAAGTAAGAATATGAAACATTTTTGGCCAAATTTAAGAAAATAATTTTGAAATATTTTTCTGTTTCTGTATAATGTTTTGAAAGCACACAGTTTCTATACAAAATGAAAGAAGAAGAAATGATAAACAATTTAAATAAAATGAAAAAAAAAGAACAAAAAAACCAAGAAAAAAAAAACAATGACGAAAGTATGAATATCAACTTAATTTATAATAAAAAAAAATATAAAAAATAAAATCATTTATTACATACCATATAATCCACTTCCCGATGTCGTTGTTTGTTTATATTTGATGTATGTATGTATGTATCAACGACCAACTGCAGCATTATGTTAATGGATTTTCTTTTTTCAATTCAAACTAAAACTAAATAAATACAAAATAAATAAACAAACAAACAAAAAAAAAACTTTGTAAAATTAAGAAATTTAAAATAAAAAAGAAATACCAAAATCCACATACATATATGTATGTATGTATTACACAAAACAATTTAATAAATAGTATTTATTATTATTATTTTTGAAATAGACAAATTCGCAATCTTGACATTGAAATCAAAATAGAAAAAAAACCTTAAGAAAAAAAAAATAGACAAAGAATTACACTAATTAATATAGAAATAATTAAAAAAAAAACCCCTCAAGCCGAATCTAAACATTTACTAAGCCACAGTCCGTTAATCTGAGTTTTAGGAGAAACAAAAGACCATGATATTGATCACAAGTGGACTGGGAGAAAGTCTTATAGGCTTTTAAATACCCACAATACATAAAAATGAGTTTAAACTATAATGTCGATACAATAGTAATGCATATTGTATATTTACATACACATATGGGTTCTTCCGTTCATTATGAGATCCCCAAAGGTTTCTAATTCCTTATCTGTATATGTATGTACATTTCATTGCCATTCAATTTAATTCAAATCACTTCCTTAACATTTATATATTTATGTATGTATGTACATGGGTATTAAAAACATTATTTGTCCCATATAATAAACCCCATCCATGTATTGTATTGCAATTAAACGTTTGTTTTATTGTTTTCCTTTATTTTAATAATTTATTACGCAAAACTAACCAAAAAAAAAACTACTAACAAGAGAAAAAACAATTAACAAATATTGAATGATTATAATTTGTTTATACAAAATAAATAACAACAATAATACCGACACTATTGTAATAACAATATCATACACAATGAGCATGTATGTACACTGCAATCAAAAGTAAAAAACAAAAAAAAAATCTTGAAATGTAATAAAATAACGAAATTAAAAGAAACTTTAGAATAAATGTGTTTTAATACTTGGCCTTATAAATTGCTTTGGTCACACACTTAAGGACTTTAAAGAAAAAGCACACAGAAGTGCTTCCAAAAAGGGTAAATTCCTTTTTCTTCCTTTACTTTTTTTTCATAATTCAAACTACATCAGAATGATCTATCGAGATGTATTTGTGTTTTAAAAATAGAACTTTGTTTTATTTTTTTTATTCAAATATTAATTTCGATTTGAAACATTGAATAATCGTAAACTTATAAGTATGTACGTGTATGTACAACTGAAATTAATAAATCCAATAAAAGAATACAAGTAGGTATTTTAAAAATACATTTTTTTTTGGGAAATTTACAAAGGTATTGCTCTTAGTATATGCAAACATACTTTCTTGCTAATTTTTGGGAATTTCATAATACAGATTAAAAAAATTTACAAGGCTATCGAGCCCTTAGCATAGTTATTTTGAAGCAAACAAACATCATAATCCTTTTAGAATTGTTGTTTTTGTTGTTGTACAGAAACTAATTAACACTTGCCGTATCTGAACGTGGCGTATGAATCTCTTGATGGCGTTGTAAAAGACTCAGGCACTGGTGCAGGCACTGTGTGCTGGCGGTAGATATTGCTTTAAGGAGTAGTAGATCAGGATCTGTTGGTGAAAAAGTTTCACAATCGATATTTTCAATTGTACGTGCCAAAGTTGCATTGCTAAAATGTTATTTAGAAGTACAATATGCATAATTAAGTTCGCTAATGTCTACAATAAAATTGTTTATTACCATTGTTCAGTTAAATAGAGTGCCTGTCTTGCCGAAACCATTGCATCTGATGCTGCCAATAGTTCACGGGGAGGCAATGGTGTCGAATTATTTATATCCATTGCTTTAGTATGGCTTTCAACAACAGCACGCAGACCATCCACCCATTCCTGGCGAGCCCTAGCATCTGCAGCTCTCAATTTGATTGTGTCACCGGAAGCACAGCCAATTGAAAAAGTTCGTGAATCTTCATCACTGGGACAGACAACGGCTCCAGCTAAATGGACTTGCCCACGCGGTGAACCTGCTAATACGTGCACTGGTGGTGGTATGTCATCGTTAGCTGATGTACAATCTGATAAATAATAGCTTAAGATACCACTTTGTGGATCAACCGTAAACCATCTATACTGCCATCCTAAAATCACATTATTTCTCCCATTAAATACATTAAATTAAACACAATTTGTTTTTCATTTGTTTACCTTTCATCACGTTAGTGTATTTACAAAGCAGTCCATTGAGCTGATGGCGAACACCCTGATTCAGCACTTTATTTAAGTTTGTCTCCATTTCACCAGTATCCACTGATACAATTTTACAGGTGTTCCAACGTTCGATTAACTTCTCTTCGATATTGTCCTGGTGGTCGACACTTTTTCGCTGTAAATTGCCGACTTTAGGTTCTGCTTGGAGTAAACAAGTGTTGGCTGTTGCTTCAACTGCTGTTACTGGTGTATTTAACGAGGACAACGGAACTGATGTTTGATTTTTAAGACGAGACTTATTTTTACGATGCTGTAGTGTAGATTTTATTTTACGCAGAATTTTTGCTAATTTATTTTAACAACTATAACAAAAGAAAAAACTGAAGGAAAGAACAAATGAAACTGATTTAACCGTGTCTGTTGACAAATTTATCTGCTCGCCAGAGCTTCAATTTGTGAATCAGTGTATAAACAGAATATGACTGCAACTTCAACTTTGTTCAACACCTCAAAATGTGTGAAGGAAGTGGTGTTTGTTTACAAAATACATAAGAATTCATAAAAGTATGGTAACATCGTTCAGGGATTGGAACTTGCAATTTATGGATCCTCAACTGCGAGAGAATAACGTTACAATCGTAAAATAGGTCCACCTTACATTATCTGACGATTTTTAACTGTCAATTTATGCAGAAAATTTCGTTCCGTGGTCATTCTGTTCCTGTGATAAGATTGTGAGTGAATTTGATTGTTATTATCATTACTCAGCTGACATTTTGACATTTTAAATGACTATACACTGGCCAGTGTTGACAACGTTTACATTTTAAAGCAAAGCCGGTAAAACAAAATATAAATTTCATAATAATGAAGTAAAACTCAATCTTCGGGATAATTAGAATCTGCTATACGTAAATTATATAATAAAAAGAAATCTATCTTTTTTCATATCACCAACTGAAGAACAACACTAAGAGGACAGGGAAAGAATTGGTTATTTGCCAGATTTCGTTATAGTGTAAATTTCAATCAAAAAATCGAAATTGGTTGTTATCTTTGATAATTTTCTAAGGTGTGCAGTGTTAACGTACTGCCCAAAAATACATCTCTAAAATATTAGCAGTTATTTATCACCACTGCTTTTTGGGTATTCACAAAAAATTTGTCAAGACAGACATGGACGTCGCGTAGAATATTTTCGCTAAATTTGTCAAAAGTTCTAATAGTTTATAGTGAAAAATAAATGATAATATTAATAGAGTTTCTTTTAAATAAGTGCATTGTAAAACTGGGAATGCAATTATTATAAAATCTCTAAAATGTACAGTTAAAATAAGAAATCAATGGGCATTGTTTAAGCAAGAACAAGCAACGGAGCACCAAATCAAACATTAGTTCACCAACAACAATAAGAAAAATTCTTGGCTTCTTTCTGTGTGTACGATTTTTTTTCTGTCTTCTTTGTGGGCCTGAGAGCATTTAGTTTCATTTTATGTTTTTCCTTAAATAAATCTGACTAAAACAAAATTTAATTATAATAGTTTATTGAGATAAAAAGGAAAAATTACAATAAAGTACGGTAATTTTTCTGTTCTCCACGCAAATAAAGTTGAGCTTTGTGTAGTCTGACAATAAAAAATTATTTTCATTGATTTGTGTTCGTTCTATGTTCTACCTGCCCACAAAGTACATCGCAAGAACACTGAAATCGAAAAAATTACCAGTCATAAGGTTTTAATAGATATATATATATACATATATAGGCGAGTTGTACTATAAGACAATGGTGTGTTGTGTCCTTATTAGCCTTAGTGTTAAATGATAATTTCATTATAATGCTCGCCCCGGCTAATATTGATAATGTATTCATTTGCTGTTCGTCAAGGGGGTGGAAATAAGTGCATTTACAAATGTCAGCCGTATGAATTAGTCAACATCTCTGCAATTTTTCTGCTTCTTCCGGAGGCGAACATTCATATATTACGCACACAGATGCATCTATATTTCCTATATACATATGTATTGTGTTCAATGGACAAGTGACATATGTAACAACAAAGTGAAGAAAACCAAATTAAATAATGGAGAAAAATTAAATATAAAATAATATGATATGGAAAATATAAAAGTTAATTACAAACTAGTGTTTCAATAATGTTGCTATCGGCTGTTTTATTTCTATCAATTGGCCACTGCACTTAGAAATATAAACTTCCATAAGATAAAATCAGAAAATGAATTGGAAGAAATAAAGAATATTAAGAAAAACAAAAACATTTGTTAATGCAGTTGCAATACATTAATTATTCCTATCTTGGTTATTGGTTTTCGAAAAGTTTAAATGCGGTTTTAGCCCACGTCCTCATAAACAGCGCTGTCGTATACGTAGTCGTCGATTGTGGCTATAAACAAAAACACAAAAGAAAAGCATTGTGTAGATGGTAGTGTCTGCTTTATTTAGTCTACCGTATTTGTTTATATAGTTTGATATTTGTGTCTTATATTTATTTTCCCTTTTTTTTTTTGTTTTTGATTCCTATTATTTCTTATGTACATATACTCATATGTGCATATATATGTTTGCGTACATGTGTTTGAGTGTGTGCATCTCAAACCAAAGTGTGTATAAATTTCTATTTGTTTTTGGAAAAGAAAAATGTTGACATTGAAAATGTTTGCCAAATATTTGAACAAATCGATAAATGTTTATAACCGAAAGTATATATCAAATCAATACTAATCTAATTTGAAGAAAATATTAAGAAATATTAGTGAAAGTGTTTAAATCGAAAATTGGACAACAAGAAAAGCTCTAAAATTGAAATATCATATACAAGAACATAAAGAAAATTTCTTTAAGCATCATTATTCATCGTAAACGTCAAAATGGATGGCCAACGCGCTCGCGACATACTCACATTGTTGCAAGAGCGCGTCGTTTTTCTAAGCGGGGGCAGAGATCGACGTGGTGGACCACTTTTATGTTTTCCAGCTACGCCAAGACGTGATCGGCTAAAACCAGAAGATCTGAGGCGCTTGCTTAGTTATCTCATAATGATACCAAGGTAAGTAACTCATTATTTTTGTAATTACCACAAGGGCTACATATCTCCGTTGCGATTTAATTATAAAAATTCGGAAGTCTATTGAGTATAATTACCTGATAAAATATTTGCTCTTAATTGTTTTAATTGCGTAGAATTAATTTTAAAAGAACTATTTTCTGAAATATTGCTTTCTTAACTGAACTAAAAGGAACTATAATGGAATGCAAAGGAAACATAAAGCAAAGAATGAGCACATTCCGGCAGTATAACCGGGCATGCGATCCTCTTTCGTAATGAAATTTGTCTTTACTAATATCACAAATATCTGGAAATTTTAATGACTAATGCGATCAAAATACACAGGGCTAAAAACACATTTTTTCATTGTTTAGTGTGGCACGATTACATTCCATAATCAAAAGTGAAAAACTAAAAAAGAATTTTTCTTTTGTAACATACAGTAATATCTCGGTTATAATGTTTTATACTTTGTTTCATTATAAACATCAAGCTTTATTGGTCTTTCTCTCTATTAAGGTTGGCAAATCAACCAAAATTTTTATAAAAAAAGAAATTCAAATTAAGCAACAACAAGGTTAGGTTAGTTCGTAAACCCACTTTGAGGTATTAGGTCTTTCCTAAATCAAGGTTTAGACCCATTTGTGGTACCACAAGTCAGTATTCAATTTCCCTATAAAAAAAACCTTTCTGACGCCATAATAAATCTTGCTGCTGCAGTAACACTTATGCTAAAGATGACAAATGAAAGGGAAAAACTATAAATTTCGTACTTTTTGAATCAAAAGCAATAGTGCGATGCATGGCCATGGCATATAAGAAACTCAATTAGTCCTCTCTTTATCAAATAGAATTTTATTTATGATCTTACAATTACTAATTGTATTGGCTATATAGAAATTGGCTATATAGGAACTTATGCTCGGTATAGTGTAACAGATCTGCTCACCAAAAATCGAATCAATTATTACTTCTTTTTTACTCTAGGCCACCTATAATATTATAGAATTCAAAACAAAAACAAAGTTAATTTCGAATTATTGGAAAACATTTTTATTAATCACATTATAAATGCCTACTGTTGTTGGCTGGGTAAAAGTAATTTTTATTGCAATAATTCTCCATTTGGCAAATTTGCGTCCAAAACTGAAAACAAAAGTTTTACTTTAATAAATTTACATATAAATTGTGAACAAAAAAATGAAATCGTACTTATAAAGAATATTAGTTTTTTATATGGTAATGCTTACCTTTTGAAAAACAAATTAGTAAACACTTCGTGACTCCCTTTTCCTCACTAAAGAACGAACACAATGATTGCGAATCGCACTGCCCATGAAGATCTACTGTAAATAAATGAGTGTAACACAAATTCGTTATTATTAATGAACATGCGTATGTATGTACTAAATAATAATAATTGTTGAAAGAAGGAATTGTTGTAATTATTAAGAATAATTATTAAAGAAAAGAAATTATTGTTAGAACCTTGAAAGATTCGAACTAATATTCTTCATAGCAATTATATAAAATCGATTAATACATCACATTTTATCAAAACCGAGTCCACTTATTATATACCTATATGTTCACATAAAATTTTTATAAAATACCTGCATATATTAATATTATGATTAGATTTTGTATTAAAAATTTAAAAAAAAAAACATAATTTTCTCTTTCAGTGATTCAGCAAAGAATTTGGGATTTACTGTTATTATTGATATGCGCGGCAATGGCAATTGTTCGACAAATGTCAAGGCTATATTAAAAGTTCTGCAAGAACACTTTAGTGCCAATATACATAATGTTGTAATTATAAAACCGGATAACTTTTGGCAAAAGCAGCGCGCATCTATATCTTCACATAAATATAAATTTGAAACTTCAACTATATCGATTGAAGCTCTTAATAAGATTGCTGAACCCAATCAGTTGACGTCAGATTTTGAAGGCAATCAAATATATGATCATCAGCAATGGACTGATTCCAGACTAGCCATAGAGGATTTCTTTTGGCAAGCAAGTGATTTAGCTGATCGTATAGATGACTTACAAGAGGACTTACAGCGCAATGATTTTGCCGAAGATGTCAACGGAGCACGACATGCCTTAGACCATCATAACGAAATGAAGAAAAAAATTCTAAAACTACCAATTGAGGATTTGGATGTACAGGGAAAGAAATTGTTGGCAAAAATTAATATGAACTCTGGATGTAGTGGTGCCGCTGTAAGTATAAAGAAAACAAATATTTCATGACAATAAATTTTCTACATTATTTGTTTTTGTTTTTCAGGGAGCAACTGGAGGCGATTGCGGTGGCAGTGAGTCCGGTACATCGTCACAATCGAGGGTACCCACTAATAATCCAGATATGTCAGCTGCAATAAGCAAAGCTTTACGACAAATCGATCTTATTCATTCAGGCCAACAACGTTTGCTTACCTTGTGGCAGCACAAAAAAGTCAAACTAGACCAGTGTTTTCAATGGCGATTGTTTGAGCAGGATTGTGAAAAAATGTTTGATTGGATCCTTCATAATAGAGACGTGTTTCAAATGTCGTATGTTGAAATTGGTCATAATTATTCTGTGGCGAAATCACTGCAAGATGAGCATCAAAAATTTGCAGTTGCCTCAATGAATGTTTCAGTCAATATCGATCGAATTTTAGCAGTTGCATCTAGACTAATAGAAAGTCAACACTATGCCGCACAAAATATAAAGACCTTAGCAACACGGTTAGATCGTACATGGAAAGATTATGCAGCTGGTCTAGACGAAAGGACAGCGGTTCTTCAATTAAGTGTCCTTTTTCATCATAAAGCTGAACAGTACTGTAATAGCGTTTCCTCTTGGGCAGCTGCTTGTCAAGCTTCACAACCATTACCTTCTGACATCCAAAGTTTAGAAACAGCCATTCGAACACACCAGTCGCTATACGAAGCCATGTGTCAGGCGTATACGGAAGTTCATTCAACTAGTAAGAAATTATTGTACCAATTAGATCATTTGGTACAGGTGTGCAATCAACCTCCACCACCAGGAGTACCAGACCATCGCAAAAACAGCACATACAATAAGTATGGACGACAAAATCCAGCTGCTGATTATAGTGAAGGTGCTTCGCACGTACTAGCAGTTATTCATCAAATCCTTGGTCACCATCGGTCCTTAGAATCGAAGTGGCATCAAGAGAAAATTCGATTGCATCAGACCTTAGCATTAAGGCTATTTCAGGAAGACGTTAAGCAAGTTCTTGATTGGTTGAAAAATCATGGTGAAGTTTTTGTACGTAAAAATACTGGCATTGGCAGAAATCTACAGAAGGCACGTGTGTATCAAAAATCTCATGAACATTTTGAAAATGTAGCCCAGAACACATACAGCAACGCTGAAAAACTGTTGGCTGCCGCCGATGAACTTGCTCGTA
Organism: Sarcophaga bullata; assembly: GCA_005959815.1. Lineage (NCBI taxonomy): Eukaryota > Metazoa > Arthropoda > Insecta > Diptera > Sarcophagidae > Sarcophaga > Sarcophaga bullata. The sequence continues at coordinate 232,246 of QOCX01000237.1, forward strand.
GTGGGGAGGCGGATCCAAATGAAATTTACTCAGTAGCGCACGAGCTAGAAATTCAGGTTGCAAGTTTCGCTGAACGTGTCGAACAGAGAAGAAGACGTCTAGACATGGCGGTAATTTTTTATACACACGAAAAGGAAGTTACGGCTTGGATAGACCAGTTAAGAGCAGACGTCTCCACAGATGAAACAATGTTGTCTCAAGAAAATTTAGAAGGTATAGAAAGACTTTTGCAGCAGTATAGAGAACAGCAAGATAATACCGTGAAAGGGTGTATGCAAACAATTGCACAAGGTGAAGCCTTGCTTCAGGAAATGCGATCACTAGAGTACTCCGATAATACCGGTTCTCTTTCAGCTTTAGAAGCAGCTCTAGAAAAGCTTTCAAAACAAAAAATTGAACTGGAGGAATTGTGGTCCGCTCGTAAATTTCGTGCTGACTTGATTTTGCGTTTACGCTATTTTGAACGAGACGCAATGGAACTTTCTTCCCAGCTTGAAATATGGTCGGAAGAACTCCAACATGCTGATCTGTCTCGGGACTACCAAAAAGCAGAACAGCTTATACGAATGCACAATGAATCTGTCAGTGATATACAGAACGCTACTTATGAGGTTCTGGAGCAGGGTCAAGAGCTGCTGCAAATGTTTGAGTCTGCAGGGTTTATCTCAATGGCTGATGCTACACATACTGCTCAAGCTCGTATCGAATATTTACTAAACTTTTTACGTGAACGTGAAATAGATTTAGAGGAATTATCAGAAGCAAAGCGTGCTAAACTCGAGCAAGCTGTTCAGTTGTGCCAGTTCCAAAATGATGCCAATCAAGTTATATCGTGGATACGTAATGGTGAAGCCATGTTAGTAGCAAGTTTTGTAACCCCCAACAGCCTTCAAGAAGCGGAACAGTTGCGTGTGGAACACCAGCAATTTCAAGTAGCAATTGAAAAAACGCACACATCGGCCGTTCAGGTAAAATATCGAGCAGATGCACTAATCAATGCCAATCATTATGACCCTCAATCTATACGGGAGATTTCGGACGACGTCACTAAAAAATGGCAGCAACTTGTTACTTACGCCGAAGAGCGCCACAAGTTGGTAACCGCATCTATAAATTTTTACAAAACAGCCGAACAGGTGTGCTCGGTTCTTGATAGTTTGGAAAGGGAATACCGTAGAGAGGATGATTGGTGTGGTGGCGGAGGGTCCAGTGATAAAGCCCAAACAATTGTTCAGCTTATTTCGAAACACCAAGAGCAAAAGGAAGCCTTTCTAAAGGCTTGTACACTAGCAAGACGAACTGCTGAAACATTTCTTAAGTATGCGAACAGGTCGCAACAATACTATGAGTATCAGTCTCAGGGCAATTGTGAAAATCGTGTAAAAACAATTTTGGACAAATTGCTAACTCAGGAAAACCAAGTATTAGAGTTTTGGACACAGCGAAAAAAATCACTCGATCAATGTCAACAATTTGTCCTCTTTGAACGCAGTGCAAAGCAGGCAATTGAATGGATTCATAATACAGGCGAAGCCTATTTGTCGTCCCGAACAAATCTAGTAGGAAAAACTCGTGAAGAAACCGAAGGTTTGCTCAAAGAGCACAACGAGTTTAGGGGCACAGCTAAAGAGACGAGAGAACGAGTTAAACTATTGATCCAATTAGCTGATAGTTTGGTCGAAAAAGGTCATGCACACGCAAGTTCCATTAAACAATGGGTTGCGTCTGTCGATCAAAGGTATGTCTTATATAGAAATCTCTTTTCTTTTTCTATTCAAAATTAATAAAAATAATCTTTAACTTAACGAACAGGTATAAAGACTTTAGCAATCGTATGGATTCATATAGAGAACAATTAGAAAAGTCTTTGGGGATGTCAATGGCAGTAGAATCTGATGCTAATACTTCGATTAGTTCCACAACAGGTACATATATTATTAGAGAATTATAAATACATATCAGATTAAATTATAATACGCTATCAAATCTGTCAGGTTCTTCCACATCAACAGATCGGCATTCTGATCCTACTTTGGAAGCGAAATTGACAACGTCAACAACAGTGGCCGCAAAAGAAATAAATGAAGAAAAACGTAAATCAGCACGTAGAAAAGAATTTATAATGGCCGAGTTGATGCAAACCGAACGAGCATATGTGAAGGATTTGGAAACTTGCCTCAAGTTTTTCCTCGAAGAATTTCGGTCTGGCCAAGGCGTCCCTTCGGCTCTCACTGGCAAAGAAGATATAATTTTTGGAAATATTAGAGAGATTTATAATTTCCATCATAAAATATTTTTACGGGAATTAGAAAAATACGAAACAATGCCAGAAGATGTAGGCCATTGCTTTGTAACTTGGGCTTGCAAATTCGATATGTATGTGCACTATTGCAAAAACAAACCAACTTCGAATAATTTACTAGTACAACATGCCGGAACATTTTTTGATGAACTACAACATAAGCACAAAGTTGAACATCCATTACCGGCTTTCCTTATTAAACCAGTGCAACGCATTACTAAATATCAACTACTTCTCAAGGATTTATTATCTTGCTGTGAAGAAAGTCATGGTGAAATAAAGGAAGGCCTTGAAGTTATGCTAAATGTTCCGAAAAAGGCTAATGATGCCATGCACTTGTCGTTGCTAGAAAACTGTGACGTTTCCGTTGATAGTTTGGGAGAAGTTGTCTTGCAAGACGCTTTCCAAGCTTGGGATACTAAACAAATAATTCGAAAAGGTCGAGAAAGACGTGTTTTTCTCTTTGATATGTACTTGCTATTTGCTAAGGAAGTTAAGGATTCATCTGGATCCGTAAAATATCAATTTAAAAGCAAATTAATGACTACAGGTAAATAAACTTTTTAAACATTTCTACTGTATTTTATTTCATTTCAAAATATATGCGTTTATTTCAGATCTTGGAATTACGGAACATATAGAAGGAGATGAAACAAAATTTGCCGTATGGACTGGACGCCCTCCAATGTTATCTGACTGCCGAATCGTACTTAAGGCTAATAGTTTAGAAACGAAACAAGTAAGATGAAATACTAAAATTAATATTATTTGTGGTAAATAATTTATTCTTTATGTTGATTCTATTATAGATATGGACTAAAAAACTTCGAGAAGTTATGCAGGAAACATGCTTCTCTGGTACTTCTCTTACGCTACCCAAGTCTCCAGCGAAAAATTCTGGTTCATCTCAACGTTCATCACGTGACCTTGATGATCCTCAAACAGAAAATGATCCTGATAGGTGTTCGCTTGCCAGTTTCGGATCTGGCAATACAACTGATAGCGACAATAAGGTATTTATGAACACAATTTTTTTTTTTTTAATTGAACGTTTACGACAATGCGAATGATGTCACTTACTAGCCGTGTCTCCGCATCATATTTAAATTTGCGTTTTTGTACTTTTTATTAAACGATGTATTGTATTTCCGCGTAATAGCCTAAAACGTTTAAATATGTCTTTAGTATTTGCGAATAGTAACAGAGTGGAACAATTCTTAACTCTAAAGTTATTTAAATATAATAATATGTCGTAAACACTATTATTACTATTATTATATTCAATAAAAATTACATCAACCTTTGGTTTAAATGAAATATTCAATACCAATTTAAATTGTTTTTCCAAAATAGATCCAATTTCTATACACTGTTGTCTGGTACACTACGCCGAATATCAATTGTCAGATGCAGCAATATATTGGCAATTGACAGACAATGAAAATTTTGCATCATTACGTGAGCAATTTGTCAGAAATGCTTACAATTTCATTTTAAAATGACTGCTTGCCAATAACGCTTTTATTTGTAGATGTCAGACAAAAAATATCATTTCATAAAATTGTCACATTATATACACTCCGGTCTTTACAACCCTTTCGTCAGAAATACGGTTTAATTAAATAATCATTTTTTATGTTTACCACCCAGTATTAAAGTTAAAGAAAAAAATAACCTCAAAACAATATGTCAATTTTGGTATTAACAGAGCAAATCTTCATGTTAACCAAGTAATGTAAAATGATTACAGGGCAATATATTTTTAACTTTTACATGTACAATAGTTTTCCGATTTAACGAACCTAATTGTTGTCAGGCCTCTTCGATATTCGTTATTTAACAAAAAAAAATAAGAAACTTTCCCATTTATTCAAAACTCAAAGTATACATATTGTTACGTTTTTACCTTTTAAAAACGTTTAAAATATGAGCTCGTAGATTGCAAATAAAAATAAAAATAAATTTGTGTTTAATTTTAATTAAATCCTTTATTAATCACACAACTTTGTGTTCCACTGTTCACAACTTGTTTTAACAACAACAATAGTGTTATTTGTTATTCCTTTTTGTTTAAGCCCTTTGCGATAAACACTAACAATTATTACACAATTGTTCTATCGATCTTTATAACGGAGATCTTCAAACCACGATTGCTTTCTCCACACGCACAGTGTCTTCACACAAGACTGACTGCACTTTTCCTGACTTTGCATGCTTTGCCTTGCCTTTTATATAGCGACGTAAACAGTCTGATGAATGTTCTCATAGGCGAAGGTTCTAGTCTTCGCCTTCAGTATTTTTAATATTTACAACGAAAATTATATTCTTTACACTGGATGTTAAGTAAACATAGACTGTAAAGTTAACACTAACTGTTAAGTTAACAGTTAATTAAAAAGTATAAAAAGAAAATCAATTAAAATTACAAAATAGGCAAAAGCTGAAGAAAAACTAAAAGAAAGACCAACCGAAACCTTTTTTTTGTTTGATTTTTTTGTTGATAGACCAGGATTTTTTTACATACCCTTCATAAATCGGAAATTATGATAAAAAAAAAAATAGTAGACTGAATAGTCATGTTATCAAGGACTCCAAACACAGTTTTCGCTACTGTCGGTAATCTTTGGTACCGGAGATACAGACGATGGGCCAAATTTTTTTTACATGAGCAAAAAAGTACTCTGTACAAATCGGATAAAAATGGAATTGTGGGGGAAATGGACTTAGTGGGCTGAATAGCTCTAGTATCAAGGACACCAACTCAAAACAAATTTTTGTCACGGTCGGACATTACTAAGGAGCGTTAATATCGGTGATGAAGCTTATAATAAGCGCTGAAGCTACAAGTCAACGATCAAAAATGCAAGTCATCAACCAAAAAATGTAAGTTATCGTCCAAAAAAATGCAAGTCATTGACCGAAAACAATGCAAGCCATCTTCCAGGAAAAATGAAAGTCATCGACTAAAAAATACAAGTTATCGACAAAAAAAAATTGCAGGTTATCTACCGAAAAAAATGCAAGTTATGCACTCTAAAAATGCAAGTCATCGACCAAAAAAAATGTAGTTATCGACCAAAACGAATTCATGCAGCGACCAAAAAATTGACGTCTTCGTCTAAAAAATCTACCGAAGTAATCAACAGAAAATTGCACGTTTTGGCCCCAAAAAAAAGCATATCAACGCTAAAAAATGAAAGTCATCGACAGGTAAAAATTCAACTTTGGAGCAAATCTTCATGTTAACCAAGTAATGTAAAATGATTAACAGGGCAATATATTTTTAACTTTTTACATGTACAATAGTTTTCCGATTTAACGAACTAATTGTTGTCAGGCCTCTTCGATATTCGTTATTTAACAAAAAAAAATAAAAAACCTTTCCCATTTATTCAAAACTCAAAGTATACATATTGTTACGTTTTTACCTTTTAAAAACGTTTAAAATATGAGCTCGTAGATTGCAAATAAAAATAAAAATAAATTTGTGTTTAATTTTAATTAAATCCTTTATTAATCACACAACTTTTGTGTTCCACTGTTCACAACTTGTTTTAACAACAACAATAGTGTTATTTGTTATTCCTTTTTGTTTAAGCCCTTTGCGATAAACACTAACAATTATTACACAATTGTTCTATCGATCTTTATAACGGAGATCTTCAAACCACGATTGCTTTCTCCACACGCACAGTGTCTTCACACAAGACTGACTGCACTTACTCTGACTTTGCATGCTTTGCCTTGCCTTTTATATAGCGACGTAAACAGTCTGATGAATGTTCTCATAGGCGAAGGTTCTAGTCTTCGCCTTCAGTATTTTAATATTCTACAACGAAAATTATATTCTTTACACTGGATGTTAAGTAAACATAGACTGTAAAGTTAACACTAACTGTTAAGTTAACAGTTAATTAAAAAGTAAAAAGAAAATCAATTAAAATTACAAAAATAGGCAAAAGCTGAAGAAAAACTAAAAGAAAGACCAACCGAAACCTTTTTTTGTTTGATTTTTTTTGTTGTAAGACCAGGATTTTTTTACATACCCTTCATAAATCGAGAAAATTATGATAAAAAAAAAAATAGTATGACTGAATAGTCATGTTATCAAGGACTCCAAAACAGTTTCGCTACTGTCGGTAATCTTTGGTACCGGAGATACAGACGATGGGCCAAATTTTTTTTACATGAGCAAAAAAGTACTCTGTACAAATCGGATAAAAAATGGAATTGTGGGGGAAATGGACTTAGTGGGCTGAATAGCTCTAGTATCAAGGACACCAACTCAAAAACAATTTTTGTCACGGTCGGACATTACTAAGGGACGTTAATATCGGTGATGAAGCTTATATAAGCGCTGAAGCTACAAGTCAACGATCAAAAATGCAAGTCATCAACCAAAAAATGTAAGTTATCGTCCAAAAAAATGCAAGTCATTGACCGAAAACAATGCACCATTTCCAGGAAAAATGAAAGTCATCGACTAAAAAATACAAGTTATCGACAAAAAAAAATTGCAGGTTATCTACCGAAAAAAATGCAAGTTATGCACTCTAAAAATGCAAGTCATCGACCAAAAAATGCAAGTTATCGACCAAAACGAAATCATGCCAGCGACCAAAAAATTGACGTCTTCGTCTAAAAAATCTACCGAAGTAATCAACAGAAAATTGCACGTTTTGGCCCCAAAAAAAAATGCATATCAACGCTAAAAAATGAAAGTCATCGACAAAAAAAAAAAAGCAAAACACCCGCAATTTGGTCCGCTTTATATATAGAGATTTTTTCCTCATTTGAAGGAAACAATTAGCTTCCATGTCTATATCTCCAGTCCCAATAAACGCTCGACCACTAGGTACATTTCCCCCACTAGGTCCATGCTTAAACTGATTTATATAGATCGCTTTTTTTTACTAATTTGAAAAAAAGCTAGCTTCGTTATCTTTATCTCCGGTCTTAAGTAGTTCCTGACCATAAGGAAATCTGCCATCCAACCCACTGGATCCGAAAACGACAGCGTTTTAAATTTTATCAAATTTTGCCCGATTTATGGAAGGTATATCTGGCAAAAGCACTTAATTTTTCAGTTTTTTTTATATCCAATAAGAAAATTGCAGATTTTCATATATTTTTTCCCCGAAAGGGTTAAAGTCGTATGGAAATGCAATGATATTCTGGCTCACTCAAAATATGATTGTGCTTCCTTTAAATAAATTTCTGTATGTATTCGTGCTCTCTAAATATTTACTTCGTTTAAAGTGTACATTTTTATCTCTCTTTTGTATTTTTTTAACAGTCAAGAGACAAAATATCCTTCTTATATACAGTTTGTATAGTATGTGTATATAAAACTGTATAAGTCGTTACAGTTTATTTAAATTTGCTGTACACAAGCTATGTTTATTTACACAAGTTTGTATTTGACCAAAAATTCCTATTGTTATTATAATTAAAATAATAACAATTTAGTATTGTTATAATTTAAAAAAAAGTGTTATCCTACACATTAAAAAATCAAAAGTTTTATCAAAGTATAACAGCAAGCTAAAACAGTTGGCGCAAAATTTATTTCCGTTTCCACAGATAAAACATCAAAAACGTTAACAGCATAGTAAATTAGAAAATGAGTTGTTATTCGTCATACGCATAAGTGAATCTGATGGTAAAATTTTATCTTAAAACTTAGAAAAATTTTCCAAATCGAAAAAAGTCCAAATAACCTATACTTGAACTAAGACTAACATATTGTTAGTAAGTCTTATATTAATTACGTACAATAAATAAATGTTAAAATGAGAATTTTAATTTAAAATTTCAAAATGTAATTTCATTAATTCGTTAGTGTGCCAAGATGAATACTTGTGTTAAAGAATGTTAATGCTAGATGGAGTGTTAGAGAGTTAATCAATTTCAATTAAACAGTGTTAATGATTTTTTCTTGATTCTTTTTATTAGTGCTATAAGAAGAGCATCAAAATTTAAATTTAAATGAATTAAATTTAAATTATTTTGAATAAGCTTTGCTAAAAACACGATTATTGACATCATTGTTAAGTTGTTAGGTTTTTTGATTAGTTTCTCTTATACACCAGCCAAAAGCTTTATTTTTCTATTTTCTTGTCAAAAGCTATTTTATTCACAGTACAAAAAAAAAAAAAGTATATTATTTGAAAGCTTTTATCATGCAGCCCAAAACTCTTATAAGAATATATTATATGGTATAATGACGATTGGCAATATTCCCAAAAGAGAAACCCAAATAAAATTACAACCGCCACTCGCATATAGCGTACCATCACTTGCTGCTTAATACTTCCAGTCGCTTCGCATTGCTTATGCAAAAAAGTTTAATTCGTCTAATTTCTTAACAATTTTTCAGTTTATCCGTCTTTAGACATCCCGTTAATATTGTTTCCATACACTTTCTCTCACTCTCTACTGTCATCATATAAAGGACAGTTGTTCGTTTAATTCGGTCGGTCAGTCGGTCGGTCGGTCGTTCGGGTAAATTTGAATACTATTTACTACGTACTTATTTTATTTCGTGTTAAACAAAAATACATATGAACCATTAATATAATAACCAACTGCAAAACACATTTAAAAATAATGTTTATATGTACATATAGTATAAATAAAAATACTCTCTTCTTTACATATATAATAAAAAACTTAAATTAAAAAAAAAAAGCTAAAAAAAAATATTTTTGATTGAAACTCTCGTATCTAATCTATAAACTTGAATAATATAAAAAACAAAAGTAAATACATACATACATACATGCATACATACCAGAAGAGGAACTGCACAAAATAAATGAAATGAAATGAAATGAAATGTCTTAGACAAAATTCTTCTTCGAATATTATACTATAACTGTGTAATCTGTAGTATACTATTATTACCAACCAACCAACCAACTAACTAAATCAAACATTAATAATAATTCTTGTTCTACTATTATTAAGAAGAAATAATCGTATGCATTATTTACTTATTTACTAAACAGCATTAATAAACAATTTTCAATAAAACGTGAAAACAATTTCACTTTGAACACATTTATTTCACAAGTATCAACAAACTATTTAGCGATACTTAAAAACATTGAAATAAATAATATTTATTCATATATGTATACAAAAAAATAATACATATATATATATACACTTGCATATATAAGTATATATAAACAAAGAATACGTGTGCTATGAATTGTGCTTCAAATTGTTAAGAAAAAAAATATCACAAGATTTGAAGATGATTATGAGAGTAAAATACTATAATAATCCAAGTTATTTCGAGTCCAACACCACTGAAACCCCAACAGCTTTATGTAATCAATTAAAAATGTTTGTTTATTTTCCAAATAATAACAATAATAATGGCACATTGTTGTAGCCCATGTTGATTTTTGTTTTCGTTTTTTTTTTTAATAAAACAATAAATATCACTGTTTAAATTAATTCAACCTACCACACTACCATACTATAGTTAAAATACATACATATGCATATGTAGACGAGAGTCTACGTATATGTATTGAATTCCTCACACACAAAATTTTCTCACATGTGACATCCGATGCAAACAATTTTAAAATTGGGGTAGTTTTTATTACCATCAAAGTGTTTAAATCTACATATAGAGTAGCCAAATTAATAATAATTTAAGAGATAAAAAGAAATGAAAACAAAGTATACAATTAAATATTCACAAAAAATGTATGACTATGAGAGTATGATTCCTTCCTTTTTAAAAACATCATTCACCTATAAGTTTATCAAAAATTATTCAACTGTCTATAGTTTTATAGGTCATATAGTGTAAGGCTTGTAATGCTTTTAGAAGGAATCATAATATATTCCTCCTTCCATAGAAATCAGTGCAATTAAGTGGTACACGCCGTTCGAAAGTACTTTTTGATATTGAAATTAAATAAAGTAAAAAAAAAAGAAAAGTATAAATCAAATCAATTATTATTATTATTGTGGTGAAGAGGTATCTTAGTACTGCGACCATACAATCTATTGTACTTCCCTTATACTTTCTTTGGTATTCCTAAAAAAATTTTATTTTTAATATCGCGAAATAAAAAACCACAATTTTTATTAACACGTTAAATGCCAAATCGGTCAGCGGTAACCACCATTCTTATCTTATTATTTTATATCTTGGATTTAGTCTGGAACCAAACAAGCTATTACGACAACAAGAATTCTGTATACTCCATGCTATTTATGTATGAAAAAAAGAACGATGTGTAAATTATGCTATATTTTTGAGCGATACTTTATATAAATTTTAAATTCTACTTTCACTCAAAATAGAAAAATAAAAGTGGTTGATGAATCTTATGAGTTGTGGTAAAACTTCTATATTTACTACACATTGAATTCCACCAGTAAGGAATTATTGCTACAAATGAAAATAATACAACATTTATACAATTATGGACTCTCATACATGCAATGTTTATTATTATTACTATACACCCGAGCTGTTGCCTTTTACATTGTAATAAATTATTATTTACTAGATTTATTATTTATATTTCAAGGTTTTTCGATAGACGTAAAGTTATATTATTAGTTTACTGAATGCATTTTATCAAGTCCTTTTACAAGATAGTTTAAAAGTGTCCTTATTAATTACACTACGTATACTTGTATGTATGTATGTATGTTTTATTTTGAAACCAAATTCGAAATACAAATGAAAAGGAAATATTTTGTAGGAATGTGTAATGAAAATCATAGTATTTAACAAAACATTTTTAATTGTTTACATAATTAAATACAATTAACAGGCGACATGTCATAAAACCAATGCAATAAAACTTATGATGTTGGCACCAAATTCCAATTTACTTTATTTTACATATAAATGTGCGAAAAGATGTTATTTGTTAACGTGTAGCATAGAATTAAGATTCCGTGATTGTAACTGTGATTAAATCTAGTGATAATTAAAAAAAACAAAAAACCAAAAACCGAATAAAAACCAAAACAAATTACTAAAACACCAATTTTATGCCAGTTAGGCAAAATTTTACTCGCCGTCCTAATGATACCGTATTAAAATAATTAAAACAATGAAAAGTGTAAAGAATTTTTTTATTGAGCGACTGCACAGTATAGATCATACGGATACACCAACGTCGGGTAATGGGAAAAGCAAAGATAAAAACCCTGATGACGCTTCAACAACATCGGGTGCATCTGTTTCCGGTGAAGAGTCGCCATCAAATCCTTCGTTGATAGCCCAAACACCGTCCGCAGATGTTGCAAATTTATTTTCATCGTGCAATTCGCCAAAAACTGCTTCTCCCAAAACTATTTCTCCAGCAGAACCAATACCCGACAAAACCATATCATGCCCCTTTGACTTCTCAACAGCTACTGCGACAGCAGCAAATCAGAAGCAAAAGAATCGACGAAAGATTTCATTACCTTGGGGCCGACAAAGTAGTATTGCAAAAAATTTGGGTTTATCACGTCAGCACACAATAGACACTCCCAGTTCCTTTCGAATATTTCGCCAGTCCAGCAACAAAATTAAGGTTTGTGTAATTAAAAACTAGTTGTTACATTAATCAAAACAATACGTGTAATAAATGTCATTAGATAATTGAAAAAAAATTGAATTGAAAGTATAATTGCTGAGGTGTTCGTGTTCGTGTTGTGAATCGTCTTACTTATGTTAAGGCCTTCTTGCTTTAGAAATAATTAAACAGAGCTTACCAATAGTCCTATCGGTTTAATATGTTTCAAAATAACTGTTATTTATTCCAGTTCAGAATGATAACCCAGTCAGAAAGAATATTTAATAATAAATGTTTGCAAACATTTTTTAATCTCATAACTTATAATGCTGATCTTAAACTTCTCTTACAACTAGAAGTTTATATTATTATATTTTAATGCCTTTTTGTAGATAATGTGGTATTTACACAATTTTATTTTAAATAAGACCATAATTCTAAGTCCGAGCTTTATGGAGGCTGAAACAAAACATATGTTGTATTACAAAGTAGTCACTCTTTGACTACAGCGGCCGATTACTTTAACACATTGACAGCCACGCGTGTTTACAGTGAAATCCCCATCAGACCACTAGTGCTACTGTAAGATGCATGTTGTGCTACCGCATATCTGTTTACATTTCTTTCGGTACTCTCACACTGATATCTGTTACGTCGGCATAAAGTTACTAGGACGGAGTGATGATTAACTGTGTGTGAGTGATGATTTAACTGTGCTTCTGTTTGACGAAATACGCAATGCATCGCCGCTCGCAGATATAATTTGGAAAAAATCCTTAGACGCGCATGCAAACGGTGTTACGCAAATAAAAGAGAAGACCTAGAACGATGTAAGGCACGAGCAAATCTCAGAAAATTTACTACTTTTTGTTCTTTGCCAGGAGCCACAGAAGTAAAGGGGAAACGGCCCGAGGAGAACTCTTGCTGTCACCCGAATACGGGTGACACATCAGTTAACGTCTTAAAGCGTATGCTCGAACGGCTACAAAGGAATCCCAAAAACCCATTTTTTTTGAGGAAATTTTACCAAATTCATTTAAAAAATATTTAAGTAATCGGTATTGTTTGACGTTTATTAGTGTCACCCTCTATTTAGTGTACAAAATTTCTAAGACCATTTTCTTGTTTTTTTTAATGAGCTAAACTGGAGATTGACAATTTTTCACTTCCATTTATTCATTTTATACTTTAAACTTAACTTGACAATATTTGTTTAAGTCCCGCCTAACAACATATACCAAAAAATGCTAAGAAGGGAAACATCTTTGTATTCCAAAACCCCATGTGGAAAGGAGATTTTCTGTTTTTATAGTTTACATCGATCAAAGTCTGCCTTAAAAATAGAGTCATTGAAATTAAAATTTTTATAAAAGTCGTTAATAATACTATATATTTCAGTAATGGATCCTTTTTTTTTTGTCAATATTAAAATTAAACTGGCGTTCACTTGTATTTGGTATTCCAAAAACAAACTTACTACATTAAAAATATACTTTTGTTGAATTCATCTTTTCACCTAAATTGCATCGCCTAATTGTTTAGAATAAGATGCTTCAAAATGGAATAATTCTTGTAATTACAATTGCCATCTGTTAGTAAATTTATTATAAAATGCTTACGCTTAATTTTTAGTAAACAATATTTAATGACCACTAATATGATGAAACAATGGAATTAATTTCTTACAATTAAAACTTACAAACTCGAATAAATAAATACAATATTTCTAACATCATAAACTAATAACCATTTTTATATGGAATTCTTACTTCTGTGTTAAGCATCATAAACACAAATTGTTGTGATATGCTTTGTATTAAATAATTTGTTTATGATAATTCTCTACAAATTAACTCACAGTTTTCAACTTAGCTCATGATGTCGTCAACTGAAAAAAAAAATAAAAAACGACCCAACTAACATTATTATATATTTACAATTTATGAAACAATATAACCATTGTAAAACTTTCATATTACATATATGTATGTATATAAAATACATAAGAGTTTTGAATCTCTATTTTTGTTCGATGGTGCTTAGCATTTTAAGTAACGTTAAATAATTTTTTACTTTATTTATTGATTCATTTGTTCATTCATTTCACTTGAGTACATATCCAATTAGCGGTTTTAATGTTGGACAATATGATAAAAAACGCCTTTTGGATTGAAAGTGATACCCAGCAAAATATACCTCTGTTTACACATTTACTCTTTTTCTTTTTTTTTGGAAAATATCTAATGCAACTTATTTTCAAGAAAAAAATATGTTTGCTGGGAAATAAATGTACTTGTCATACTATAAGTATCTTAAACGACAATTTCATATTCATGTATGTATATTTGTTTTAACGGATCGACAGTTGTAGTAAGTTTGTTCAATGAGGCTTAATGCCTAATTATTATATTAAGGAACCCCTTAGTTATTCTATGGAAAAAAATGTTGAAAAAGTTTTTCATTTAGTTCCCTTTTATAGGCGCTATAGTAGTTCCACTTACAAAATAACTACATACATAGCTCAAAAGGATTCATATATTCATTATACATACATATTTACATATATTTATGACATATTATGCTGGGCTATTCTATTCCATTTACTATTTTTTAACAAGTCTATCTATCCTTGTATATCCAGGTTGTTTAAAATTCCAAAGAATAAAATATTAAAAATTTAAAGTGACCGAATACACTCGTTTAGACCGTTAGCTTCTTGTAAAAATTATATACATATGTACGTCACAAATATATATGTATACATATATGGTAAAATACACATACATCTAAACATATTTTACATTGTTAAAGAGCGATTAAAATATCGCTGCTTAATTCTCAATATAATACTGTGTTCACACTGTATGATAAACAAATATTGATTCCAAATAACTGAAACGAAATTGGACATGTGCCGTAAAGCTTTTATTATAAATTTATACTCGAATGGAATTTCTGTTCTCTATTATCCTTTGAAACGTGTTCCTATGAGCATAAACAAACTTACAAATATTTTTGTTTGTTCTTTATGGCTCTTAACAATGTCTTTAAACAATAGGCAAATAAAAAAAAAATTTGTATGTATGAAAGAACCAATAGAGTGTAAAATGATTAGATAGAAAGGAATTGAACATTTATTGATTTCTTATAATTATTATATTCTAGATTGGTGCACATGAAGCTACTTGGGTAATATCCGATTACATTGCCTCGCCTGGCTCAAATGAATTGACTGTCAATAAAGGACAACAAGTGGAAGTAGTTGAACCGCCTTCAGCAAATGAGCCAGACTTTTGTGTAGTACGTCTTAATCCACAGACCGATGATGCTGCTGTACAAGAAGGATTGGTTCCAGTCTCAATACTAAAGCCACCACCTGGTTATCAGAAGACAAGCTCAACACGAAAGGAAAAAAGTGATATAACACCAGATCAAAGTAAGTGTCTGTTATTTAATTTTATCTGGTGTTATTAAATTGTATTTTTTTTTTATTTTTTTATTTTAGCCAACAATCGTAGTAAGCCAGATCCTCTAACATCGTCTACAAAAAGAAGAGGACTAGGAGGGTAAGTTTTTTTTATCTATTATGCGAATTATAACGAAATATAGAAATTAATCATCTTTAAATATTTATATTTATTAAATATTTGCCATAATTTTGACCCAGTTAAAGTTAAGAATCAAGTTGTTAGATCATCATTGCTAAGACTATCAGACTTCAAGAAAATAAACGTATCAAAAAGGTTACTATTCCTAGTGATTCTTACTTTTCTTATAATTTCGTTATTTGTTCTTTGCTAAAATATTAATAAATACCATCTACTGTGAAAAAGGAAATGTTTGGCACCCCTCGATCCAATGCTGTTTCAAAAATCGAATGGATTGTTACAAGTTGGGTTTATTTTCAAATCCCCAATCCCATTTGGCTTCAAAACCATGTTGTGTCATTAGAAGTGCAATCTTTCATTATCCTTTTGACCACCGATTAGGGTACAAACAGGAACACAAAAATTGTTTTAAACTCCTATGGAAATTTTAAAATTAATTAATGTTTAATTAAAATAAGCTAAAACAAAAATAGTTTCAATAAATCCATAGATTTGCGTACTGTTTCTCGTAAAATTCGAAGACTGTCAGCTTCTGCACCTTTGTCTACTCAGGCATCGCTTTCAAAAAGGATTATGTTTGTCACATTCTTTCACTGAATCTCCCAAAAATAAAAACTTGCAGTAGTTAAACGATTGACTGTGTTTATTAAAATAATGTTTCTATAAAAATTCTCTACATTCAATATACCTACAATAACGTTTTAAAGGAGCCTGTTCGGCGTATCGTATAAATAAAATTTTGTAGCTTATGAATCCATTGACCACTTTTATAAATGTACTTATTTCAAAGGAACGATTCGGCTGAAATAAGGAATGATGTCGTTCTATATATATTTTTACATTAGGAAAGTATTTTCAATTAATAACATTCTGTTTTGTATTACAAAAATAAGTACTTTTTTTGTTGTTAATGAACTGGAAGGAATATTACTGAGCAACAACTTCCATAAATGCTTTAAATTGATTTAGAAAATATAAATTCCAAGTAATAATCCGGGAAAATAAAATCGAACAATAGAACAAATAAGTACGCATTTGACCTAATCTGGTGCCATTTTGTTAATGATAAATAAAATTTGTTTTTGATTTAAATTAAAGTCAACTTTTATACCAAAAGTTATCACATACTTATGAATTCAAAACATTTGGCAGTGCTGTAAATATCTCTAATCCGGTTGAAAATAATTTAAGTTTTTTAAATTTTTGTTTTAAAATTTGAATTTGGAGTGATAAGAATTATTTATTATTAAATGAAAATATAAAATAGTTTATATATACATATGAAATATGTATTTTGGATAAGCTTAAAATTATATGAAAAGTAATTAATTAACGTATATAAAAATAAAAAATTACATATCGTTATACAAAACTAAAAGAAATACTTGCCTTTACGCATTTGCTATATAAGTTGGGGGTTTTTTTCTTCTGCCAACTGGAAAAAATTAACATTAAAACACTTAAAAACGTTTTGAATGGTGATCTTTAATTTCTCCTACAACAAGATGTCTTATTTACGAAGTTCCCAGTTACTTAAAAGGCCATAAATTCCTATATATCCACTGGAGTACTTTAGTTTTCATATTGGATATAAACCTGGGCTGTAAGGAAGATGTAGAATTTTTTCTTGTATTACAAAGTAGCCATTCTTTAATCACAATGATCGAGTGCTTTGAAGCATTGTCTTGAACGACCGCAATTCCATATACCAAGCCCACTTTTTAAGAAAATTGAACGAAATTAATTTCCAAAATATTTAAATAAATCTGTTTTGCTCATATTTTCCTCAATAAATACAACGTTGTCTGCTGCGTTTTCACTTATTAACTTCCAAACTATAGCAATCCAAGTCCGTATAATGTTGTGTATGCGGAACGTTAAGTAAAACGTTAAGTTAAAATTGTTTTGTATGATGATCATTAATTTCTCTTACAACTAGAAGTCTTATTTGCCAACTTTTTAGTTAACTATGAGGGTATAAATACCCATATATCCACTTAAATGTTTTTCAATACCTCCTTGTTGATAATATAAAATTTGTTTATATTAAAAAGTAACCGTTCTTTAACTACAACAACCGAGCGTTGTCTCGAACGACCAGAAAGCCATATTCCAAACACACTTTTTGAGAAAATTGAACAAATTTATTTTCAAAATATTTAAAAAAAAAATAAGTCTATTCCGTATTCGCTCATTAAGCTCCAAACTATAGCATTTCAAAAACCATATAATGTTGCGTATGTGGAACGTTAAGTATATGTAACGTTGAGTTTTTTTAAGTTTTTGTTTTTTGTAGTCACCAAACATTTTCTTTTCTGATAAAGTTCTCTTTTTCATTAGGAAGTTAACTTCGAAGAGTTTTCTATTTATACAAAGACCTAAAGAAAAATTTCTTAATTTACAAATAAAAATTAAATCTTCAAACTTTAATTTGATATCAATAACAATAACATGTCTTTAACAGATAATTTTTTGTTTAAAAGTTTATTTTGAAGCGGTAAGTGTACAAGTTATTTTGTTGTTCACTGTGTGTATATACATATGCGTGGCAATAGGTAATTGGTATTAAAGTAATTTTAATAATAATTAGGAAATTTTCATATAATTTAAATATCATTGCTACCATTTTTTTTAAATAAATATTCAAAATGCTGTTAAATCTGAAAACCTTGAGTATCCTGGTTTTCGACTTTATGAAGTAGTAGGTATCGTGAAAGTTTTTATTTTGCAATAATATCCAAATAAAACACTTTTCTTCTTTGTAGATATGCATATGTAAATGCCTACATATATGTGTGTGTTAAGAATTATTGTGTGTCACCTTTTGATAATGACATTATTTATGCTAAAGTAAGAGAATATTTACAAAGTAAGCACGATATTTATTTTTATCATACGTTTTCGTACTTTCGAGTTGAAACTGTTCATTCTTCGATAAGCTATTACTCATGCAGAAAATATAGAGTGCAAAACTAAAATGAACCCAAATATCTACAGACATAATACTAGTAAACAAGATAAAACTACAATTTTTGTTTATTAAGTAAGAAAAATGATTTTTCTTCTTTGGTTTTTTTTTTCCTGTTATTTTCCCAAAAGTATTTGCATACGTTGTTTATAACAAAAGAAAAAGTATTTATCACAAACAACTTATTTGGATATTTAATATATATTATCTTTTGTAGCCGTTTTTTATCAATGAAAATTTTTTAGAACGATTGTATAGTATTGGGTTATATATTGGAGTACAGACGACGTCCTTCTATTAAAACTTTTTGTGCATTGAGTATGAATATTTTTAGTAATTAACTTTAATTAGATTGTTTTCTATAATAATCATTTAAAAATTAAATTTTAATTTTTGATTTAAATGATTTTTTTAATAAAGCCTTTTACTTCTATAGGCGCAAATAGTGCCTAGCATATAATAACAATACAATTTATATATACTTACTGTGCTCATATAAAAAATGAAATGACTCAGAATGAAGAATGAAAATCTAAAAGATATTTCTTTTTTTTTTACTTTTAAAAGTTTAGGAATTTTAAATAATAAATGTCCCACGAGTGTACACGAAATCAATACACGAAAATTTTTATTTTATCTTCAAAGTTGTAAAACGATTTCTCTACGATTACTACGGCGGTACTTTACTGCTTTTTTATATTTACTTTAAAAACTTGTGAAACTAAATTATAAGTAGTTTTGTTTTGCCCATTTGCCTCATTTATTTATTTTTTTTTTAAGAAAGAAATCTTATCTTATAAACAATAAATAGTAAGTAAACGATAGCGCTATGACAGTAACAAAATATAAATTTAATACGTATTGTTACAATTTCCACCACTGTATGTGCACTGAGAAAAATATTTTGATATTAAATATTAAAGTGTAAAGTACAAAAAAAAAGGGAAATTTTATTTAAAAATTTAATTATTGATTTTCTATTGTTTCTTTATATTTTTGCTAAAAAAAAAGGTTCAATAATAATAAATAACAATACAACTACCTAAGTTGAAAAGCAAACAACTATTTTTTTTCTGTGTACAAGTTTTCTGAATTTATTGTTTGTTATTGTCGTGTTCCTTTGGATGAACTGGAATATTTTTAAATGTGTTATACGCTGGCACACTCATTTTCTAATCAGTCAGTTATTCTTTAAACGTGACGAATTAAGGTTCAATGCAACAACATTGTGAATATCTTGAAAAATTTTTTTAATAATAATAATAATAATAATAATAAT